>JAFBJW010000075.1:2198993-2483337 GCA_016785235.1 Pseudorhombus dupliciocellatus
GGGGGGGGGGGGCACGTCTGATATCAAGTATTCTCTTTAACCATCACACATTCCCTTGTCACAGTTTTCCTCTCCCCTGTTTTAAAAACTCTAAAATATTGAATACTAAAAAACTTTCTGTGGATCTGTTTTGTCTGCGCAGTAGATTTTTACACAGCTTCTATGTTTTTTCTTTTTTTGTATATTGTTTAAGGCCACGTGTTGGTTTTCCTTGACATAACCTGGTGCCCACATTAGCCGTAGTACTCACAGTCGAGCTCTTAGCCGCTCTAATAGTCCTGCTAGTTTTGTGGGCCTGACCTCTGCAGTGCAGTGACGTGCACTGCAGCGGTTTACACATAAAGCTTCTCTGTTTTAAGATGCAACCCCTGGATGTGCTGCTCAGATCTGAAGATGCATTCAGACCTGTGATTAGCGCTGACGTGATCAGATCACTCCACACGCATGTGAAGTGCATGCCTGTTGACACCAGAAGACAGGTTTACGTAGTTTCAACACAGTGTGGTGGTGAAGGACACGCGTGGATGAAATGCAACTACAATTTAAAACCATCAGGATGGAAGTCTGTGATTCAGAGGAAAAAAAATCCACACTTATCCACACTGTGTACTGTTTTTCCACTGAGCTACTGCAAAATGTGTGTCTCTCCTACAAGGGAGGAATAAAAATGTTCTATTCTATTCTATTTTATTCTATTACCTGGTTAAAGGTTTTATAAGAGTTGATGTGGTGTTGAGCACTTGATCAGGACACTGCTACACTCTTTATTCTACTCAGTTTTTTCTCTAAATATTGAAATCGGAGCTACAGAAGCCTCAGAACACAGAGCTAATATAAAATCCTCTGAGCTGGGAACTTCTTAAATAGGAGCTAGAAGAAGTGGTTGAGAGGAGCATATATTGTGATCATATCAGATCTAAGAGTCGGTTAATGGATGGAAAGGTGTTGGTCATCAGCGTTTCTGCTCGGACCTCCAGTTATTTTCCATCTGGAAGAAGTAGAGCTGAGAAACGCCTGAAGAATGAGAGCGATTGCGTAATCCTGATAAGGGCCAAGATGTGGGGTTAAACTGCAGGGGCTGTCACTTTCAAACAAGATTCACACAAAGCAAATGAGCTGTAATGATTAACTGACTCTGTCCAACACACACACACACACACACACACACACACTCAAGTCTGTTTGAATGGAAAGTATCTTTGAGGGCCCAAGTGTGTGTTTTTGTGGTGTTACATCTCAGGTTGAACACCCTGCTGATGTCTATGAATAGACTCCCTGTATTTTTTTCACTTCAGTGCAAAAGAACATCAAACACTTCAGTTTCTCAGTATCAAGTTTTCGACCTCAGGTAGATTCAGCCCATACAGAGCAGCTGAAGTTTACTGTTGCTCTGGTGGATTCACACGATGTCAAAGCTCTTTCTTCTGACTCTTTCTGATGTCACTCTACTGTCATCCTGTGTGTCAGTTTACGGATCAACAAATAAATGTTAATTATAATAATTCTATACAGGAT
Source organism: Pseudorhombus dupliciocellatus (assembly GCA_016785235.1). Classification (NCBI taxonomy): domain Eukaryota; kingdom Metazoa; phylum Chordata; class Actinopteri; order Pleuronectiformes; family Paralichthyidae; genus Pseudorhombus; species Pseudorhombus dupliciocellatus. The sequence goes on from JAFBJW010000075.1 coordinate 2,200,509, forward strand.
TTACAGTGACACGTTCATGGCCTGGAGTCAGGCAGCAGGCCTAACATTAATAATACCAATATTTATACTTTGTAACCTGAGTACTTTGCAAAGTGAGGAGTGTGAACTACCAGCATGTTGATCTTCTGGGTAACTTGAGGGGTATTTGTCCACAATTATGGCTGTTTGGAAAGAAGAAAGGAGGGCAAACATAAAGAAAGACAAACAGACAGAAAGAGAAGGACAGAGAAGGAGAGTAAAAACGAAAGAAAGAAAGTTTATAGACAGATTGACAGACAGCCCCAGAGACAGACAGACAGACAGGAAGTAAACAGGAAAAAGTAAGTAAGAAAAAAAGTTTAAAGTGAGACAGATAGACAGGCAGACAGCTCCAGAGACAGTTGTCCTCTGGACGGTTCTCCTCGCTGGGAGCTCTCGGTCTTGATTGACGCACGGTTCCAGATGGGAGGGTCTGTCCTGGAGGAGGTCCCGCCTCACAGAGGGAGCGCAGACTGGACTCTGATATAAAATGACGGGACAGGGGGGCAGCGTGTCTCAGTGTGTGTCTGGAGTTCACAAAGTGAGCTCACGCACACCACCCGCGGTCAAACCGATGCTTTAACCGGCGCCGCCGCAGAAACACGTCGCTGTTTGCTCAGAGAGAACCAGCAGATCCGGGGGGCAGCTCTCACTCACACACAGCCATGGCGGGGGACGGCTCCGACCAGCGGGCGCTGCAGTATGAACAAACCCTGGTGAGTTGGACCTGTTGTCTCTGAACTTTGTTCCGTCCACACTACTGCCGCGCGCTGTCCTCCTCCGAGAAGCCAGACTCCCCTTACAAGTCGCGCCATTTACAGCGCTCCCTGGCTGTCAGGCGAACAGCACAGACCTGCTACTGTACCGACACAACACAAAGCAGCGGACTTTAAAAAGTTGTATTTGGATTGAATAAACGCGTGTTGCTGCAGGACATGTGCGCCGAACCTGTCTTCACTGTGTCCCAGTGTGTGTCTGCAACTTTTGTGGTGTTTACCCGAGCGTGTGGGTGTGTGGAGACCCAGAGAAGTAGAAGTTGTCAGTTTTTAAACGGAGTTCTCCTCCTGTGCGCTCACGTGGAAGTGCTGAGGTTTGTGGGGTGCAGGCAGCTCTGTGAGGCTTTAAGCGCCTTTAAGTACATAATGGGGCTTTCTGTGTTCTTGTCAGGCCGCATAACAAGACCAAGAACCCACTCTGGGAGCAGTCGAACACTTCCTACTGCTCTATGCTAGTTAGCAACAACTTTAGTCTCACTGTCATAACTTAAGGAATTGACCAACCTTGACAGCCTGGTCTCCTGGGGCTCGACCCTCACTATATATTCATCTAATCCTATATCAGAAAGTGTTTTGTCTCAGAATATTAACCACGTTGTTTTTAGATGAGCTGAGCCTCCTAATGATGTGTGAAAGAGGAGTAATATTAAGATATGTAGCAATAATAAGCGAATGAAATCTTCCTTTACAGATTTTCCCAAGTAGAAATATCCCCTTGAAGAACTTTGACAAATATTCTGCCTGATGCTATGAATGTAATGCGTGCACGCGTGTGTGTGTGTGTGTGACGTCGTCACAGCAGCAGTCCAGCAGCCATCAAACCAAGTGGTCTGTCATCCTGAAACGTTCAGTAAATAGGAGTGAGGAACGTAGTGTGTGGGGGCTGCATTGATATAGACCTCCACCATCTGACGATAGATCAATTCACCGTTGTTCTGCGTGCTTCATGGGTAAAGCCGCTGTTTGCATGTAGCGTAGTGTAAGATGCCATGCAGATGATGGTTGGGTCCTGCAGGCAGACCCCCACTGAGTGATTGAATCCCAGTTCAGGCTTTAAAAGTGACTGTATGCCTGCAGCTTTTATCAGAGGGCACTTCCTTTTTCAGTGTAGATAACAAGCGGGCAATTGTTATGATCCAGAGATGTTTTGCACACAGTGCAGAAGATAAACCACTGGAGCAAAGCGTCGGATATTAGGCCTGGTTTATACAGCAGGGGGCTCCCAAACATTTGCATGTTACACAGACTCCGATCCAGCTGCATGAAGTTGTGTCCCAGGCCTCTCCATCAGGATTGATTATCAATGTTGGGCAATGAGTCGCATAAATTGAAAAGATCTGAAGCGTTGAGGGAGAAACAAAGAGTGAGTTCCCCTTGGAGAATCAAACACTTTGCGCCTCTTGAAGGACTTCCTGTGGTTCCCAGTTCACTCTTTTAGGGAGATCACACCGTGCCCCCTCAGAGTGATTAAGGGTGGGTTTGGACTAAGTGTTTCTCCATTTGAGACGGTTCCTGACAAATCTTGTGTCAAGCCTTAAGAATGTTCTGTTTGAAGAGATTTGTTTTATAGGCCAACTGGACCCATTCAGTGGCAGGCTTTGAATCAAGAAGAGCCACCACTGTAACACTTCTTTGGGCCTATGTTTCCTTTTGTTAAAAAAGAGGAGTTTCTTGGTAAAGAACAGCCCCCCCTCCACCTCACTGTGTGCTGTTAATCAGTGTGTGTGTGTGTGTGTGTGTGTGTGTGTGTGTGTGTGAGAGAGAGAGAGGGAGATTACACAACATGCAACCTGCTGATTCAGCGCTGGACGCCGTGTCGCCCTCGCAGGGTCTCGTGCTCAGCCCTCTGAAACGTGCAGCAGCACTCTCGGGAAAAAAATCCACTCTTCCACATCTCTCTCTCTCTCTCTCTCTCTGTAAATATGAGATCTGCCTGCTGTTCTTTGATGATTGTTGTATGGACACAACAGTGAAAACATCTAAATAAACTCAAATTAAAATAGCTACAGGGCGAGAATAACTGCTTTTTTTAAGATAAATGCGGCCTCTCTTTCTCTCTAACCCCGCCCCCCCCCCCATCTCCTCACCGTGGGTTGTAGTAACATGGTGTCTTTGTGTGATATTGGCAGTCAGGATGGTTGTGTGGGTTTGTTGTGGGCAGTGGATGCTCAAAGAGGCCACAGTGTAGTGTGGCTGTGAGAGGCTGAAAGACTGCGGGCACAGAAATGTTGGTGGAGCTGCAAAATAAAACCGTCCTCAACATATTGTGCGTTTACAACAGGGTGATGCATCGTTTGTGTTAGTGTAGAACAGATTTCTGTGAGGGGAGACTGTCGCAGTTGGTTGGGCAGAGTACATACATTACAACAGTACGTACAGCATTCACTGGTATTGGTGCTCCAGAGATTCTTGTGTTGTGTGATCTTATAAGAGTTTCCTCAACCTTTTCAAGAGTTCAAGAGTCATTACAGACATTCAGACATTTTAGCCTCAGCTGGTTTGATCAAAACTTAGTAACACAGCTATAACCCTGAGTTCAGTGGCACTGTGAAGACCTTGAAATGGGAACCAAACAAAATGCTTGTGTGGAATAAATTAATCAATGTGCACACGAGTCCAATAAATTATCTTAACGCCATTGTTTTATGAGGTGCCGGTACAATGGGATTCAGTAAGAATTTATGACATTTTAGTGTAGTGGCACTATGAAACAATATTGTTAATCAGTGTTGATCCGATTTAACTGATAACAGGGCACATGGTGAAACTTATAAACAAACTTTTAAAAGGCTGTGCTTGATTGCTTTTCTGCAGCAGGACACTCGATGGTGTGCGTTGTCTCAGTGAATGTGTGCGAGGTGTCCACCTGCAGTCTCATGCCCTGATCTCAGAGCTGTGGAAGGTGTGTTGACTGTGACCATGCTCTGCAGCTCTGAGTCGTATAAGGTCACAGGGAAACCACATTGTTTTTAACGTGTTAATAGTCCTATTCCACTCTGACACCTCGCGGCTATGAAAACCTGTAATTCCATGTGGTACATGCTGGAAGCAGAGTTGCAGCTGTTTATGTGCCAGAACTGTGCACTTAAACCTGTCCCTGTCGGAACTGCCTATTTCATGTGAAAAGACGTTTCAGTCATCATCATGTTTCTTTTACCAGCGGGACCTCTGGTTTATGAATGCAATAAGGAAGTGAAACCATCTGCAGGAGAAACATGGGAGTGGAATAAGTAGCTTGTGTGTGTGCGTGTGTGTTGTCTTGCAGGGACGCAGGATAACGTGTAACCCTGCGTTAGTCTCCTCACCATAGTAATTAGGCTTTATGTAGCCGTGGCTGTTTGATGTCTGCTCCGCTGCAGCCGTCCTGGAAATATCTATCAACCTGAGCTCTGAACTCCTGTATTTCATTATCACTTTATCATGTCTTGTGGGCAAAGTCTTCTTTTTTTATTTTGCTAGACAGGTCAACAACTCCTTGACCCCTGCCTTAGATCGTGCAGAGAATGGGTTATTTGCAAAGCATTTGTTTGGAGGAAAGTTGTGAATAGGCTGGGTCTGGCTGCAGATAAGCATTAAATGCCTCCATTGGTTTTTCTGTGTGTATGTGTGTATTTCAAAAGTTAAATCTTTGCTTTCTCCACAAAAAGGAACTCTCCGCCTCCCACTTAGTTTCTGCACAAACAAATCTGTGATGGATTTCCTCAGTCGGGGACTCTAGGTGTGAGATGGATCAAAGGCAAACATTTGCACAACGTCAAAAGAATTAAGCCTCCTAATGAGGAACTGTTTGTCATAACTGTGAATTTGTCAAACACTCCACAGTACAACAGAATAAATGTTGACTGCGTCTGTTGGTAAAGCCAAAGGTGGAGTGTGTTTGTTCTAAGATGCATTGATCACACAGTCGTGTTAATGATTCATGACGAAGAGATGGAGAGAGGGGAGGAGAGAACAGCCCTGATGGGTCAATAGATTAACAGATGAGGGAGATTCTGCTTCATCCGCTTGTGTCCTCAACAAATATGGATCAGAGTAAGATAGAAACCTGAGAGCCAACTGTTTGTTGATGAAAACAGACCAATGACAAACAAATTAAATATTTAGCTTCAACCCATTGTATCAAGTCTTTACAAAAATCGTCAAACATTTACTAAAACTACATGCACTTCCTTGGAAAACAACTCAAAGCCATTTACTATATTGCTGACAGCCACTGACTTTAAATGTTGCCCGAGTATATTTGTTCCCTGAGTATATATTGACAAAACTGCCATTCCCAGCTGTTTAAGTGCAGCAGAAAATAAGTATCACTAGCCTTGAAATTCGGAACATACCGTTTCATAAGTTCTATTCATCACTGAGAATACTTCAATAGATGTTAATAATTGGAGCAACAGAAAAAAAATGACAAAAATAAAATCAAAATCTCAGTGACGGGGGAAAGTGTTCTGATGTAAGGATGCGTGGGATCAAGCAGAGCTTTGTGATCATGTCAGACTCAGGGGGACAGAGGAGAGTCCTGGATAAAGAGAACTCCTGGAAGTACGGTTGACAAATCCAGTCTGATCCTCGGGATTTTGATGCGAGGCCGAACAAGCGGTCATTGTGTGAGCCTGGCAGGGCTGAGATGTGACGGTGCAGTGAGACAAAAGAGCCAAACAGGAGAGAAACGCAATGACTGATGGTTTGTTCCACTGTAATAAAAGGTGATTATGTGCAGATTAGTCCAAAATTCTGAAAGATCACATCAACTTTACTGTTCTAAGATTTTTTTCTAATTATTGAAAAAAACATTTTACACCATAGATCAATAAAACTGCGAAGGTGACAGTCTTAACAAAGTTATGAACTATTTTTTTATTTTGTGAGACTGAATCTGCAAAATTATCTCAGTGCATCTGATTCAGGTTTATGTGCACGTTGCAGCTTTAACGACTTCACTGAACTTTTTCATCACCGCGAGCTGGTCCTTGCAAACGGAGCACGCTGGCTAATTTTGTCTATTTAATTTTCAATTTCTCAGCATTTCACATCTCTTGCCATGATGCCTGTCACTGATGAGTGGCCTTACTGAAAAGCAAATGGGTCTAAGGTGCTGCACTATTTCCATTTATATGAGCTGCTCTGCTTGTGCAGTCAGCATGCGGGCAGAGAAGATAATACGACTCTCTTACATTTTGAAATGGAATTACTTTTATTGTTGGATCACATTAATTAATCTATATATAAAAATATATGGATGCTTAGCAAGGGCAATGAGCTAATCTAACTTGCTGCTCATCTCCCTGGAGTCATCGTAATTGAATAGCTGTTGTTCTCTTCTGGTCACCAGCAGTTTAAGAACACATTATCGTTGTGTTGATTCAAACTTGTGGACAGCCTGGACAAATACGGCTGAGTCACCTTGAAGTTACTGTGTTCCATGAACGCAGCAAAGTCAGAGTTGACAAATCAGCGGATGTTCACTATCAGCTGTGTGTGTGTCTGTCTTTGAGATGTTCCGTCTGGAGCTGCTTTCACCCCCAACACCTTTTCTTGATAAAAAAAACGTTTCTTGTTTATGTATCAACTGTGTGCGTCACGATAAAGATCCAGACCTGGGAAGGGAAGTTTCCTCTCATTAACCTTGGCTGTTAAAAAGCATCCATCTCCTTTCACCTTGTCTGAATTCATGTCTCTGCAGCGGGGCGGTACTGCGAAGAAAGTGTCTCTGCCTAATTGTTTAAAAGTGTGTGTGTGTGTAACGTGTATGTGTGTGCGCGCGCGTGTGTGTTTGTGAGTCTTCCGCCTTTAATAAGTGGAAAGCTCAGCCGCAGTGAGAGGCCAGTTCCAGCTCTGCCGGAGGCTTAACTGTGCTTAATTGTATTACATCCTGATGTGTCATAACTTAGCATGGTACCACGATCTTATGCATTGTTAGTGGTAGTGTTATGTTATTTCAAAGCTAGAAATAAAGAGTTCACCACTCCACCTAAGTTTAATTATTAGTGTTGTTTTTTAATTTTTTATTAAAATTTTTAATTTAATTTAATTTTATTAAAATAAATTTTTTTATCTTAAATTTTATTAAAAACAAATCCAATGCATGCTTTCTCTCACTGAAATCAATTAGATTAAAACATGATTTTGGATTTCTTCTTTCTTGTCTTTGTAAAATATTACTTACTATTTTCTAAACTCAAAAACATTTTCATTGATAAAAATAAATGTGAACTGATCAGGTAATAGCTTCAAAATTAATCTTAACTTTTTCATTATGATGATAACAAGATAATAAATAATAAATGCCAATTCCGGTCCAAAAGTATCATCTTTAGTCTCACTGGTATAATGTTTTCTTGCATGTATAACTGTGTAATATCTGTCATAGTGGGCGGCTGCAGTAATATTGCACGCTGCAGTCAAGCTGAGCGTTGGTCACGAGTATTGTGACAACAGAAAAGAGGATGTGATGCGGTGCTGCTGCTCCGTCTTTAGCTGCTGGTATCATCGTCTTATGGTCTGACAGGAGGATCTTCTCTCGTGGCTGGATGATTCAGTCATCGTCACATCTTTGTTTATTTTAGTCACCAGCAAACGTGAACATAGGTTTGTTGTGTTGCATGATGGAAGGATGAAAATGTTCTAAGCATTTATACATAATTTCTACATTTTCAAAAACAGTCAATTCAAAACTGGTCTAATCTTTAAATCTGCTCCTGAGGGGATATTTTTTGAAATGCTATTTTCCCCACGGTCTAAAAAAAAAAAAATCTCCACCAAACATCTCTCAATTCATAAAATACCTCCTCCGTTCAGATGAGAATGCAAAACAACTACTCACACTCAAAGAAGCCTGCCTGGCCAGTCTGCGGTGATGAGAACATTTGGCATAATCATTTTTCTGACATGGTAGAGGTCTCTGTTGGGCTTCCTTTCATCAGACATTAAATTCTAGGTCGCTGTTTAATTACTGGGCTTTCAAACATTATGTCATCTCCTCTGTGATCTTTTCTTCTCAGTGATGTCACTGTACTGTTGCCCCGCCCCATCCCCATTCCCCCGTCTGCCTTTTTAATTGCTGTGAGTTCAGTGTTGATCGAATGTAATTAAACAGATGCTTGGCAGCGTTCAGCCGCTGATAGAGTTGATCAGTGCTGCCTTTGGCAGCCGCGGCTCGTGCGCTGACTGATTGGAAGGCATGATGAAAGGTGCTTTGATGCTCCCAACATTGGTTATAAGCAGGTGTTTTACACACACAATCACGCACACAATCTTTGCACTAAAAGCTACTTGGCCTTTTTCTTGAGAGAGTTCACAGGCAGGTGTGAGATGCTCTTCACTCAACGAGCAGTGCAGACCCCACCTGTTTCATTCTACACAGAGCGAGCGCTGCTCTAATGACTCATGCTTCTCATCAGGGGGGCTGAGATGAGCAGAGTCAAAGCGCTGCTAATGGTTCTAGCCCTGAGTATCCCATCTCAGCATGAGGGGGGATTTATTATGAACACCTCCTCTCCTCTATTTCCCACCTTCATCTGTTTTATGTTGTTTTGTGAATGTCTTGGCTGCAGACTCGCCTGCTGGGTGCGCTCTTCCTGAACTCCTCACGCTCCGCCACGCCTTTTCTTTTTCCTCTGCCCTCATCTGTGTGCACCACGAGCACGCTCACCGACTCAACAAGGGTCGTGTAAGTTCTGATTGAGCCCATGTGAATAGAGCGAATAGAGCCAGACTTTGTTGGGAGAATTGACAGCAGTGCAGGTCAACACCAAAATTGTCAAAATGAATATGGAAATTCATTGACTAAACCAAACAGAGTAGATCCTGTATGTGAAAACTTCCTGAGCACAATCTCATGTTGGGGTCTGCACATGTTGGACTGGATGACTCTGGACAATCTGCAGGTTGAGAAATGGCTTCAGTCTCACTGTTTTTCTGACTTCATGCTCTCCAGCCCAGCTTGGATCGTTCACCTTCAGCTTCCACTCCAGATTAAATGTTGTGGACCAAGTGTGACTTGGCTGGACTTGATAAAATGATACTTATCTTGGTTCTTAAAAGAACCACTCTGTGTTTGTGCTGAGCTGGCAAACACTGGACACAACAAGGTTTTAGGTCACTGGCAAGGACCCTGTGTAAAAATTAGATGCTGATATTATCCCAGTAAACATTTAGGTGAGAAGAGATTGTAGGATATCCTGCACAGGCAGTGTATGTAAATACTGAAGTGGAAGTCAAAATATTGTAAACATATCACAGCAGTTTTTATTATGACCTTCTTATTGTTTACTGACATTGTACCTTTTATTTTATTCAGCGGTTTTATACTAAAAAAAGACTTGTATATATTTCTGTTAACTGTAGACTAACACCCACTTCAACCTGATGTGCAAATATTTGAAAACAAGGTGAAAGATACAGATCTTGTAATGTAGGTTTATTATTAACAGGCTTTTATTTTCAAACCTTCAGAACATTCACTGACTGTGGATCAGCGTAACTCGTTTAAAGCAGCATCAGTGGAGACTCTTCTGCAGTGAACTGGAAAGAGATGTTACAGTGAACAAGATGTTTTTATGTGGTGGATCCAGAACATGGATTCATGAGGGACTTCTGATCCTAACTGTGTCAAATGCATGTGTTCTACAGATCTGCCAAGTGTGTGTGTGTTTCTGTGTGTTTGGCATGAGGATGCACTGACAGATCCAGCTACTGTTCTCTTCACTTTCCCTCTTCATGTCCATGTAGTAATTCGAGGAACTACTCCCATGAGCTCACGGGAGAACTGTACTATTAGAGTGTGTGTGTGTGTATGTGTGTGAGAGACTGCAGTGAGTCTGTGTATTTTGAATGGATGGATTGTGTAATGTGATGTGACAGCAGAGAGAAAAAGAAGAGATTAAGTTCAAGAGTTGGCCTGCTCACTTTAATGGCTCAGCTATTAAGGGAGCCTTTTTTCAACACATCAACGAGCGATTAAAACACACACACACACACACACAGGGCTGCATTAGTTATCCCTGTTTATCTATAATTCATCATTAATGCATAAAGATGGTGTTTGAAAAGCATCAGTTGATGAATTAGAGCAAATTCAATTTATGAAACACTTCACACTCACACATAGTTCTCTGATTAGTTTTGCATCACAAACTGTTTCTAACATCCAGTCTAAATTCCACAAAAGCGTTTGTGCTGCTGTTGCTGTATTCTATTTTTTTGCAAACAGATTCTGCAGCATTCTCTCCCCCCTGAGAGAATGACTCTGTTCCTTTGAACGCAGCTTTATGCCCTTTCCATAACATACCATTAGCACCCCCCCCCCACAACACACACACACACACGCACACACACACACAGGGGTACACAACATGGCAGGGCACTGATAGACTTAGTGCACTCAAAGGCACGCGGATACACACATGCAGAAACAAGCATTAAAAATGCAAAGTGAACACACACACACACTCCTGCAGTTTGTTTGAAGCTCTGCCCATTTGGTCCCAGTTGCAGTGTGAGTGTGTGCTTGGATTGTGAAGGGGTTTTTCTGGAGTTTATCCATGTCCTCTCACCCATCAGTTTCCTCTCCTCCCTCTTTCCTCTTCTGTTCCTTCACCCACTTGGGCCCTGTCCCATTTCCCCTCTTCTCCCTGCCCCTGCCCCTTGTTTTCGAGGGTCATCTTGCCCCTTGCAATGACTAATGGTCAAATCTTCTCCTACGAATTGGGACAGCCCTCCAAAAAGGTGTTACATCTTCAGCAGTCATTGGGAAAGTCAGTAGTCGTCAATGTAAACCGCTGCAAGGGAAGTCACTTTAATAACATTGTTGAGATCTAAAATCCAGAGATAATTGTATTTTTTTCTTGCTCTGGCTCTGGTGTGTTAGACCTTGTGGTGAACCCTGTGAGGCGTCCCCTGCTGTGAGCTCACACTGGATCCTGGTGATTCTCTGGGGACATTAAACTTGAGCAGAGAGTCTGGAGGCTCTCACACAAACACCTTCTAGAGAGAAGCTGCAGTGGGTCTTTGGAGTTCAACTAGAGTGCTCTCAGGAATTTTTCTATTGAAAGTTAATGACCTAATAAAAATGAATGTATGTTATTTTTGGCAGAAAGTGACACAGGTGGACGTGTCTGCTATAGTTAGTGTTCCTGGATTCTGATGTGATGCTGTTAGTGTGCTCCCCTCGACACCTGACAGTGAAGTCATTCGTCTATTCATCCTCCTCTGCTCCTCGTTCTCTAGGGAGAGAGAGGGACAGAGCAGAGAGAGGACATCAGTCAGACAGGCAGGGCTGTGGCCACCCACTGGTGTCGCACTGACAGCTGTGGCCATGTCGGTGTAATCCACTCACTTCTCAGTTTCACACAGAAAAAGATGCATTATGGGAGAATGAGGACCATTGTGCTGGGTAGAGACCATGGTGCCACCTGATGCCACCTGATGCCACCCTAGGGTGACCCAGTTAAGACATTTAACAATAGACCACTTTAACAGGTGAGGGTGCAGAGGAGAAGAAAGAGAGGGAAGATGAAATGATCCAAGGTCAACTTGACATCTTTTATTTTTATTCTTGAATAAAGAATGTTCTTTGAGATACCTAGCTTCAAAGTCTGTAGAAATCCAGGAGAGGTGGATGTGTGAACACAGCAGGGGAGCCCCCCTGTTTCTAACCCAAAACAGATGAAACAGGTAGAGAAATATCTCCTGGTTGAAACGTGGAAGACACTGATGAAGATGTCATGAGAGCTTGTGGTGTTAAAAGATGACGAGTTGATTCTCACACGTTTTACACCCAAGATACTTTAAAGATGGACACGTGTAATTTTAAAAGGTATTTCAGTCAATCTGCTCTGTTCCTTGTTGGAGTGTGTGGGCATGAGGAGGCGTCATCATGTCCACCAGCCTCTGTTCTCTCTCTTTTCCTCCACTTTGTCTGTCTCTCTCTGTTCCCTGTGTACCAGAAATACCACCAATTTATTTTTCACTGCCTGTGGGTGTATAGTATGTGTAGTACACACGGCCGTCCGTGCTCTCCTGTACCCACTCCTATTCTCTGCGTGTCTGTATTCTGCTCCCAAGCTCAGAGGCAGGACAGATACGAGGATGTAGGAGGCACCTCAAATTGCCTCCATCTTTGTTCCTCACCCTTTTCATCTCTGTCCCCCCACTTCCAGGCGAGACACTCAGCTGATAGGTAGTTGTTCCATTTGTGTGTGTGTGTGTGTGTGTGCCTGATCTTTGTTAGTGAAATCAGTCTGTAGAAGTCCCCTGTGGGTTTCACTCACTGTGTTGCTATGCAGGGCCAATGGGCTTGTATGTGTGAGAGCACATGAGATTGTGTGTGTGTAACTTGACAGTATATGTGGGGCGTGTGATGTATTACTTGTAAAATGCTGACTGGTGGCCGGTGAGAGGCTTAATTGAATTCCAGACAGGTGCTGCCGTCTTTTTCTTCTAGGCTGCACCATATTTCTGTTAAGGTTGCATCAGTAGATTAGTTATTTTTATTCTTCCTCCTTCCCCTAATCGCTCTCGTTTTGCCTCCTCTTGCGTCTATCTCTCCATCCACTCCCTCCATTCATCACCCCATCCCATCCAAGCTCAGAAAAGTGTGCGTGCTGGCTTGTCCTCCCACATCCTGCTGCCAGTGTTAAGAGCCCGCACACACATTCTCTGTAACAAGTTGGCCCAAACCTCGGTTATTCCCCCCCCCCATTATCTCCCTCCACTCTGCTGAGGGAGGTAAAAAGAGAGGAAAACCTGTTGGGGTTTAGCCCCCATGCAGTGCCACAGGGCCATGCTATAGCGCACTGCACTATAGGCACTGGCATGTGAGAGCAGTGACTGATGCTCACCACCAGCCCCTGACACACACACACACAGATGCAGCAAAAGTCTGATACTTGTGCTTTGCTGCACTACAGTTACTCACACAACCTTGGGTGCACCTTGCTGATCATGCAATGTTTCAGTGTTCAATGTGATAGCCCCCATGCAGTGCCGCAGGGCCATGCTATAGCGCACTGCACTATAGGCACTGGCATGTGAGAGCAGTGACTGATGCTCACCACCAGCCCCTGACACACACACACACACAGATGCAGCAAAAGTCTGATACTTGTGCTTTGCTGCACTACAGTTACTCACACAACCTTGGGTGCACCTTGCTGATCATGCAATGTTTCAGTGTTCAATGTGACATGCACACACACACACACACACACACACACACTCAGTGATATGGATGTGGACATTGGTCACTGGAGCCACTCTGTTATGTGCATCGGCCCATTGAGATTGCCATGTGTTAAGATCTCACTGTTTGTACTTGAGTTACAATTTCTGCTCAACATGTAGGCTTTGTGTCTAACAATTAAAGTGTGTAATGGCCTAAACATTAAATAATCATCAATGCTGCCATCAGAGATGAGTGTTTTGTAATTGTGTACGTTTTGAGCAGGGAGTTCCTGAGCGTTTTCCCCAGTCGAATGCTAAACAGAAAAACATGCACATTATCTGCTTCAGTAAACACACTTTAGGCTTTTATCTCTTTAGAAATCCCTTGTCTTTACTTTGTTAATGCAAAAGCTGTGTGAAACTGCAAATAGGCCAACGTTAACGTTTGTTGTGTTTTAAAAGTTGTTTTTTGTTTTATTGGAAGCTAGCTTCCCCCCCCCTCTTAATTTGGTTTCCAATCCAGGATGCATTCACTCTAGAAGCAGGACTTCAGGCTACAGATTGTATCAATTATTCCATTGATGCATCAAGCATCTCACTTCTGTCGCTGAAGCAACTTGAAGCTGAATAACTGACAAAGTTGTCAGGTTACATTGAGAGACTGAACTCTGGACTGAAGAAAGATAGAAGAGAGAAATCTGGCAAAAGAACGAAGAAACGAGTCGAGTCTCGAACCAGCTGGTTGTGATGGAATTCAACTGAATCTTTGCTTGTGGTTTTGATCTGGCTGAATCAGTCCTTAATCTAGGCATGTGTGTGTGTGTGTGTGTGTGTGTCTTGTTGAAAACACATTTACCAATGACATCCACTTGCTGAAAGACAGATGGGCGTCATTAACCCACAATTAATTTGAACCTGCACCTTAAATTGCCTCCCTCCCTCCCTCTCTCGCACTGTGTTTCTGATTCTCTCTCCTGGTTGAGAGGTGATTGGCTCCCAGTGGCAAAGAGGCAGAGCAGTGGAAGACATAGCTGGTGAACATGTACGATACAGTGGGAGCAGAGTCAAACCATAGGTTGTTTTAAAGTCAATCGCCAGAAGCAGGACAGAGCAGCTGAACCGATAAGAGGCTCAGAATGGCAGAAAGTTAGGGTTGGACATTGTAGAAAAAAATCTTATTGAGATAATTGTTTTCATGTCAGTTGATAGCGATATTGCTGTTTCAATCAAATCGGCGCCACTGCACTGAGGAGCATTACTCTGCAGCTCCTCTGCTGTTTTCTAGTCACTCAAGCTGAGAACTGATCTGAATAAAAAAAACCTGTTGAATTCATTAGTTTAGGAAAACCACCAAAATGGTAAACATAGTGGGGAACATGAATCAGGGACTATGAACCAAACCTGATGTGACTGTAACTCTATTCATAACATGGGTAGAATCATTTCTATTGATGATTGAGTGCCTGTCTCTTATATTTCCATCAAGAACAAATTCTATTACCATAATCATTGTTATCAAGCAGCCACCTTTGAAGTCTTAGCGTTCATTAGGACCGTCATGTAAAGGCCACAGGTTTAAAGCATACTTGCATTTGATCACAGGGTTTGATGGAAAACTTCTATTTAAAATTCCTCTCCCCACTGTCACAGCTGTGTCAGAGTCGGAGGAAAGTCAAGACCAATAGCAAAGTTCAAAACCAAAGTCAGACCTTTGCAAACGTACTGGCTCACTCTGAATTCATTGGATTTTTTTTTGATGAAACAGAGAGATACCACTGTAGTGTGTTCAGACTCAGAACACATTATTCCCTGGATATCTTCAGTGCGCAAAAAATCCTCCACCACAGAGGGGATACTTCTCTATCTTAGGACTTTCATTAAGGGCAGAGCCTCGGCCTAGAGGGGGGTTAGCATGTGACGTAACATAGACAAATATTATTCATGTGGATCTGGGGAGTAGCAGTGGGAGATTTGACTGGGATCTCAGTGTGTGTGTGTGTGAGGGCCAGTTTGAGTTGCTCCGTACGGCATGAAGACGTGTTGCGTCAGTAGTTCGGGTTAGAATTAGGATTAGAGCTTTAGGGTTTGGGATGCTTGGGGAGAGCGGCTGGTATCTGCATTACGTCAGTGAGAGTCCTCACAAAGATAGGGTTTGTTTTCGCGTGAGATTCCAAGTAAAAGCAGCGGGAGAGAAGCAGCTACCTGGGGCCGTATGGAGCAGGAGCCGAACAAGCAGTCATCTTACTTTATCCTTAAAACATGGACTCCTCTGTGCCCAGGATCAGAATCCAGCTGTCTGTAATTCGGAGAAGGGACAGTAAAGTCCAGGCAGCTCCCACAGCACAGAGCAGGAATCTGTGCTGTGGGAGCTGAAGGCTTCTGTGAGAGAATTTGTTCCAGGGTCACAGTAATATTGTCAGTGTGCAGTGGCATAATGCTTCTCTGCCTTGCTAGTCAGTATTATACGCTACGAAAAAAAAAATTACCAAATTGTTGTTTTTTATTTTGGCCTCGACGTGGTACCAACTGTCTTAGGTTAACTTAATGCAAATATAGTCAGTCGACATCTTCATGTGGGCACTCTGTGGAGTGTTGTGTGCTCATTATAAACCCTCACGGTGGAGGATACCTGCTCATATGGTACCAATGTCCCAGGAATGCAGAGGGGGCTCCTGGACTTAATGGTTAATTTTAAACAAACGGTGGTGGTTCACAATTATGTGAGAGTAGAAGCTTTAATTCTGTCTGTCCTCTTTACTTTACACAACTTTACCTTCATGTAAACATGTATTTGTACGCATGTTTCTTTAGTCACGTGTGAGGTGAGCTGAGGTGAAGGGTATTTTCCTGAAAGCAGCATCAGAGTCGATTACATAACTGCTGTGTGACGGAGACGCTCCAGTTATTGTCCTGCTTCGCTCTGACAGAAGACAGCTGCAACACCCTGACCTCTTGCTACACTATCGGTGACCTTGTCCTCATCTGTGAACACTTCAATCACCATTCCTGCTCAGCTGCTCCTTTGACTCGACTCCTGTGATCGCAACGATCCCCTGAAGGGAGAGAGCGCTTCACATATGATGTGTGTGTGTGTGTGGGTGGGTGGGGGGCTGACTTTGACCAAACATTCAACATCTTTTGGAGAAATCACAAATTATACACGGTCCAGTCTTGTGCTCTTTTTGAAAAGTTTCCCTAAGATGGTTTGATCATTATCGCAGTGGATCAGATTTTTGCTCTTGTCGTGACCGCAAGTGTTTTGGGGGAATGTTTTTGCCACGGCCGGGCTTACATATCCATCAGAGTGTGACGATAACATTGGTTTTGTCACGGACTGATTTGTTCCTTTACTTTTAGGAGAATATCAGAAACACTGGCAGCTTTAAACATGTGCAGCAGTAACATTACGCAGGTACCAACAAATAGATATTTGTGAAGAATTTTCAACATGTTATTTATTTTATTTTACAGAAGCATATACACATTGTGTGTTTATAAATACAAAGATATAGATGTGTGTTTAAACAGAATGATAATCTTTCCATTCTGCCTATGATCATCAATTATCAGGGAGAAAACGTGATCTAAAGAATCCTGTTTTTGCATCGTGGCCTCACACAGATGTTAAACATTGACACCAATATCCATCCGGCTTCATCAAACATTTAATTTGTCAGTGCCTGATTTGTCAATTTGCCTGATTCTTGTAACCACTGAGGGCCATCTTTTGGTTGTTGAAATGCATCACATTCCATCACATTTCATCCCCCAGCACCTGAGGTCTTCCTCTTTGTTTTTCCTCCAGTCATCTGAAAATGCACTGAATTGATCCACTAAGTGGATTTACCGAGGCGCCGGACTGGAACACTTTCACCACCGCCGGTCCAAGTGCTTTAGCTCGGTGATTGTTTGAGACATCGAGGGCTCGGTTGGTGTCTTCACCAAATTATTTTCACAAGGCTGGGCAACACTGATGCCAGATCAATATGGGTAGAGATAAGCTGAGATATGAAGGGATCTTAATGTCCTGAGAGTGAGGGTGTAACCTGGGTTGAGCCAATCTCACATGTGATGCATTTAAGAAATGAGTTGGGTGTTGAGAATCTCTGCTGTCACCGCTAGGTCCAACATGCAGAATCCTTCCTCATTCATATTCTATTAACATGAGACATGTCATATACCAAACTATTCTCTGTGTCCTTCCTCTCTTTCATCTCAGACTTTTTCTTCATCCTCTCCCTCCTTCTTCATCTTCTCTTTTCGTAAGAGCAGTGAAGGGAGTCTTATTAAAAACTAGGTGTATAGATAACTTGTGGTGTGCAGTGCTGCTGTATGCTAATGGTTGCAGGTTTGTCTCACACACACACGCACACACACACGCACACACACACGCACGCTGTATTGGTTGATTGGATACTGTCTGAGCCAGCCTTTATTCCATTACAGATATTGACACATACTGGCCCGCCTGGCACTAAACTGTGTCCCCCCCCATCCTCTCTCTGTGAGACTGAAGATGTGTGTGTGTGTTCCAGACACTGCAGTCACAGAACTTTTGAGTCTTCACTGATTTTCTCTTATTCCATTATTTTCCTCTCACGTTTCACGTTTCTGTCTGACTTTCTTGTGCACTCCCTGATTTTCTTTCTTTTTTTCTCCTTCCCACACTCAGTATTTCTGTTTATTTTATGACTCTCATATTTCGATCTCACTCTCTGTATAATATTTTCTCTCTCCAGAGTTCACTATCACAGCACTCGTTGAATCATTTCATGCCTTTTTTCCCTTGTTCTCTGTCTCTTCTCAGTTCTGTGTTGTGTAGTCTCTCTGTTTGTGTCTTCTCTTGGTACATTTCTTCCTTTCTGTATTTCTATCTTTCTCTTTATTCTTCAAACTTTTTTCCCTGGCTCTGTCTTCTCTTCAGTCTTCTGCTCATCACGTTCTCTGACCAGCTATTGTCCCAGCTGTGTTTTCTCAGTCAGATGTGAGAGATAACTTTGCTGAACAGTGCGTCCCCAGGCCTTGTGTGTCTGGCTGTGTGTGATTGTGTGTGCAGGGCAGTGCCATGGTGGTGACTTTGGTGCCTTCCCACGTCCCAGCTAAGCACATGTGAGAGGCAGAAAGTGACAGAGAGATGAACACTGGAAGCCATTGTACACAAATGTCTTTTGTCTCCCTCCTTTCCTCCCCCAGTCTCACCCGTCTCTCACTGGGTCTCCATTGTCCTTTTTCCAACTGTTGCCTCACTTGACGTTCAGGTGACGTTCTTTGAAACATCCAGGTGTATTTATATGAATATGTCAAGGCTGCAGAAATTAGCCTATCATTGTTGTAATAATTGATGTTGTGGTGTGTGTCAGCAGGTTAATTACAAGTACTAATATCTGCATCAGGAAAAGTTGTGATGCATAATGCAGGTTTGAATAAATTACCTGTTCGTGTCTGCTGCAGCCTCCAGTGCCTCTGTTTACACACACCCCACAAACTGGCATTAATGTCAGAACGTGGAAACGGTCCCAGAGCAGCAGGGGATGATTCTCTTTGCAGCTTTTCCAACTGTGCAAGTCACGACGTGGGGCTTTGAATGTGCTCTATGTTGAGCTCAGCGTGGTTGGAGTCACAGTACATTGCTGTCAAACTTGTCACGGAAACACTTCCCCTAATGGGAACCTGTCCAGTAGAACCGTTCCCCTGCTCGCATGACGTTCTCACTGCTCATTCCAGTGTCGTCATCCCGACCTCCTCCTAAACTTTAAGAAATAGACACTGAAATTTGACGTAAAAGTATACTTTTTTAAATTTGCGCTACTCTCATCCTCTTTTACGTAAAAACAAGTCGGGACTGAAACTGAAATCCTGGTCCAAACATCCACGATCACAGCCCAAGGACAATCCTAACCAACAAAGAAGTGACTATTAGTGTGGAGGTTGGAGAGGAGTCAGACACAAATCATCTGCTGGATTGTTTATTCTTGATGGAGTTATGCCACATATATATCGGCTGTGCGCAGTTTCAAAAACAAATCAGTGTCATAATTGGCCTTCAAAAGCCACATGGGGCTTCACACCTTGGATGGAAGGACATGGGCTGGTGGAAGCAAAGGGCTTGGAGAGAGCAGGAGAGCGGTTTGCCAGCAGACCTCAATGTGCTCAAGTAAATATGGGTTTTCTTAATGAGGAGGCAAGAGTGCACCTGCTGCTCGCACACACAGAGTCCACAGGTGAATATTGGTGATTTGCTGGATCTGTTGCTCTTCCTTGTGGCAGTTGTCAAGACGTGGCACCAATATCAATGTGCAGCTGCCAGCCTGCCGTTAGAGCCGAATCCCGGGGTGAGAGAAGGAGGCAGTAAATGGAGAAAGAGGGAAAGAGCGGGGCGGGGGGTGGGGGGAGAAAGAGAGGAGAGAGATTAATACTGTCACTCAGTCCAGCATCAGTGCTCATCTGTGTAACTGAAGAGAGAGTAAGAGATGAGGGGAAGAAGTGAGAGGGAGAGTGTTGCACATGTACTGAAATCCACGGCCTCTTTGCTCTTGTCGTCGTCGCTCTAACATTGGACAGTTGTGAGGCCTCCATCATCAATCACCAGCCATTCCTCCAGTACTCACAGCTGCACTCTTTCATTCTTCTCTCTCCCTTCTTCCTTTTTCTCTCTCCTCCCTCCTCTGGCATGCACAGTTCAAATCTAAATTCAGCTCACATTGTCGGATGGATTCTGTATTTGGGGCCAAACTTCCTAACTCCCCCTCCCACGCGCACATTAACCCATTCTCTTTTTCCGTTCTTCTTTCTGCACCTTTCTTTCCGCTCTGTCCATCACTGCCACTCCGCTTTCTTCACACACCTCCTGCCGCTTTTCCAGCCTCTTAGTTTTCTCTCGTCCGTCCGTCCATCCATCCTTCCCTCTTTTCTTCCAACTGTTTGTCCGGCTCTGGGTCAGTGTGGGAGAGCCCCTGAGGGTTGGCATGGCAGCCTGGCACAAGCACACAACACTCCCACTCAGCCCCCCTGGGGTGCCCCACCGGGAATATCTGAAAATCTGTATTTACTGTACATTCTTTCATGCCTCACTCCTTCAACCCTCCTCCTTTTAGCTGTGGTTATGAATCTGTTTTTAAAACAGACACACTCCTGCTGTTCGTGAAAGAACTGCACTTACACTAAAGAATAGTGCCCCCCCATTGGCGTTCATATCAGCCTCACACTCACTGCTGTTTTTCTGCTCTTAACATTTTGAAGCTGCGCTGTGCTTGAGCAGGATTTCCTCTAAAGGTCGCCTGAAAATTTAGGAAGCCATTTTTTTTTTTTGAATTCTAAGCAAGTTTTATCCTTGTTGGGGTGAAAATGTCTTTACACCATCAAATTCCTTCCCCTGTCCTCCTGTCCTGCCCGGTCTCTGTGCCTGGACCGCGATCACACAGTCCCTCCTTCAGATGGACTGCACAATGATTTTTCTCTGTTCCTTCCTGACACACTTTGGCTCTCGCTCGCATAAAAGACGTTGTAGGAAAAGGTGTGTGTTCAGGTCCTCCCCACCTCCAAGCTGACCTGTTAATGTGTGAATGATTGTTTGAAGAGGAAGGTTGACGGTCAAGAAAGGACACCAGCTTCTTTTATTGCACCGCCCTGAATCTCTGAGCCTGCTTCTTCTGTTTCTCTGTTTCCAATACACACACACACACACACACACTGTCAGGGAGCTCATTAGGCTGAAGTGAGTTGTGGCATGCTGGGTGAGAACGGTGAGGCTCCTGGTCATTTGGGGTTGACTTCTTGGACTGTAACCAGCTCTGTGTGTGTCTGTTGCATGACATAGTGTATGGTTCCAAGACTACTTACATTCACATCAGGCTGAGCATAGTAGGGACCCCAAATGAGGGAATACAAAACACAAACAGGCCTGAAGAGCTGCACATATGTCCCTGCAAGAATAGGAAAGAAAGAAGAAATGATTGAACAGAACAATCCATAGATTCCAAAATCAAAAGGTGGACTTTTGGGATATGTCTTCTCCACATGATCCTTTTCTGGAATTCACAAAAATGGAGGACAGAGGACAAGGACAGAGTCTGGACTTACCTCCCAGCTCTATCTCACCTGTTATCTTTGTTTTGAGTGTCTTTAAACAAGGTCAGTTGACCGTTGAGGCCCATTTATGGTGTCTGTCACTTTTTAATTGCAGGTTTGTCAGTTAGTCTTTGAACTGTGTTCTTCCAGCCTTGTAAAATATTTATTATGGAATTATAGGCTGGAAACCAGTGACAATTCTGATTGGATCCTGCTCCATCATCTGTCCTGGTCATTCCCCGTGACTCATTCCCTGATGCCGGAAGTTTTTGTCACTGGTACTCCGACGGCCAGCACAATGACTCCAGGACGGCCTGTTCGTCTGGGATGAATTAGCCGAGGCTGGCAGCCTCTCTGCTGAGTGCCTGCCCTGATGATGCTGAGCATAATGAGAGGCTTTGGAGCAGTAACGTCTTTATTCTAAATGGTTATGTTTGTTTTTCTTCCTCTGCTCAGATGAAGTTTTAGGGGGTACATCTGAGAAGCTCTGCAGGCTCTCCAATATCTTTGAAGTCTCCTTGTTTAATTAAATCTTAGGGTTGGCAATCATTAATGTGGCCATGGATGCAATATAGAATGGCATCTTGGGTGGAATTGTGGTTGGAATTTAACGTCAGAGACCACAAATCGCTTTTCAAATGTTTTCTTTACTGATTTTTTCCTCTTTTATTTCCACCATCTGTTCCCTTTCTTGTCCTATGCTGGACTTTCTTCAGGGATCCTGTGAGGTATGAACTGCTGTTTATCAATAAACAAAGCAAAAATATTACCATAATGAGTTTGATTTGTGACTCAACAAAATAAACAAGAGTATGGCTCAGAGCATCCCCACCTGTAGGATTAATCAGTGCTGACTGATCCTCTGGTGCAAGAGGCAGCAGCAGAGCTGTCTCAGATATGGACACCGACACACGAGGGACGATGCTGAGCTGAAAGAGCAAAGCAAAGTGTGATATTAGATCGAGCATAGAAGGAAAGAGGACATTGGTTCGGTCATTTCAAGATATAGAGTCACAATCCTAAAACACAGACAGAATCTTGCTTTAGATAAACAGAAATTAAACAGAAACAGAAACACACATGCATATAAAAGATGAAGTGACACCCTCATCATGCAGAGAGGTGATGCATCGCAGACTTGGTGGTTAACCTTCTACCGTGTATCTTATGAGAGGCAGATGGCCACTTATCTGATGAAGATGACTCATGTCTGCTGAATGCCCGAGCCATTTAAAGAAGCCAGTTCTGGAACTCATTCCAGTGCAGATTTCAGCGGTGGAGAAAGCCAGACGTTTATGGACCCTAGTGACACAGTTGTTGAGGTTTTAAAATACCAAACATGTTTTATATGGACAGAAAACACAGGGATGTGGTAAAACTCGGGAGTTGTTGACCTTTTCACTGCATGGCCGTGAGGATACCTCTGCAAGCATGACTTGAACCTTTCTGTTAATGACTACCTGCCTTTTTTTCAGGTGAAGGCCCTTGATCCTGAGTTCTGACTGACAGCTCTTCCATTTAAAATCTTGTCTCTCGTTAAACCTGCTGTGATAGTTGACCCCAGCTGGGAACTCAATGATTTTACAGTCCGCACCAACCTGTGTTTGTGTGAAATATGTCTCAATTGAAGTAAATTCATTGAAACCAGACATTTTAATATTGAAACAAAATGTGCATATTACATATTGCAAATGCAGCCATGTCTGTTTTCAATGCATCAACACTGACAGCACCCTCCACGTTAACTGGTCCCTGCGTGTCCATCTGGAAAGAGGCCACAGCAGGAGGCAGAACGAGCCCTCCCCCTCAGCTCCGCATCACAGGGTCGAGATTTGAAGAGTAATAAGATGAAATCTCAGAGATTTAAACACATTCTGTGAAAGGTTCTGTCACAGCTGGGTCAGTTTTTGCAGAAGTGGGGTTTGTAGGAACTGCTGACAGAGGTTCTGGTACTTTACTGACGTCTGCTTCTTTTCTCCAAAAAGAAAAGCCTGTAGACGCTCTGACACAGGATTTATTGGCCTACGAGACATAACGAAGCTTTCTGTAGAGTCTGGCCCTTCTCTAACTTTTATCATCTGATGAGTTCAATGATAATGTTTGATTGTATATCCAATCTCCATCAACCCTCATAGAGCTTAAACGATCGCTGGTGACCTTGATTAGCTTTTTGTGTTATGACGGGCGGCCAGGAAGAAGTCATTAGTGTCTGTTCCTGTCCACCACCCAGGAGCATTATGGGAGGGCAGCTGGTCTCTGGGCTGTGTGCAGAACTTGGTGCTTCCTGTCTCTTTGGACTGCTGACTGGACGTCTTTTTTTATGTGTGTGTGTGTGTGTGTGTGTGTGTGTGTGTGTGTGTGTGTGTGCGTGTGTGCGTGTGTGCGTGTGTGCGTGTGTGTGTGTGTGCGTGTGTTTCCTTTCAGGAAATCCTATTTCTTTCTCAGGAGTTCAGTTTAGGATAAAGGTTCTGATGGTGTGCCTCCACACTGACCTTTGACCTTTAAAGGCCCTGGTGGTGCAGAGGTCCTTTGGGTCATTATTAGTTTGGCCAGAGCCAACAGCAATGCTGTTATTAAACGTACAACAAACCATGGTGTTTTTTTGTTATTGTTAATTTCCAATTCCAACAATTAAATCTGGAAATAGTGGAAAAAAAAGACTTCTCGCCACCATCATCATCATCATGGTTCCGTTGGTGGTGTTTGCGTTTTCCTCTGCTAATGCGTCTGTGTCCGTCTCCAGATGTATGGGCGCTACACACAGGAACTCGGGGTGTACGCCAAAGAAGAGGCTGCTCGGCTGCGGGAAAGCGGGCAGAGGCGATCGGTCAGCCGGACTCTGGACCTGCTGGAGTACGACAAGGGACGATGTGCCAAGTGTCGCAGTAAGTTTCAAACGTCCTTGCAAATGCTGCTCCACACCCAGTGGCCTGGGTGTAACATGTAATGAGCTAATCAGAGGGACGTGCAGCTGAAGCAGGAACCGCTAATTGTTTGTTTGTAAGTTGTGTGTAACAAGAAGTGAGCACACCCCCTTGCTCATCCGGAGGGTGCTTATTATCCAAAGATACATTTTTTTTAAAGTTTTTTTGGGCATTTCACATTTATTTGACAGGAGAGTAAAAATGTAAAAATGGGTGATTCACCTAATCACACGCTTTTTAAACACCAAGACACAAGGTGGTGGTTGGGCGGGGGGGGGGGGGGGGGCCCAATGNNNAGGAGCGAGGGTGGGGGGGGGGGGGGGGGGGGGGGGGGGGGGGTGCTCAATGCTTGGCGGTATGGAAAATGAAAGTGCTTGTATAGACAGAAATAAGATATTTAAAAATGTGAGAGAAGAAAGTGAAGAAAGACCAATAAAAGAAAGAAAAAAATATGGTCCATTATATCTGCGCGATTAGTAGAGCGAGCAAGTGTAGGCACCATGAGGCAGCCGGAGCCACCTTCAGTCTCACTGCCCACAGGGGAACATCATTTCTACATTACCATGGTGTAGAAAATGTTATCCAGTCGACACTTTTAGCCACTCTAAAAGAGATTGAACGCCTTCCTGATCTCTGCTCTGGGAGCATTGATCATGTTGGACAGTGGGATAGAGAAGAACTACTAAAGATATGCTGCAGTGCCGAGCACAACCCCCTGTGTGTGTGTGTGTGTGTGTGTGTGTGTGTGTCTGGAGCATTCCAATGCACAGGTAGATGCATGTGCACATTCCTCCCCCTTTATCTTTGTCCTGTTAGCAGTGTTAATAATGAGATTAGATAAGACTGTGTGTAGGACGTGTAGGACACATAAGAGGATATAACAGGCTTTAAACAGCAGGAGGAATTATGATCCACAGACAGAGGGCATGTCACAGCCACGCAAACACACACCGTCAGTCTTACGTGTCATAAGCTTTATTTGTCTGATCTGGTGACATTTGGCCATGCTCAGTGGTTCTTGACTTGCCTTCATGTTTCAGTCTGTGTCAGATTCATGTTAATTCTGCATCATGCATTTGACACAGCGGTATATCAGAGTATGTGCTTCCATTGTGAAGGCACATTTTTTAAAATATTTTTGTGAATTACAATTCATAGGAAATAGGGGTCTGTTTATAAAACACTAACAATGCATCACTTTGCCACAAGGGTTGATAAATTCAGCCAGGCCTCGAGTTTCTGAGCGCATTTTTCACGTGGACAAAACAGCTCATCAATCGCTTGACCAGAGCTGCGACTGCGTGGTCCCCCACACTGCACTGAAACCTGGCCCAGCTCTTACTCATAATCCTCAGTTTACTGAACCGGAAGTGCCGATGCTGCAACTAATCCACCCAACTCTGGATTCTTACTGATTTTCATAGAATCAATGCTGAATATTTGAGATGAATGCTTGTATTCAGTTTGGGTCAGCATTACTTCTTGTTGGAGATCATACCACTTCACTAAATTTACATGGTGCAAAATCAGCCATTCAGGAAGGTCATTGGTCAGAAGCTTAAATTAACATTGAAACATTGAAATAAATGCGAATGCTTTTAAATTAACATGGCGATCTGTGAATATTTTCATGAAATAGCATCATCCACTTTAGTTAAAGTGGATGAGTGCCCTCTGCTGCTGAGAGGTTACCACTGCAGCCAGAAGCAATCACTGGCACTGTTGATCCAAACGCTGCAGATCTTTGTGTGTGTGTACCCTCTGCTCTCATCTCACTGATGAGTGTTGCTCTTGCTCTGCTGGCAGCTGATGAGTCAGCTTTACATCTCACTCTTCCTCCTCCTCCTCATCCTCTTCCTCTCTCATCTTTGTGAGTATCTGGACACCAAAAAATTTCAATGATTGTATTGATTTGTCCCTCAGGAGGTAGATTCGGAGATAAGAGATGCGGTCTAGGTTGAATTGCAGCTACACACACACACACACACACAGAGTTTGTGTGTGGTATTGCTGTTCAGTGTCAAATATGATGGCGCAGCTTCTGAATCCACAGGTGGTGTCTCTTGTAATTGTGGCCGGCAGTGAAGCAGGCAGTGCTGTCCAGTGGACAGCCACAGTAAATCACAGGATACAGCAGGGGTGGAGCCATTTAAATTTAATGACGCCCTGAGAGGGTCATTGTAAATGATTGAAGACTACATCACACCTATTTCTGATGTGACGGCTGAGCCACCTCATTTGGAAGCGTCTGATGTCGGGTGGTTGTGATCATGATGATGGTGTTCACTTTTTAGTCTTTATAATCGAAACTGCAGGCAGGCTGTGACAGCTTGGAGCAATCCAGTCTTCGTTTTGTGTGTGGATCAGTTGAGAATACTGTAAAGTATCATGTCACATGTCCTGCCCAAAAGATATTTGACATTTTTCCAAAATACAGTAAGTCCTCCGGTGCTCAGATTAAGGTTGCTCAGCCCAGTATAGCACCTGTGAGGTCCAGAATAGATTTTTTAATTTTAGCTTTCAGCTGGTGACTTTTAGACCTAAGTGGTTATGCTCCTTCAGATGTATCCCCACACCTATCGCTCACTAATGAGACGAAGCAGCTTCACCTTTTCCCAAAGCTGTGGAAAAGCTGAGTGGATGGTTTCTTAAGGTTACCATTCATTCTTTGAAGATCAAATAATGGGAGCAACTTGTTCCGGCTCACTTGACATTTGACAAATGGACATTTATGGACTCCAAGGGCTGTGCAGATACTTCCAGGAGTTAATAAGTTGCATTTATTGCTTTGATTTCCTGATGACAGGAATATATCTGAAGGTGGAACACTTTTTACATTACATTTTACTCTTTTAAAGTACCTGCCTAACTGGCTGCATTCCCCCACTAGTTTAGAATAATTTCACTCAGTTAATCCCTTCATGTCTGTATGAAGTGAAGATGAGTAATCGGTGTAATAAGCTTTTGTTTATTTCACACATTTATCTGTTTACTGCAAGTTCATTTTCATAGCTCCAAATATACTTACCTGTTCACTCCTCCCACTTGGATTCATCTTTATCCATGTCAATTAAACTTTTTTTTTTCAATAATAAAGAAGTGGTCTCATGAACAAAAATAACATTTATTTAATATAGTATATATAGTAAGAATGCGTTGTCATTTATACACTTGTTTTATTTTTAAATGTCAGTCATTGTAATGCCAAAGTCAAAAAAACTGACCTCATGAGTCACGGCTCATCCCTCATCTCTACAGAAAATACAAACAAGCAACAGCAAAGCCAAGTGCGTGTTCCAGTGGCCATTGGGGTGTTTGGGAGAAGGCCGCTCTTTCTGTGAGTGTGGCGGCCAGCAGGGGGCAGCATTGGGCTTCACTGCGGCACAGTCACAGATGGCAGATTGGGGCTCATGTGGCAGTGGAGTCAAACACCGCAGTGAGGGAGTGCGGTCCTGGCAGTCTGCTGCTCAGCATCGGTGTGTGGGTCTTTGTGTTATCTCCTCTCAGCATCAGTTGGTCACTAAAATAGATTTATGTGTTGCTTAATCCAAACATAGGTTTTTGCCTTTTCACCTGGAGTTGAATTAAGGCTCAACATTATGTAAGTAAGTTCTGTTTTATAAATGCTGGTAAAATCTTCATTCTTTCCATGAGTCTTATTGAGATGTTGAGAAGGGTGTGTGTGTGTGTGTGGGGGGGGTTACTTTCAGCTGACAGTTGTGCTGCCACACACAAACACACACACACACGGACACTGAGCAGTGGCGGAAGGTAAAGGTGAAGCACCAATTCAAATCCCATTCAAGCTGTATCTAAGCGCAGATGTGACTAAGTGATCTGATGGGACTTGCCAAAGCAAATCTACTTCATCCCGTTTGGCCGTGTTTTCTTTCTCTCTGCAAGGAAACTTTCTGATTGTTAAATATCTGATTTTATTTCAATCATTCATGTCAAAGTGCCGATGGACAGGGGTTCAGATCTCTTCAACCTTCTCCAACAGACAATGGGAACTGACCTGAATCTACACTGGCCAGTGAGGTCGGCTAATTTAATGTATAGGATTACATTCTGGTCAGGTAAGCTAAGGTTAGATATTCATTAGTGATATAGATTGATAGAGTGTCCTCACAGTGATGGTGGAATGTGTGTCAAGGCTGCTGTCAGTCATTCTCCTGCTGATGTCACAGGCTCCCACATGGGCTCCCAGCATCCCAGAAGGGGTGTATATACACACACACACACACACACACAGGCATGATATCAGCAGCTGTGGCCTGAGGGTGATGAAAAATACACAGCTGTCTTTTTCTATTCTCTTTCTCCCCCCCTCTCTCTTTCTTCCCCTCAGTCCACCTGCACCACTATGCCATTTAATTGGTTCCAATCTCACACACACACACATACACACACTTCAACAGGTGTGATGTCAGCAGTAGCCCAGCATGGCGCCGCATGTTGCCATGGTGACCGGCAGGCGCCTAGCGACCAACAGTTGCTCACATGCTGTCATTTTCTTTTTTTTCTTCTCTGCGTTCCCCTTTTGTCTCCTTGTCTCCTCTGTCTTCCCCTTTTTTCCCTCCTCCTCCTCCTTTCAGTTTCTCTGTCTCCTGTATTCTGTCTCCCAGTCCTTCGATCGTCATCTAAGAACTGGATTTAAAAGGCAGAGCAGAGAAACAACTCACAGGCTGATGGCAGGTCCAGGAGCATGGACGCATTAGTCACAGACACACACACACACACACACACGAGAATGCATGCACTCATGAAAACACACACTGACCCACCCTTGCACACTTTCATGATCATTAACGGTTGACACCTCCCATGTTGTCACGTAGTTGACCTTTAAGTTTGTATAATCTTACCTACAAGAGTGTGTGTGTGAGTGTGTGTGTGTGTGAGTGCACCTGCAGCTGTGTGTACTAATAAATGTGTCCTCCCTCTAATTCCCTGTGACGTGTTGTCACAGCAGTTTGGGAAAGATTACCAAAACACATTTCCAATTCAAATGTGTTTTATTGGACTCTACCAAAATAGGATATAAGTTCCACATAGTTCCACAAGCACAGTAAATGAAGGGACAAATATTTGTGAAGTATTTCAGTTCAAGACAAGCAAACTGCAGTTACACTGTCCCCCTCATAGTCACATATATTGGGTCCACCTTGTTGACATACAAAGACAGGGCTCAGGCTTTAGTATTTGACTAATATTTGTTGAAAACATAAATCTAAGGTGACATGGATTTCAGATTTTTAGGCTTTATTCCCCTGAAATGATTAATCAGTCATCAACATAACTGCTGGTTGATTCGTCACCTGAAAGTTTCAGCTCTTTAAAAGTCTCCAGTTGTGTATGTCAGCTTGGTGGACACACCTACACGTGTAGCTGCTGGCGTTGTCATGTTCCCTCTGCTCCAATAAGACTTTCATCAATCAACCTGCAGCCACCTCCTAGCTCTTCAGCAGCAGAGAGCGAAGGTACCAGAGGCCGTGTGATTGGATTATATCGTACAGCACACTTCACCTCAGCTTGGGCCATTTACCAAATCAACAGGTAGTGCAGTGATTTGGCAACATTACCCTGGACGTGTTGTATAAGAACACACGCTGTGTAATCATTTACACACACTCACTAACGCCCATGCAGGGTATTTCAATGTGTGTGTGTGTGTGTGTGTGTGTGTGTGTGTGTCTCGGGCTAATTATTTTCTTTCACGGGCACTTACCTCTAAATGGTTTCATAATTTATGGGAACATGCAGTGTTTTTGTAATGTTGTCGTTATTTCACATGAGAGATCCTATTTTCCAAGCAGTCTTTAAACTTTAGGTCGAGAGACATCTGCATGTGTCTCACCTTTAGTTCAAGAGATAAAATGCTCTTATTTTGAAAGTATTGATCCCAGTAGTCTGTGTGGGTTCAATCTTGAGTCAAATAATTTCTGTCACTTTGCAAACCTGCTCTAATTGGCTCTCGGTCTCCCTTCAATTAATGTGTTAATTATAAGAGTTATGTGGCAATTATCCGTCAATCAAATAAGTCTGGCTGCTGTCAAGTGTGTTTATGTCAGATGTAGCTTGGTGCGGCGTTAGCCACTCGTTTGCATAATGTTATGTTTTTATTTTTATATCATGGAAACTAATATTGAATACTGAATTCACAGTTAACATTAGAGGTTTTCTGCTCGGGCAAACTAGAAGATGAAATTTAAAACAAACTTTCAACATTTAAAAGTAACAAACATACAAATATGAAAAAGGGTAATACTCAATTAACAGAAAACAATTACTAAATACAGTTTCAGTGCTTCTGTGAAGGACTAAGAAAACTTTCTAAACCTGTTATCTGAAAAGTGGCAACACAAAATAAGTTCATTTTGACTTTTCCGATCCGGTACAGAAGACGTGATCAGGCGTCGGCCACATTCATTCTGTCGTCCTCTAAGGAAACATCAGTGATGAAGCGTTTCTTACTCCTATTGACCGATGCTGTCTCTGAGGGACTCACAGGGCTACCAAAGTCATCAAGTTTCTAAATCTGCTGGGAGCTGTTTTAAAGAGTAATGCTGATCCCAGGTCAAGTTCCTCTCCGTCCACTGGAGGAGTTTGAAAAATGTTGGAGCTTGAAGGTAGAGAAAGAGAGAGAGAGAGAGAGAGAGGGGGAGAGCAGGCCTTCAGTCGGCTTCATGAGAGGAGGAGGAGAAGGAGTTATTTCTCCTCCCAGCAGTAAAATAACCTGGTGATAGAATGTTGAAGGTAATAAAAGTTTACACTTCCCATACTCGTTGTATTTATCGATGCAGTTTTAGAAAAAGTGAAACACATTCTTATTAATAATGGATATTCTGTCATAAGTTCTAATAAAAACAGATTTACTTCTTAATTAAGATCTGGGGTGAAATTGTGCAGATCTGTGAATCAGTGGCTGCTGTGTTGCAGTGTCAAAACCGTTTTTGATACCATCATTAATTTTTATGTGTGGTCACATGATGATATCAACATGGGGTTTTTACAGGCAGCTCCTCTCATCCTCCTCCCGTATCTCCTTTCATATCTGTCTCATGTGTCCTCCTCTACCGTCTCCTACTCTGTCTCCCTTCTTGTTTCTGTTTTGCTTTTCCCCTTTCCTCTGTTTTACATCTCTTGTTCCATTTTCTCCCCTTCCTCGACCTGCTCTTTCCAATCTTTCCCTCTTCTCCCTCTCATTCCTCCATCGCTCCTCTGACCTCACTTTTCCTCTTCTGCTTTCCTCTCCAACTGTAATCCATCACTTCCTCCTCCACTCGCTCTCCTCTCCTGGGTACAATCTGATGCGTGGGTGTTGCTGTGTCTTTCTTCCTCTCTTTCTCTCTCTCTCTCCATCCATCTGAGCCCCATGTTCTGAATTATTACTGTGTAATCACCAGTGAGCCCTGAGACAATCCATTCACGCACAGATTTATATATTTCTATCCTTTGCAGACATGTATTCAAAGAACAAAAAACCCTCATCTTACCATCATTTGTGAAATGAAAAAAAATATTATGTATATTATAATATATGTCATGTCATGTCATGTCATTTTCCAACCGCTTATCCGTTACCGGGTTGCGGGGGTAATATATATAATCTGAATTTATTTCCTCTGGTGGAAAAATAAATGGGATCCAGTTCAATGATCTCCTCTTTCTTCTGCTCCTCTTCTTCTGTTTGTTATGAACATCCTTTCAACATTTGGCTCCTACGCAGTTTATCTGTCACACACACAAGATGTCCGCACAGGAGATCAGGGTTAGAGCAACAGCAGCGATCCAGAGTCATGATCTGCCTTCATCGATTAACGAATAAATACATGTGATAGTTTGTGAGAGGAGCGACTGAGACAGGCAGACGCACACAGAGAGAAATTCGTCTAGTAGATAATGATGCAACACAATGTTCTAACTGCATCGTTGCAGAGGGAGCGCACGCACGCACGCATGCACGCACACACACACACGCAGAATCCTCTGTGAAACACTGCAGTGCTAACCCAACACAATAAAAAAAAACTAAGAGACCAGCTAAATAATCTCATTCTCATCCCTTCTTCACCATCGTATTTTCCTCCTCCTCCTCTTCCTCCTCCTTCTTTTTCTTTCATCACTGCTATACCAACTCCCCCCCCCCAACCCACCATGGGAACCACATCGATCACAAACTAATAAAGTTACATAGAAAACACACACACACACACACACTCTGCTGTTGTATAACTGTATTGTGTGGTCTATTTGTCCTCCAGGGTCAGGGTACCCGTATGTTCTGGAACCCCCAGCCCAGGACTTTTTCTCTGGTAAACAAGCAAACAAATAAACAACAACATCCGTCTGCCCCCCCCCCACCCCCAAACTACCAACTCCTCAGTCCTGACCCACCTCCACGCTGCTACAGCTAATACGGCTGCATTGCTGCACCATCATTAACCTCAAATGAGAGAAATTAAATGTTGCACCAACTCTGAATACTCTGAATCTGGTACTGAATGCATTCATAACAACATCTGTTGAAACACTTGTGGTTTGTCTAACTGTGATTTGGTGAGTGTGAGTGAGTGTGAGGGCAGAAAAACAAGAAGTCTTGATGATTCCGTAGATTGAAAACTATCGCCCACGAACACACCCACACATTTACACACACACACACACACACTCACCTTGTGGCTTCATATTAATCAGCAGCCAACATGAGAAATATTCGGGTGCATTCACATTGAACTATGTGTTTCCGTGCCAAAGAAGACTGACTAACTCAGCCTGGCCTTATTACAGTTAGCCTGAAGCTCTAATGGAAAGTAATAAAGACCTCTGAACATCTTAGTTTTGCTGAGCAGGCGCGTGTGAGTGTGTGTGTGTTAGAGCGATAGGGGAGATGAATGGTTCTGATTAGGCAGTGCAAGCTGCAGACAAACGTGATGATCAATGTCTCCCCTCTCACTGCTGCTGTTTGCCGTGACCACACACATGTGCTTCTGCGTGTGTAGTTTTTCCATCGGCTGCATGCACCCTGTGTTTGTGTGTTTTAATTATTTTTTGTGTCTCCCAAGATTGATGGTGTTTTCGTCTCATTTCACCGCTTTCATATGTCTGCACACGCACACACCTGGTGTTGCTGTGTGTGTGTCACAGTATGTGTATACTGTACTCTGTGTGTGTTTCTGTCATTTTAAATCATGGCAAATGTATATGCAAGGGGAATGCTTTGGAAATGGTTATGCTCAAGTATAAAAATGTAAATCCGTGCACTCGGGTGTCTGCAGAGGACTGCGGAATGTTAGTGCTGAGTCGACAACAGCGGGGATGGGTGGTGGTGGGGGTGCAGGAGGGTTGCGAAATAGAGAGATGGAGAAGAGAGAGGAGGGGAAATAAATGGATGCAGGGAGGAAATGGGAGGATGATTTAAAGAAGAAGGAAAACTTCAACCTAGGAGGTGGCAGAGGAAGCAAAAGCTTAGAGAGAGAGAGAGAGAGAGGTATAAAAGAGAGGGGGAGTTGATGTTAATGTTCAGGGAATTGGATGGATGAAATAAACGGAAATGGAATCATGAAAGTGGTGATGAGAGAAGAGGTGCAGTGAGTTACCAGCAGGTCCCCTGGCTTTTGGTTCGCCAGGCTTTCATCCAGGAAATGAAACTTGTTGTGTGATCAGAATAAAACGCGCACACACAAACACACACAAAGAGAGAAAGATGTTTTCCCATTCTGCATTTAAATATCAAGCCAACAAACTTATTCACCCACCCACATTTAAAGTGACAGATTGTTATTGTTGTCATCATCAATGCCTTCATTGTGTGTGTGTGTGTGTGTGTTTTAGCCTGATCACACAACAAGTTTAATTTCCTCTGCAGTGTTTGACTTCTGCAAACACGCTCCTTAAGTCGCAGGAGTGAATTTAAATACGCAGCGACAGAAATGCGAGCGCCCTAACAACTGTTGTTTGTGTTCAGCTGTGAAACGAGTCCCTCTGTCAACACACCGTGGTTCCGTCCCCCTCACTTCAAGAGAGAAAATTCAGAATAGGACAATTTCAATCAGGAGGACTGATCAGTGTAATCAGTTTTGAAAGGTAGCACTAAATATCTTCATCAGACACCTTCATCAGTTTAACTTTCTTAAAGTGGTGCCGTAAGAAATTCACAGAAACTGCTGACGTGAATGAAGAAAATGCAAAATAGAAGTAACCACATGCTCCCAATCAGCCCAGTCCATCGTCACACTCTAAAATTGACCCCATTATGATGATAGGATGTCCATGTTCATGTGAGTGCTGACCCGGAACAGAGACCTCGTTGTGTTGATGCAACTTTTATGACGAGCCCAGTGTCGGTTTCCGTGTTGGTCCCTTGACAAACTTTAAGCATACATCACGCCGTCTTCACAAACGATTAAAGTGGGGCGGCGAGGATGTTTTTGCATAATAGCTTTGGTGATTGTGCCGGCCTGTTTGCATGTGTGGATACACCATTATGCCTCATTAAGCAGACATTGTACAGCGCAGCCGGAGAGGGGAGCCACGACCGGCGTCACTTGCCGAGCGAACAGAGTTATTGAACGCGAGGCGAGGTTCTTCGCGTGCTCGCCTGGGACCGCCGTTACAGCACATTTACATAAACATCACCTCCTCTTACATCTCATTAGCATGGAGAAAACATCAACGTGAGGCAGGGAGCGGAGGAGGGATGGATGGATGGATTAATGAACGGGGAGGAGGTGCCACAGTTAACGCGTGCTGAGGGAGTGGAGATGGTCATAATAAGAACCAGAAGAAACATTAGCAGATGCGTACAGCTTTGTTTTCTTTGGCTTTATTAACCTGAAACCCAGTCGCCATGTTTATGCATGACAGCACCGCTTGGGCGTGATATCTGTTCACGTCCTCGATTAGAAGGACTCACTCTGGGCTCTGGGAAACCTTAATGAGCTTTGTTAAACGTCCAAAGACTAATTTGCATTGGTGAGTGTTGAACTTTGATCAGTTTTTCTCTCAATCTTAACCGTATTATTCATGATACTAAGTCTTATTTAACTTGAGCTCTCTATCTTAAAAAGCATCGTGGTATTTTAACCCCCTGCATGCCTGACTAACATCTGGCTTTTGTGTGCAATGAATAAGGAATAAAATCAGCTCATGCTCCCTGTTCAAACGACCCTGCAGCAGGTTGTAATCGGCTCTGGCCTCTTTCAACAGTGATGGGAACAAGACATTGATTTGGTTGGACAGGGAGGAACGAGAGCGCCTCAGCTTTCAGTGCACTGGTGATGTTAAACCCGAGGGAGTCGACCACCTTTTTGCGGTGCCTTTCTCCACCTTTGTGCCCCTGCTAATTCTTGTGAACATGTTGAAACTGGAGAACTTCCCCCTCCTGGAATATTTACAGAGTGTTTAAAGCAAACACCACTGCAATAAAGTACAAAGATATTGATACATCAGCTTTTATAAGCCCTGATTATTCAGTTAAGCTCAGTTCACACTTAACATACTGTATCTTTCAAAGTTGCTGTTAAAAAGCAGAAGAGCTGAATGGTCAGTTTTGCCTATCTACATTAATTCTAATCTCATGAAGATGGTGGCCCTAAACACAGCCAAGCATTTCTAATTGAATCTTTCTCGTATGCATGGAGCCACATAATGAACGTGGAGGCACACACACACACACACACACACACACACACACACACACACACACACACACACAGAGCGGGCCCGGGCATCTTCGACATGACTGTGCAAAATTGAGGCGTTAATGGTCTGCTCTTTTACCCTTTACACACATATAAAGCTGTCACCTTACATAACAAATGAAGGGGTGATTTAAATAATTGGGTTTAATGTGGAAGTGGAGAAAGACAATGTGCAGCCATGGTGATTTTTACTTAAAGAGGTGTGCATGTGTTGGTTTTTCTGATACTTTCCTTTTTAACCCCTGTTGGTTTCATCCACTGATGTGATGATATGATATTGTGGAGTTTGGTCAAAGGTCAGTGTCACAAACACATTTTTTTCTTACTGTAAAAACTCAAAATGTCTGATACATAGACACAGTCATGTTGGAAGTCTGACAGAAGTTTTCTGGAAGCTGGTTGAAGGAGAATCTGGTGTCTTATGTGGAACCTATGAATGTAGACTTGAGGAGGAGGCCAGAGAGTATGTGTGGAGGCAAATATAAATGTGGGTGGATGGTCAAAGATTCCTCAACAGGTGGGACCCAGAACTTACTTGAGTGATTTAACGTCCCATCTGGTGTGGGATTTCCTGAGGATCCCGCAGGAGGAGCTGGGGAGAGAGACATCTGGAACAGGACGGACAGACAGGACAGGACTAGACTGGACATTTAAGCAATAAGATCCAGATTTGCTTCCCTCATAGAAGCACAATCCAGCATGCTGCTAAAACATTTGCCCCAACTCCACTGGGAAAGTTTTCTTTGAATTACACCTTTGATCCTGACGTAACTCTTTTTGCACTGGGTCTGTCGAGGTCTGCGCTACACACGCACATACACACTCACACACGGTGTTTCATAATGTCAGGCCAAGAAAGTAGATGTGCTGTGTAACCAAGGCAACCTAAATTAATCTTAACAGGTGTGGGGCATTATTTCTCTCGCTGAGGAGCGACGGAGCGAGCAGGCGCCCGGGAATGAAAGGCAGAGATGGAGAGAGAGAGAGAAAAAGGGATGAGAGCGGCCAAAGAAACAAGGATGGAGGAGTGGAGGAGTGCAGGGCAACAGATAGGGCCTGAGAGGGAGCGGAGGAAATGAGGGGTAAAGTCAGAGGTTGAATGTGATGAGTAGAATTCAGAGGCAGAGGGAGATGATGGGATCTGAGAGGGGAGCGATGGGAGGGGAGGGCTGGTGCAGAGGGTGAGTCAGAAGGCGAGGAGAGTTATTGGGAACTAGCATGCTGCTTATTGCATGCCACCAAGAATAAAGTCAGCTACCAGCGTGTGTGTGTGTGCGCACGCGCACAGACTAACTAAATTAATCTCCAAAAAAGACAAGAGCACACGTGTCTCATCCCACTCAAAGCCTTGTACAACACACACACACACACATACCATTTAGAAGCACAAAGAAATCACTTCTTCACACACACACACACACACACACACACGTGGCTGAAACACAAATACACGCACCAACACTCATTTGCATTGACTAGTGTCTGGATGACAGAAGGGGTCCAAGAACACAGAAGGCCCGTGGGTGAGATGACGCACAAGCACACACATGCACACTCACACACACACGCGCACACACCCTCTACACTTAAATATAAAGATCTAAATATACAAATGTACGAAGCGTGTCGCTCTGTAGTGTCACATAACATCCAAGTGATGGAAAGTGAAGTGGAATCACCGTGTGTGTGTGTGTGTGTGTGTGTGTGTGTGTGTGTGTGTGTGTGTGTGTGTGTGTGTGTGTGTGTGTGTGTGTGTGTGTGTGTGTGTGTGTGTGCGTGTGAGTGCGTGCAACAGCTCCTGTAGGTGTTGATTGGGGATTGGTGTGTGTGTGTGTGTCGGCATGTTAAGAGCGTCTGTCATTCAAACACAGGCGTCAGTCTCGCTTCCTCTTTGACATTTGTTCCCATTTTTATGTTTCAGTAATATCGTTTCAAATGTACCTTTTAATTATTTGTCCATTAAGTCATGAAAACATAAACATTTCTTTTTGATACTTTAAAAATCGGAAATAATAATATTTGTGTTTTATCCCTCAAAAATAATCAGTTGGTTTCCCTTAAGATTTGACGCTAGAGGACATTAAATGCTTAATGTTTTTAAATGTTAATGTTTATTAATTTCTATTGCTCCTGTTTTTGCTCTTCCACCTTTATTCTTACTGAATAAAGGTTCCTAATCTACGACCTCTACTGCAGACAGCCACCAGGGGTGTGTGTGTAGTTATTTGCTGAGGCTGATGCAGCTGTTGTTTTCACCCAATATTTGTGTATATATAAATTATTACACCTGTTTATGGGTGTATCTCAGAGACAGAGGCGTGATTAAGAATCGCGTGTGTGTTACATAATCACTGGTTCTGTATGCAGGAGATGGTAGGAGAATCACACACAAGTG
Source organism: Pseudorhombus dupliciocellatus (assembly GCA_016785235.1). NCBI lineage: Eukaryota > Metazoa > Chordata > Actinopteri > Pleuronectiformes > Paralichthyidae > Pseudorhombus > Pseudorhombus dupliciocellatus. The sequence goes on from JAFBJW010000075.1 coordinate 2,238,553, forward strand.
AATGTGAGGGTTAGTGTCATTCGTGTGAGGAGCCTCCCTCTGCTACCAAGCACCAAACACCAAACACCCTGCAGAGGAAAGAAGGAAAATGAGGACAGGCCTGGAGGATGATGGGGGTGGAAGAGAGGCACTGAGAACCACAAGTGTGCACCTCCACCAAGGCCGAACAATTCTACAGTGATGCCCTGACCCTGTTAAAGAAAATATGAAACAAAAAAGGAGGTGGTCTGATACCCTGGCTGAATATGATTCATATGTCATAAATCACAGTATAAGAACAAATTGTTCTCAGAGTTGAAGAGCACCTTATCTCACATTGTTTGAAATAAGAATATGTTCCATATACTATGATGGCTTCTTCCTTCATGTGCCAAACGACTTTCTTGGTTGAGTAGTTTTTCGCTTTATCCTGCAAACTACCAAACAAACTGATAAATGCAGCAAACAACAACAACAACAACCTCCTCATGGACAAGCGAACGCCCTCATTACTGGAGGTCGTCCCGGTGTCTGTGTGCAGATTGCAATGAGTCACCCTTTAATGTTTTGTCCCATTAATTAGTGGTAATTAGTAATTGTGTATATGCATGTTTCTACCGAGTGTTCTTCTGTAAATGAGCCGTGAGTTTCCTCTTGCTCGCAGGTGAGTAATGCATGTCACTGAGCTTCATGCGCTGGTTAGTGTGTGTGTGTGTTTTAATTTGTAGTCCCTGGATGTGCAGTGTGCTGTGCACTTAATATAGATCAGTGCCTTCATATTAACACAGAGTAACAGGACAATGTGTCGACACCTCTGCTGGTCACACTTTGTACTGGTTCATGAGGTATCACTGCTTTCCTGGCACTTGGCTTCCACATCACTGAGCTGGCTTTCCATCCAAGAACGAATAATTAACAAACAATAACACTGATGGTATCGGTCATTCAGGGAGAGTTGTGGAAAGAAGCAATGGAAATAAATGTTCTCTGACCACTGATATTGAGAAATCTGGTCAAATGAATAACAATAAAAATGTAATCTGTAAATCAAGGGTCTGTTAAAGGTAAGTGAGAAAGTAAGGGTTTTTTGTTGTTTCTGAATTTAAAAGTATAAGAAATAATAATAACAATAATAAATAAATATACTGATCCACACAGGTCAGCTAGGTTCACTACTCATTTCCAGAAACATTATATATAATAAATCCTATAATTTGCATGTATAAACAATGATAAATAATTCTACCACACACAGCAATTCAAATTGTACACTGAGTGGATTTTTCCATTTAAAAATGTTTTGCTGTCTAACTGAGTTTGAGAACCTGTTGGATAGAAAAACACAGTCTGTCATCAATGTTTCCAAGCCTCAGCGCTACTGTCTGGTAAATGTAGTTTTGTGTATGTTTTGTTCTGTGGTCCTAACATGATATCCTGTCGTCCTGCCCTTCCCTATAGTCTGCACCGTTCGCTGTCAGAAGTTCCTGATCTCGCGGGTCGGGGAGGACTGGATCTTCCTCATCCTGCTGGGACTCCTCATGGCTCTGGTCAGCTGGGTGGTGGACTTCTGCATCGCCATCTGCCTACAAGGTGAGGGAGGGAGGGAGGGACGGACGAGAGGGGAGGATGGAGGGATAGTATGCAGGTCGAGGCATGTGAGGTGCAGTGACAGCAAAGGGAGGCAGGTGTAAATAAAGATATAGAATATTTATTTGTGAGGTCAAATCCTTGAGAAACACCCAGAAAAACAGAATACAAGCTAAATATCAACTAATTTTACTTAACAGAATTTATATCAGAACAGGATTTCTGAGTAAGTCAGGGAGGAGAGTGTGAAACCTGACAGATACCAGTGAATCACAGTGTCATGCAGTAGAAGAGGTACTGTAGAAGTAGTGAGTCACTGATGTACTCACTGTAAATATATTACATTTGTGTGGTGGAAAACTAGAGGTAAGACACAATGGACGAAAAGAATGTGTGTGTGTATGTGTGTGTGTCCACAGCACAGAAGTGGATGTACGGTGGTCTGGACAGTAACGTGTTCCTGCAGTATCTGGCCTGGGTCACTTACCCTGTCGTTCTCATCACCTTCTCTGCCGGGTTCACGCAGATCCTCGCCCCGCAGGCAGTTGGTATGACACACACACACACATACACACACGCACAAAACTTTATTTGACGGTACAAAGGAAACAGACCAGACAAATAAATCACGGTGCATGTGAGGCGGTGTTCACTGAAGCTTTCATCTCTGCCAAACAAAAACATTAAAACTGTGAGGAGCGATGAGCAGGGCCGTCCTCAGTAACAAATAAGCATTTCCACCACATTAAGCTTCAACTCCTGCAATGCTTTGATGGCACCTCACTGGCAAAGGAGCTCCACCAGCTGCCTCTGGGTGCAACCTGGACTCGAGCTGATGAATTTATAACTGGTTTATATTAATTGGAAGCTGAAGTCTACGGTCCCGGTGTGTCCCCTCCACCCTGCAGGTTCAGGGATTCCAGAGATGAAGACCATTCTGAGAGGGGTGGTGCTGAAGGAGTACCTCACCTTCAAAACCTTTGTGGCCAAAGTCATCGGCCTCACCTGCGCTCTTGGCAGCGGCATGCCTCTGGGCAAGGAGGTAACTCTCACACACACACACACACACAGCATTATTCACAGTAGCAGCAGCCAGTCAGTGAAACAGCCAATACCATATGTGTGCCGTAACACAGGCTGCAACATGCTTCCCATCACCACTTCCTCTGTGGTGAGGAAGCAGCTGCAAGACAAAGGTTTTACATTTACCAGAAGATCCATATTCTGACCATCACAGACCATCTCAAGCTTTGGGAGGTGACATAAAAAATGAGAAAATCAGCTGCAGTATCCACTCAGTGGAATGTTTTCTCAAAGACGATCTCTGGATCTAAATATGAGTAAATAAAGTTTAACAAATCTACCATTGGCTTTTGTTGATCTTGTTTAAGTCTGGATGAGTGAAACAATTAAAATCACACTCTGTCTATATTGCTGACAAATACACAGAGATGTTAAATGATCTTCTAGTTGGCGCTGCCAGGTAAACTCAAGTGGCGATCCTTATGCAACAGTTATCAGACAGCGCGTTGTTCAAGAAACACAGATTCACAATCTCTGCCTGTGATAAAATATGGAGCGAGCACTGAGCTGCCGTCAGGGCCGGACGCCAGCTTACACAACCCCCGAAATAAGCTTTTCAGAATCAGAGAAGAATACCAGCTGGCTGCAGCTTCAATTTAAAACCGTTATCCATCATCAAAAACCCATTAAGGCCACAGTGAAGTATTTGAGTAGTTTTCCCAGTGTGCCTTGAAAAAGTGGAGCAGCTCGATCATGACTGAAATCAGTGCATATACGCCGAGCTATCAGCGCATATTATAGAAATCAGTGAACGCCACATGAACTTGTGAGGGAAGCATCGCGGCCGCCAGCTCCTGCTCTCTGTCCTTGCTGCATGATTTACGCATGATTCGTAAAAAGGCTCCAGTGCTGGCTCAAAAATGAGCCCCTGAAAGCGTTGGCAAGTTCAGTTTGAATGGATTTTGCACTGGTGCATCATTCTGCCTCCAGGAAGTCGCCATATGCCGGTTTGACACACAAGCTCCAGACTGGCTGTTAGTCCTCACTGCTTCGGCCTGATCTGGAGTGTTCACTGGTTCAGTTCCATCGGGAGCCGTGTTCCCATTTCACCCATTTGTTCAGTTCACCTATGTTAACAATTTAAGTAGAAATCCATATAAACCTGTTCAATCTCAGCTGCATCTGCTACCAGCTCGCCTGCATTTGAGCTATTGTTGTTTATTTCTGCTGTCATGACGCAACATATAGAGAAGGTTGAGAGTTCTGGAGCCCCTTAACTCCTAGTGCCCTCAGTTGATGCCTCACCATAGCCTGAGCAGAAGCATGAATTCAGAGTGTGTACTCTGGAGAGGAGGGAAAACAAAATGAGCGAGAGGGGGGGGATGCAAAGTTAACTTTTCCAAACCCAGAGGGAGGGAGAGGACTGTTCTTCTGGAGATTGTGGAATCCCCACATTCACTATGCAGATGTTGTTTATGTCCTGTACACTGCTTTGTGAGAATGGAGTGTATACTTCTCTGTCCTTTAGCAAAAACACTGTCAGGTAAGTATGGCATCCCCCAAAAGACTTTAATCCTCAAGATGTCCTCACAGGAAAAATTGTTTTTCCCTTTATTACACACACACACACACACACACACAGCCTCAGGCCCCTGTGGTTGTGTACGCCTGCAGCATCATGCACAGTTTGGATTCAGAGCAGCCGCTCGCTACCTATAACTTGAGCATCACTCTTCTAAAACTGTTAATCCTGTTGGTTCCACTTTGAACTTCATTCTCTGAATTCTAACATTCACTGCGGACTTTGTTGTCGATGATGTTCTCTCAAAGAGTTTTGTGTGACATGCAACAAATTAAAAAAAGGTTTAGCTGCTTCCCAGCCTTGTAATGTAGGAGAAGCTCCATTTTCAGCTGATATTTGCTCCATCTTTTTGTACAGTCATCAGTTTACACCTGTGGTATCTTATGTTCTATGTTTATTGTTTATTTGTCCCCCTCCTGTCAGGGTCCCTTCGTACATATCGCCAGTCTGTGTGCTGCTCTCCTCAGCAAGTTTATGTCTCTGTTTGGAGGAATTTACGAGGTAAGTCCCGAGGTTTATTTATTTTATTAAATGTTCTGCCTCTCAAGTTTATTTTCCCTCCTAGAAAATTTTGCACAACTCCTCGACTCCTTGACTTCAGTTTGCTTTTGTGCCGTTAAATTAAAACATGTATTATTCATTCTTTGTCACTGTTACTGCGTATGAGCTGCACACACAATACAATAAAAACTAATGGAGAGTTTCAACCTCCAACTCGAGTTATTTTTCCCATTCCATCTTATTCACTTCCAGTAAATCAAGTCTTTTTTTTCCATGAACCTGTTTCACTCGTCACTCGGCAGGCATGTTTTTTAAGGCCGGGCTGCTGCCTTCAGATAGTTCAGATGTTCACTGGGGCTGTCAGACAGAGTGGAACACTTGATGTTGCTCTGCTCCTCTGTGGTTCCTCTTCAGTTGCTGCTAACAGGGGAGCTCTCAGTTACATGATGCAAAGATGACAAACAACTATTTACCTTGTGTCGCTCAAATTCTAATTTCCTGGTTCCATCAGCTATAAAATGCAGAAGTAAATAACAACAGTCAGATGTCCTGTATGTTAGTATCTCAGCTGATAAGTCTGGAGACATGTGGAATCACTGATGCTGTTTTTAAAAAAAGGACCACAAAGTTTACACTAACTGCTGTTCAGGCACTAAAATTCAAACTGTGGACAGAAGAAAGGGATTCTGGGTAGGGTTTCAGTGGAATCAGCAAACAAAGGAAGGTTGTGGGCGATGCAGCAGACCGTAACTGGCTCGTTCAGCATTCCTGGTGTGTTGTGTTAACGTTAGTGTCGTGCTTGATCCACTGTTATTTGTGTTCAATTAGAAGAGCAAGTGCACGTTCTTATCTCCCGACAAACAAATTGGTATCAGAGGAGGTTTTGCCATTGCTGAAGTTGATGCTTTTATCCCTCTCAAAAGGTTTTGCTCGTCAAAAATGTATCGTAAAGGCAGCCGGGCTCAAACTGCACATTCTTCGCTTTTTTAATAGGAATCTGTTTCTTTTCATCTTGAAGGCTATCTTTGTTCAAACAGATGCAACGGAAAGAGTTGCGAAATGTTTTCGGTGGTGGGTCCAGAAAGAGAATGTGGAAAAAGGGCTGGATGGTAGAGATGCTCGATCGATCAAGGGAGAGACAGAGAAATAATTTCCCTCCTCATGGTCTCCTCCTTTTCACTTTTTGTCCTCTCCATCTTTTCCATCCTTTGGAAGAGGAGGCCAGGAGCTGGAGGAGGAGAAGGGGGAATTTTACTCTCATCCTTATCTTTTCTGAAGAGCCACTCTGTGTCTCTGTGGGGAAAAAATGGGAAGATGAGATAGAGGAGGGAACACGGGGCAGAGGGACTGAATGAAGAGTCAGCGCAAGAGCTGCAAAAAACATTCACTGCTTCTTCTTAATGGGCTTCAGCTGAAGGAGCATAGTTTGATGTAGTCAGCTGCATCGACTGAACAGATATCGATAGATCAGCTGAAAAGGACCAGATTGTTATTGTAGCGTTAGAAGCTGCTTCACAGGCAAATATATGATTTGCAGGCTACAGAAAAGTGAAAGCATCAAATCTGTCATCAATTATCAACTTAATATGGCAGATAATATTATACAGTATCAATGATCAAAGCCTACTACAGCTGAGGTGGAGGAAATGAAGTCCATTATTTTGAAATGTACTGCTGTCTAATGCAGTCCATCCACATTGTGCTAAATGTACCTGACAGGCTTTTATTTTACAAGTCTCACTAGACACTTCCTGTCCCCCTGGCTCACTGTGACACCTTTAATTTTTCCCATCTACCCATCTTCCTTTTTATTTTCCTCCTCCTCCTCCTCCTCGTCATCATCACTGTCTCCTAGTAACTATTACTCTCTCCCGTCCTCATGTCCCTCTCAAGTCTCTTCCTAGTTTAAGTACAGGCTACTACTGTGGGCTGTATATTTTGGAAATCAGCATGACAGGTGAAGTCTTAGATTCCTTTGCATATTAGCAGCATCTGTCCTTACTTGTCCATTTTCGTTTTGTATTCCCATGCTTCCTGGAGGAGCCTGGTTTTATAGGGATTAAGGTAATTCTGCATGCTCTGCAGTCCGTGTCCCGTCTGCCCCACTCCTCAGGTCTTTGAAATTTAACAAAGATTCAACCTCAATGTTTATTATATTCAAAATAAAGTGTTATCCTCGTATTTTTATAAGAATAACCAGCACCAACTCTTTGTCACAAATCAAACCATATTTGGAAGCTTGTAGTTTTTTGCTTTTGTGCATTTTACTTTTGATTTACTACGGCCTGACATGACTGGTGTCTCGGGAAACTCAGAGGTCCACAATCTAATAAAAAGAAAAATATGGCCATGAACAGATTGTTGGTAACAAGAACATGAGATTGATGATTTTACAATCCACATGCCAGTTTTCTCATTTCAGGACATAGGAAATAAGGAAAATAATATAACTATTTCATGATGTAGGAGAAGAGGAGGAGAACCAGCCTGGAATATCTGAACGAGAAGAATTTAAATGATAAAGAACAATGATAATGACACACACACACACACACACTAACCTTCCTTTATCACTGTCACGCTGCTTGAAGGAAACCAGTCTCATAGGAATGAAGGTAAGATCAGTCACTGATGCTCTGTGACCCTCTGCCCTTCAGTCGTGCAGCTTCATTTGTTCTTCTCTGTCGCTCCCACTGTGTGTTACACTGCAAATCCTCATCTCACAGCGATGTCGTCCCGAAGCTCTCGCATGAAGAGTCTCATTCCATATGGACTGTGCAGCTATCCATGTTAGTTACTGGGCTTATTTGTCAACTTCTTCCATTTTACACAGTTATGCTTCTGTGTGTGTTGTGTGAGCAATGTGTGTCCTCTGTGTGATGTGTGTTGTGTGTGTGTTCCAGAATGAGTCAAGGAACATTGAGATGCTGGCAGCAGCCTGTGCTGTAGGAGTGGGCTGCTGTTTCGCTGCCCCCATAGGAGGTGAGTCTCCAGGGGAACAAACATGTACTGCATGTGTGTGTATATATACAGCATCTTATGTTCAATTCAAAGGAAGTGACTAATCATTATGGTATGAACTTAATTAAATAATTACCTCAAGGGACTTTAGGTCTGCACCCTAAAAATGATGGAGAAGTTTATACAACACGGCACATGTTGGACTTCATGATGTCTCTGTTAGCGAAGGCGGTATCACTTTGATTTTAAATCTGATTGTATCTCAGTGTCACATGCTCTGCTTACTGACTACAACAAATATCACAACATGGTCTAAACAAAAGACTCTATCTGAGTGTAGATTGCCATTTTTATGTTTTGGACTTTTTATGAGTCATGTATGATTCAGCTCTTTGTAAGTATTTTGATTTTTGTGTGTGTGTTGCAGGAGTGTTGTTTAGTATCGAAGTAACGTCGACATTCTTCGCGGTGAGGAACTATTGGAGAGGTTTCTTTGCTGCTACGTTCAGTGCCTTCATCTTCAGAGTCCTGGCTGTTTGGAACAAAGACGAAGGTAACCACGCAGCGCTGTGTTATATTAATGTGATCTGCATGAAACAGCAGGAGCTTTGAAATTCATCCCGGTTTTGTCATGTGAAATATTCACAACGGTCTTTCAAACCGCCTCAGGTTAACGGCAGCGCTGATGAGAGTGGTTTGCTTCATGCTAAGGCCCTCGCCTCAAATTATTTGTGACTAGTTTTACCTCCGTTGTTAAAGCTGAGGAAACAAGGCTTATTTTATCATTTCTTTAACTGATATTATTTTATTATTATATGGCAACATTTGAATGAAGTTACAAGATCACACTCAAACTTGGGCTACTTATTATTAGTTTCAGAACTTTACCCAGGAGTTAATAAAATAAATAAAAGGTGGGTCAGCAATCCTGAAGATTGAGAGGTGATACTTTGGTTGAACTTTGCACCAAAGCAAATACACTTCTCCCTTCACTGGTCCTTCAAACACGTTTATACGTGTGGGTCACTAACCATTCGATCAACCAGTGATCTTAGCCAGTCAGAATTAGCCAGTGCCAATTTTAGCAGTACTGGCCTATTGGTTCATAGAAGGCAGACGACAGTATCTCATCTGAAATGCAACAGGTGATGTTTCCACATTTTTTATTTATAAGTCGTTCTAAAAAAAGATTATGAGGATTAGTGTACAGAGTTTATGGTTTTGGTGTGTTCACTCTCCAAATACGTACAGTGTGTGAGGAGGGATTATTTGGAAGAAAGTGTACTCAATTCAAACGGCTTACCCCACCTTAAACACCAGCAATATTTTGTATAAAGAAAATTGATTCCCTTGTGTCGACTAAATGTAATAACTGAAAGTAATATTAAGCAGAGCTCATTAGCAATGATTCACCCTCTGTTAATGTTCTCTCCCTGATATATTTCACAGTACAGCCCGAGCTGTAAAATCACTTAAATGCAGCTTGGATCATTAACGTATCAAACAAATCCTGATCGTGAAAATAAAAGCTGATGAGGTCGAGGATCATTTGGCAGATGTGCTTTGTTATAAACATGTGTCTCACCAAGCTCAGTCTGATAACACGGAGCTCTTTGTTTCACAGCCAACGCCTTGACTCGGCAGAGCAGGGAGAGCCAACTGCTCACATTAATGGTGGCAACTCTGAGCCAATTAAAACCCTGCTCCAGGATCTCGAACATTTGTATTGTTTCTGTCGATGTTATGTCACCGCTGGGCCGCTGTCAGCACTTGTTCACGTCGCTGTGTTCCACCCGCAGTAGTTGTGTGATTTGGATGATTGTGCTGACTGTGTTCTCTTTCCTCCAGAGACCATCACAGCTCTGTTTAAAACACGTTTCCGGCTGGACTTCCCCTTTGACCTCCAGGAGCTTCCCGCCTTCGCTGTCATTGGGTGAGTTCTCAAAGGTTTTCTACCTTTACTCACTCACTCATAATCCAGAATCAATCAACCATGCGGCTATCGAGCAATATCATTAGGCAGCATCGTGACTTTTAAACCTTTGATTAACCTTGTCACTGAGTTTGGGAATTTTGTATTTGTCCATCTGTCTGTTACTGAGCAGTATTACACAAATTACACACACATTTTGTAATACCCCTATAAAAGTAATTCCTTATTCAAAGGTAATACATCGTACTTGAAAAGTGAAAAATTCAGGAGCCACATTCATAGAAATGTTATATACATTTGGACTAATTGTTTCAGCTCATCTGGTTCCTCTGACCGTTTACTGCCGCTGCAGCAGAACGTCAGATGTTATCTAGGCGCTTGGCTCGCTGCAGCTTTATGAGGGTGTTTCTTGAGGGTAGCCTGCATGAGTCACCGAACATGGATAATTCAACCTGAAACAGCTGGCACTCTGAGGGGCGTCTTATTTTATCCTGCCTGGGCCTGAGGGCTCGTCCACGGCTGCAAGTGAGACCACGGGCTCCTGGAAGGCAGCAGGTGGAGAGATGAGAGGCAGAGCTCTCCTCCGTCTTTTACTCCACCCCTCAGCAGAAAGCAGGGAGGAGAGCTCCCGAGGAGAAGAAGAAGAACCCTGCTCTCTCTTTTGTTTTTCCGTCTTGTGGCTGTTTTTATTTTCTCCGGAGGTTGTGGCACCCACTACTTCATCAATGACCTAACAGAGGGCGCCAACAGAGGGCGTAGCCTCAGTGTACGGCTGTGCTACGTGTGTACCACTGCATCAGTGTGGTTTCCATAGCTCCCCTGCCAATAGCTGTCAAGAGCACAAAGTTGGTCAGTGTCTCAGTCAACTAGGCCACAAAGACTTTGTTCTGCGTTGGAAGCCTCCAAGGGCACGCCTTTGAAGAGTCACACACTATTCTTCTTCGAGTTTACACCTGCAGGCAGTGGAAGTGTGGATCACTGCGACGAGGAGGAGGCTAGAGCACTACATGATTCATGCACACACTCACATGAAAAGATGTGTGAGGCCTTTGAAATGGGGCCATTTTCTGCTGTACGTCACAGATGTGGACGAATTCAATGTTCTTTTTTTTAATGTCCTTATTTAATACCCCCATACAGAAATACAAAAAAAATCTTGTCGGCCGTGATCTGCAGATATCCACAACATCTCTGTTGGGTTCAAGCTTCAGCTCTGACTGTCATCCTATGGGTTTACATTTGGGTTTGAAGGGTTTGTTGTGCATAGTTAACTCGTGAACACAGATATTAATCCCCTCCAATGATTCCTTGAGCCTTTAGCTGGACGCACATTTACAGGGAGAGAAGCCTTAAAACTAAATGATCTCTGCCCACCAATAGTTTGTTGGGACATGTCTGTTAAATAATTTAAAACTCTATAAAAGAAAAGAAAGCCTCGGATAGTGTTTGTAGGACCTGCAGCAGTGTTAGTCCAACACACTGAGAAGTCTCTGCAGAGGAGAAGAAATGAGGAGTGAGGAAACTCATCTAAAAACAAAAGATGCAGTCAGTCAGCCCGAGGTAAAGAGTGTCCCCTGCAGTGCTGAACAGTCAGCAGAATGGCAGGAGATGAATTATTAAAAGAATCAAGACAAACTAGTAAACACGCAGTTTGTCCCGGAAGTGAATTTGATGAGTTTCACTCATGAATACTGACATATTCAGTTCCTTAGGGGTTTTGGATGAAGAACTTTGACTTTAATGAGCAATCAATTAGTCTGTTAGTTTTGGATCTGAACTAAAAATAAGTTGATATTTGTTTATTTTCTTGGCTGCTGGCTCTTTCTCTGTCTCCCCATCCTGCACAGCTTTTAACAGAGGCACCAGTCAGTCAGACACATTTACCTGGCCCTAACTCTGGCTCAGCTTGGCCTCAGATCTTACTCAACCCTCAGTCAATCTCCAAACTCTCGTCTATAACTGGACAGAGGGGACATTTCGTTCTCTGCAGGGACAATGAGAGAGAAGAACATGTGGAAGAACATGCAGTGTTTTCCTCAGCCTCCTCCCTGTGTTCATTATTTATTCAGAGGTATATGATGGAATTAATAATGCATAGATAAATTTAGCATTAGCTTGTCTGCAGAGCTGTCTGAGTCCATTCTCTCTCTCGCTCTGTCGTCTCTCTTTCCTTCTGGCAGCCATAAACAGGAGTCCCACTGAGCTTTTAAATGACCGCTTATGTAAACCTCCTTTCCTCCTTTGTCTCCTCCTCCCCCACACTTCCCCATTACATTGTATGCTGTCTCTCACTTCCTCCCTCCCTCTCTCTAGCTTTCAGCTGTGATTCTCTGCTCATTTGTCATCTCCCGTGTGTTTCTCTTTTCCATCACTTTGTTTATCTTGATTTCTCTGTCGTCTTCCCTCCCACATCTTGTGTTTACTTTCTCTTCTTTCTCAGTCTTTTTCATTCCTCGTCCTGTTATTGTGCACGTTGTTTATTTGAACACTTGATGCATTTATTCTATTCAGTTTCAGTTTAATGACACTTTAAAGTTCATGCCAGGTGGAATGAGAGTGGCAGAAAGTAGAACGCCAACCTCTGCCAAGGCCCAACAGCTGAGCTGCGACAAATTATTAGGCTTTTTAACTCTTACTTCCTGCGTTGGCTCCTGGGAAAATTGCAAAATGACATATTGAAAGAAAGTAAAATTTTATTTGGATCAGCATCGGATGCTGTCATCCTTCCACCAAGAGAGAGAGATGAAAACGTAACCTCCCTGGTCTTTCTGGTGTGTGTCTGTGTCTCTGCAGTATCGCCAGTGGTTTTGGTGGAGCGCTGTTTGTGTACCTGAACCGACTTATTGTCCAGTTCATCCGGAAACAGAAGGCCATCAACAGATTCCTCATGAAAAAGTGAGTGCACACTTCATTAAAGTTGCTTTCTCATGCAGATTTTGTATTTTACTCTTTTACCAGTCTAACACGAAGTTAGTCCATCATCTTTCATCTGACAGAGGATAATCTTTTAGATTAGAAAAAACAAAAGATCAGCTTCTTTAATTTGAGGATTTGCAGCTTTCCTTTTCATCCATCAACTGGATATATTTGTCAGTCAAATACAATCTCTGTCTGCAACTGCTGCACAAACAGCTGTTCATGTCTCTTCATTCCATTGATGATTCCCAGTCGCTGCTGCTAATTAGTACTGACACCTTTGTACTGTACTTCACTGGTTCTTCTCACACAAATCTAACGGAGGGTTTACAGTCAGTCTGACACCTGGTAACTGTCTCCCTCTCTCCTTTCAGACGACTGCTGTATCCAGCACTCGTCACTTTACTTGTGTCCACGCTAACATTCCCTCCTGGTTTTGGGCAGTTCATGGCTGGAAAGGTATGTTCCCTACCTCCATTAATCCACTGCAGTGTTATTGTCACACACACACACACACACCACAGCAGCCTCCTCTGTAATTCACATTTAACAAGTGATCAGGGGCTGTAGGTTTTTCTTCTACCACCAGCTATGGATGTCAAATCCTTATTACCTCATTAGTGATTTATGTTCATATGTCTTTCACTGTTTTCATGCAGCTGTGCACAAGACCATTACATTGTTCCAGAACAGCCTGATAATCACGGATGTTGGTGTGTGATGTATTTTTTTAATACTCACGTCACAGGTTAGAATGCTCATGAGTGTTGTCGTATGCGTCATTGGCCGCTTCCGCGGGACACAAGTGGGTTGACTCATAACCATGTGTGTGACCAATTACCCTCATTTCATCTGTCTAGTTATCAGAGTTAGAAAAGGATTATAGCTTTCTTACACACACACACACACACTCGTAGGCCGTGCCCCTCTGTCACAGCTCCCTTTGAGGGGCTGAGTCCGGCTTCTGAAGCTCTAAATCCACCTACACTGACCCACTCCCCTTACAGCTCCATTCCACACAGCGGTATCTCAAATCCCACCGACATCTTACTCCCAGGCTCCCCGGTCATCATTTTTCCTTCGGCAGTGGTTTCCGCTCCGTAGTTGAAATTAAGCTCCACTAAAAAAAAGGTCCAAAATAGAGTGTACATGAATGCATGAATGCATAAAATGACTGATGGAATCCACCGTCCAGTGAGAAAATATGTAATGTCTGTCTGTCTGGATTTAAAATGATTTTAAAAATAACATCTGATTTGATGTGCTGCATTAAAGGCTCAGTGTGTAAATTTAGTGACATCTAATGGTGAAGTTACAAAACTGACAGCTAACCTGTGGTAGCTAAAGTTGTCATAAAAATGTTTTTTTTTTGTCATGTTTGGGCTACAGTAATAAAAGAAAAGAGACATGGCAGCCTCTGTAGATCTAAATATAAAGTATTAAATAAAATAAGCAGATCGCAGGAAGTGCGGCAGAACATTCCCTCCCCTGTGGCTCTGTTTGATGACATCATTTCCTGTGGCCTGTAGCTCACGCAGAAGGAGTCTCTGGTGACTTTACTGGACAACCGGACGTGGGCCAAGCAGGGCATCGCTGAGGAGTTTGACTACATCGGACACTCCCAAGCCTGGAAACACCCGCAGGTCAACGTCTTCGTCACCCTCGTCCTCTTCATCGTCATGAAGGTAGCTTTGACAGAACAGATGGAGTAGTTCTACTTTGTATTGGTCAGTCAATACATAAAGGTTTAATATTTCTGTTTACTTCAATGTGGAGGTCACATAGGGAAAGTAAATGTACTCTGTCTTCCCTGAACACAATATTTTCAGAAATGTTCTTCTGAACTGGTGTTTAGATCATTTTGTGCAAACAATTTAGGTGAAAAACAGCCGTCGACAAGCTGTGCAGAGTTCAGCTGAGGCAAGGAGACAATGTGCAGAGTGATAGAAATAACTCTCGGGGGTTAAAGGAGTACACTCAAGCTCAAAGTGCAGCACAGAGGATCTGTTCAAAATTCAGTAAGACTAAGAAGTGAATGTTATTTCATCAAGTTTATTTGTGGAGCCAAAAATCAAAAGTGTAAGAGACCACACTGAAATCAACGTCTTCACCTGACGCGTTGGCTTGTTGGCTGTGTGATGAATCTACCTGAGGTCAGTTCAACAGAAGAAAAAGCACCATGTAAACAATTTGGATCCCATCTGATTTCATTTTTGCTGAGGTAAGAGGGAACTGAGGCGAAGGTGGATGTGCAGTGAGGGCATTGGTATCTGGCCCAACCCCTCTGGTTGTGAGGACGGAAACACAGCCACTTTGATTTAAGTCCTGGATTCCAGCCACGGCACTCTTGGCCTCAGAGAAAGTAAAAAACAAAAGCTGAATAGTTTCAATATTCATTTTTCTCTTCTGCAGGAGAGAGCTGCTTGTGTTGTGATTAGAATGACTTTTTATGTAACCTTTTATTTATTTGGGTGGCTCTGTTCTGCTGAAATGAAATGTTCTCTCCGAGTACAAAAACAGAGGTTGTAAATCTACCTCCTTTTCCTGTGAGTGAGCGTGTGTGTTAGTGTGTGTCCGAGGAGTGGAAGTAGGAAAAGCAGAGAAAGTACAAACAGCAAACAGAGAGCCAAAGTGCAAATGGATGCAGAATATCCTGGAAAAATATGGGGTTATGTTTTCATCTGGTTGTGTTTGTTTATGAGGTTGTGAAGTTATTTTGAAGTGTGTATATTTTACACTACCACTGTGTCCTAAATCCCCTTCTTAAACTATTTATAGAGAGCACATTTGATCCCACAATGCATCATTAAGAGTAGTGTAGAGTCAAAGGTCACTAATTGAGCAGTATATATAGCATCGAGGTAATAATTGACTGTTGGTGTGTTAATGGAACTGACTGTACAGTGAGGAGGTTGTGTGTGTTTGTTCCATATGTCTGATATAATGGCTCTCAGCTCCGTCCCTCTCTGTGACGCCTGACACAGATCGTGTGTGTGACTGTGTTCCTGCATGTGCAGATGCAGATAGATTACATATAGGTTTATGTAACATATAGGTGACACACACACACACACACACACACACATTACACAACTTTAATCACCCACCTGCATAAATCTCATCAAGCTGTTCTCCACAGCTATGTGCATGCGCAGACTCGAGTCCTCTCCTTCTCTCTCTCTCTGTCACACACACACACACACACACTCAGACTCGGGCTGTAATGGCTCTGTCTAATTACAGCCTTTGGTTTTGCTGGATTCAGCCTGGTGATTTTCAAAGGGACGATTGCTCTCTCCCTCTGCTTCTTGGTAATGAATGGTTCTTTTATTCGAGGTGGCAGCCATCTTGTCTTGTCGCTCCTTTTCATGCCCGAGTTTGACGAAGGCTCCCGTTCCAGCTGCGAAACCTTTTGAAAGCGAAGGTGCGTTCACCGTCGGGCTCCTGGCGGTCAGCAAACAACGCCGCTGTGAGAACTTTAATTACAGTTTCTTCCTGCAGAGGTAAAGTCTGCACATGGGGAAACAGCAGAAATGTGGCTCTTTGGGAAGTTCACTGCACATGCTGCTGTGGATGCTTGTGTATCCGCAGCTTTTTATAACACACTTGAAATCCCTCACAGGAAGTTGTGCTGTAGTCGAACGCTATTTTTAGCCATCTGCAATTAGGCACATCAACAGCTTTCAGCGAGGAACCTGTTTATTAACGCAGGTGTGTGTATGTAAGAGTGACACAGAGCTGGCTGTACTATAATTGGAGTGGGAATAGAAAAGGGGCCCCTGAGGGTCTCTGGAGGCCCCCAGGCGATAGACTGTCCTCTGAATGTGACCCACACACAGAGGGCTCCCAGATGACTGACAAAATGAGTCAGAGAATAAATGTCCCGGATCCTGCGTCATAACTCGAACTGAGTATCCTTCACTCGTCCCCTCAGCACCTCACTTCACCCTCTACTGGTTTTGTGGGTTTCTTTATTTTGACACCACTCCATGTTTATACATGTGTGGAACCAAAATGCTAAACAACAATTAATCAGGATAATTCAAGCCGATTTAGTCACAGGAGCTGGAAGCCAACACAGAAACATAAAAATCCTGCTTCAGAGGTTGCAGCTTCTGCCTTTATCTTCCTGACAGTCTGTATTAAAGTCTGACAGTCGTCTCATATTATCCGGGAGGCAATAGTTTTCTGAACAAGACAGTTGGCTGAGCCCTTAATAAAGTTGGAGGCAGCATGATTAATAAAATAGTCTTCCTTCAAATCACTTCTTGTTTTTCCGTATCGGAGTTGACACGTTGCGTAACGACTTGAATTCCAAATCAAATTATAAAACCAAGCATGAGCACCAAAGTCTGCACCAAACACCAAATTTAATCTACAGCCATGTTTTAATCATAGAAAGTAAAATATTGTCACAGGGAAGTCAGAACAGAATATGCCAGAGTCAAGTCCAGTTTAAATTATTATTTTTTTGTTCAACACACATGCATTTCATATCAAGAATCAAAGTCGCATGTTCTGAGTTATCTTCTGGAAGAGCTTAGCCCTGAAGCAGCTCTTTAACTTAACACGGAAAGTGAAGCTTCTATCAAATCCCATGTGGGTCATTAAGAAAATTTTAATTATATTTTAATGACAAAGTTTTTCCATGTTGACTTTCCCCTCCCTCTTTTTTCTGTTTAAGTGTGTTGGTTTTGAATAAACCGACAAACAAACGGCCTCAGACCTCGACACGTCCCCTTCGCTGGCAGCAGTCACAGGTCCTCATAAATGTTGATGCCCGTGTACCTCCGTGAGATCTGCTCTTAGTAGATTATATTAGATTAGATGAAAAATTAATGATTCCTCCTGGGCAGAGTGAGTCACTGCTGCTGCAACGAATTGAATATAGTGGGGATATAAATAGTAATAGAGCAAATAAAGGCAATGGAAATCTGTCCAGAAATGCTAATGTGTCTCATGCAAGAAAAGAAAAGAATTACAATCACAATCGCGCTGTGTCAGTTTTGAGCGGTGCTCTGTAGAATCAGGCTTTAAGGCCTTGTAGAGAGCAGCACGATCAGGTTATATACACACATTCAATTATACATCCCATCATGCTGAGTCTGTCAGTTGGGTGAAGTGAGACTGATGCAATACTTTTGTCCAGTTATGCTCAATCAAGCCCACGGGGCTCAGAATACTGCAGCGTTATCGTGATGCTGAACGATACATACAGTCAGCATGATGATAATACATTTTCCATATGGTCAACAAATACACAAAAGATCAAACAATTTATTACTGCATCTTTTTTGCACGTAATTCCTTATAGAATCATCATTTTCCAGGTTTATCAAACTTTAAAAAAACGCAGGCCCTATTTAAATATACTTTGGATTTACTCCCAAATTCTAAGGATTTATGAAATGTAAAATCTGAATAAACTAAGAAAAGCCTGAATTATCTTTTTAAATGAATATGAAGAGATACATACACATGCTTCTAATGGGGAAATGTGTAGAAAAATAATGTACTTTATGTAATGTAATGACTACAGGAAAAATGGGAAGTCAGTGTGAGCATTTACTTTGAGGACTGCATTTCCAGGGAAGTGCTAGAAGATCAGATTAGAAAATTAAACATGTAGATTGTTTAATTGAGTCTTTCTTCAAGCGAGAATCCAAATTTCCATCCGGAGCAGTTTGTCTCTTCAGTCTCCTTAGCAACCCTGTGCCGTCCATAACTTCACAGACAATGATCACATCAGTGTGGTTGCCAGGGACCTGTGTCATAAGGACGGAGTAGAAAAAACAGAGGCCGCCATCCTGTCACACTCATCTGTGTTCAAGTGTGTTTGAGTGTGACTGTGGTATTATGGGTAAACAAGCAGCTGGTTCAGAGCACACTGTCGTCTCTTCAAATCACAGCCCGTGACACAGTTACACATTCACCTAAACTGTGTTTAAATCCAGCCAAATCTACAAATGATTTGGTTTTTGTCAACAGATAAATTGAAGTACCTGCACTGTGGGATTGTTAGAGTGACATTAAAAGGTAGGCTTAAAAGAAAGAATACACTATATTAATAACACCAATCAATAGTTGAATTATAATGGAATTTATTACTAAACAGCTTCAACCAGCGGTTTCAGATTAATTGCATGAGAAACTTGGGTTTCCTGATTTACCAGATAGACAAACAATGCAATTTTCTGTGTTGTGTGACTTGGCCTGACAATCACACACACACACACACTAGACTGTGGGAAGCTGAAGTCAACAGCTGGTTTCAGTTACTGTAGAGTTAATGGAGTAATTGTACGTTTAAAAATTGATTATTGTACTTTTGTTCCCTGGGGTTTTGATGTGATGTCCCACAGCTACACTGGGAGGAGTCTCTCTCACACACACACACACACACACAGAGTTCATGGCCTCCGTAACAAAGTTAAGCCTAACTCATGAGTTTCATGAAAACCTTGACTAGCTCTCATTGACGTGGCACTGTCTAGGAGATGGAAGGAACAGGAGTGGAAGGGAAAGACAATTCAAGAGACGTCTAAGAAATTATTCCCACCGCTGTCTCATTTTACCTTGAGGCTTTGTGTGTGCGCGCGTGTGTGTATTCAACTGGTTGTGTCTCTGTTCCTCCCTGTCACCCGGCTGCGTTCAGCTCTGATTCTCTTCACTGAGTCTGTGTGTGTGTTAGGTAGGGCGTGTGAACACCTATGCATGAGTGTGTGCGTGCGTCTATGCGCAGTGCGGAGTGTGGAAACGGCGGCGGTGTAAGGTTACAGAAGGAGATCCATTACTTCACCATGGCAGCCGGGCTTAATTACAGCTAACTATAGACCGAGCACAGGGAGCAGGAGGAGAAGGAGAGGAGGGCGATGGAGGGATGGAGAGAGATGAAGCAATGAGTGTAATTAAAAAGTCTATTTGAGATTGTTACATCGATGAGGTCTGCGTAATGGCTTGTACCGTACTGTAATCTGTACGTCTTAGTTAAAGCTGGCGAACAGCGGTCGTCACCAGGTTTCAACTTTTCCTTTTACGCTGAGCTCCGTGTGTTTGAATCCCAAAAACGTTGTTTTGTTGATGGAAGAAACTCGAAACATTCAAAGTGATTCTCCACTGATGATCAGGCTGAATTGGTCTCATTCATTCACTCGCACTGACACTGTGTGGAAATGAATGGATTACTTGTGGACCGGCCAATCAGAGCTCATCTGTCTCTGCTTCATCTGCTGTAGCGATTGCTCGGAGGAGCAGTCAACCTGCCGATCAAATCAATACAGTGAGGAAGAGCTATGCCAGTAAACTGCCTTTCAACAACCTCAAAAGTGGCGTCCACCTCATCGCCACCTACAGACGTGCTGTCAGTGGTTTTCTGGTCAGACGTTAAAACCTGTTACTCAAGAAATTGACCAGCGACCTGTCGTCACAGTTAAGAAGCTGGAGCCAAAGAAAATCTGGCTTTTTAAACTTAATTTTCAGTTTCCCCGTCTTATTTAAACAGAAAGATAATGCACATACAATGTTTTTCCACATTATCATGTCAGAATAATGTGAAACTTTTCCCAAAATCCTATCTGCTGAACTAAAACTTAAACCCACGCACACTCGCAGGGCGATAATGCTCACACATTGTCAGTGGTGACATTTCCCTTTTTGTTTGTCTTCCCTAATTAGCAGTCTCTTCCGCTCGCCTGGCGCCGTGTCGGCCAATCGGCAGAGCCCGCTCATTACCAAAGGTACATTTCAGGGTCTTTGTCAAATGAAGAGTGAAAGTGACAGCTCAATCTAACCTCAGCAATAAGCCGTGCATGGCCGCCTCCTCGCTGCCGTGCAGGACTCGACTCGTCTATCATATAGGGGGGCACAGGATGGTACTTTGAAGCTAATTGAAATGCCACCCGTAACTTCTTTTTTTCATGCCCTCTCTTTCTTTATCTCTCTCATTTTCTTTCCTAGTTCTGGATGTCTGCGCTGGCCACCACCATCCCTGTGCCCTGTGGAGCCTTCATGCCAGTGTTTGTCATTGGTAAGACACAATTTGTCTGTGTGAGTGTGCAGCCGTGCATGTGTGTGCCTGTGTGTTAGGCCAATGAGAATAGATTAGTTTGAGGGAACCAACTTATAAATATGCAATTATCAAACAGTTGCTCCTGCCATCTCATCTAAATATGAACGCAATAGTTTGGAAATAGAACCTGACTTCATTGCTGAGCTAAATGAGAAAGTCAATAATGCTCTCGTGCGTGTACGATAATGAAGCTACTGCCAGGAACAGTTAGCGTAGCTTTTCACACTCTCACTGGACACAGGGGGAAATGGCTGGTTAATATTTTGATTCCACAGTTTGTCAGGGTTATCCATGTCAATAGACCGGCCAGGCTTTTTAAAGTTAGGATCACTGTTAGCTTAGCAATGCGAGACTGATATCAATCTGATATGGGCACCTTAAAGGCATGCTATTAACTCTGCTTCTGTGTGTTTGTGTCAGGGGCAGCTTTTGGTCGTCTGGTTGGAGAAAGTATGGCAGCCTGGTTCCCTGATGGCATTCACACAGACGGCACCATCTACCCCATAGTGCCGGGAGGCTACGCTGTTGTGGGTCAGTTAAAGACACAATCACTTTGCTTTGACTCCATCGGATTCTGTGCTTGAATTCTTTCCTTTTTATTACGTAGAAAGTGGATCCATTTTCAGTCGGTGCTTTCAACTATTTGTTCAGACTTTGATGATTAAAATCCGGGGGTTGGCACATTCGGCTGGGTTTTATTTATTATTGAGTCTGTTCAAGATGACAACTCTCTTTGAGGAATCTGTGCTTCTTCTTTTTCACTGCTCAGAACATTAATCAGGATAAATGTCTCACACAGTCCAGTGCCTTGATTTACAGCTTCAAGTTTAAGATTCTAAATAGATCCAGATTAAAGATGACAGAAAATATGATCAGACTCAAAAAACCAAGACGGAATCAAATTACATTTACAAGACAAAAAAAAAAACCATCCCTGAAAAACAGCTCAGACACCATCTGACAAAACAACTCTGACACGCAGTACCGCTGCTGTCGAGTGCTTATTTTCTGCTGGAAAGTTTGGATGTTGAGAGTGCAACTTTTTGTGAAAGTCATCACTTCTGTCCAGGGATAGAAGCTGTGTCAAAGTTTATATTTTTTTGGCTTCACTTCATGGAGCGGGAGCTAAATCGCATAAGAGGCATAAATCACATGAGAAAGGCAGCCTGGGATAATGTCCAAGAACAATATATGTAACACAAAGGACCTCCCTACATTCTGCCCCATTCCATTTTTTACTGGACAAGTTGATTCAGCACTAACAGCTCAGGGAGACCGCACAAGGGACAGAGGGAGGAGAAAGCGTCCCTTCAGGTTGAATCCCTTTCTTCAGGGCCCAGGATGGTGATGGGCAGCTCACTGAGAGGAACTAGATGAACAACCTGAGCAGCCTCTCACCACTGAAGCAGTAGATGAAAAGAAACAAGACAGCATTTTGCCGCCTGTCTGCCATGCACGCAACTGGACCTCTTCACTTGAATACAAATACAATATAATATCAATAGAACAGTTATAAGGAGCTAGTGTTGGTGTACTTCTTCCACATGATCATAAAAAACTACTGTAGAGACCTAATAGCGTTATGTTCAGAAAAACCCTTCATTTGTTCCCTCTCTTGCAAACACCAGCTGTCCCTTCATACCCGCATCATTTCCATCCTTCCTGCAGTTGCGTGTCTAATGAGATGCAGTGTTGTGATTTGCCTCCTCTCTGCTACTTGTTGACAGTCACGCTGATTATTCCACTTTTGCTGGACGGCTGTTTTTCTGGGCCGCCGCCACCACTGCTGATGTTGTTGTTGTTGTTATAGCGGTGGTGCGCCATCGCCCATGACTCAGTCCTTTACCGGCCTGACACTCTGATGAGCTTCTTTCATCTCCCAGCACAGCTCGTTTTAAGGACTAAATGTTAGGACGGGCAGAGGGAGCAGCAGCATTTATCAGAGGAGGGGAGGCGGACGCACACAAGCTTAATTAAGTTACGAGAAAGAACAATGAAACCTGCCTTTGTCGCTCACCGACCATCTGCTTCTCTTCTTTGCCGTTCTATACTTTTTTTTTTTCCCATCTCAGTCATTGAATTGGCCTCATCCATTTTCTCTCCCGAGCAGTGAAGGCTCACTTCGCTCCACACTCCTCTGGCTGCTTTTATATTGCTCTTTTCTCAACGCTTTATTGTGTGAGGAAAAGAATGGGTAATATAAAGGTTTTCTTTTTGTATTGAATTAGCTGAATAAGTCAATTTTAGCCATATAAGTATAGTGGAGCAGTTTGCGTGGAGGAGAATGGCAATTTGGTTTGTTGGACTGGGAGAGTGTGAGGCGCACTGGTCTAAGAAAACGGGGGATATCTTAAAATCTGGGAGAAAATCAATTTTCAAAGTGGTTTTGTTGATTTAGTCTGTGATGCTATAGCTGCACAATATAATATGGACCAGCATTACTCCAGTATTGAAACAAATATTGACTTCCTATTATGTTGTGTAACTGAACAGTATTATCACCTGTAGAAAGTGCAAAGTGTAGAAGTGCAAACCATGATTAGGATAA
This sequence comes from Pseudorhombus dupliciocellatus, assembly GCA_016785235.1. Lineage (NCBI taxonomy): Eukaryota > Metazoa > Chordata > Actinopteri > Pleuronectiformes > Paralichthyidae > Pseudorhombus > Pseudorhombus dupliciocellatus. Next base: position 2,261,651 of record JAFBJW010000075.1, read on the forward strand.
TTACCTCTTATGACTAGTTTCTGTTTTCAGCCCTCTCTGCTTGTATGTTTGTTTATAAGCATGATTAATGAGGCATTTTTTTCTGGATGGATTACCACAGATGTGTGACGCGACATGGGATGATGAGAGAACCAGGACATAAAGATAGGATTTTAATGATGCCCTTGGAGTCTCTCCTGCTTCATATCGTCGCGGGTTCCACCTTGAAAACCACTGATCTGAACCATGGCTGCTCTGCCTCTCTGGTATTTCTCTCACACTGTCCCGCTTCCCCCCCACCCACAGGTGCGGCGGCCTTGTCAGGAGCAGTCACCCACACGGTTTCCACAGCGGTCATCGTGTTCGAGCTGACTGGCCAGATCTCCCACATCTTGCCGGTGATGATAGCGGTGATCCTGGCCAACGCCGTGGCCCAGTCCCTGCAGCCCTCCCTCTATGACTCCATCATCAGGATCAAGAAGCTGCCTTACCTTCCAGAGCTGGGCTGGGGACACCACGAGTAAGTACTGACATCACTCACACCTTTATTATCATTCATTTTATTTGGCACCAAGTCATAGCACTCACATTTTTTAAAAGTACTTTAGATAATAATGTAAGACCCTGAAAAATTGAAGAGAACCCCAGCATCTCCCACAGCAAGCAAACAGTTTGGGAACAGAGAAAAAATCTCCAGGCAGCCATCTGCCTCCATCAGTTGGGGTAGAGGAGAAAAATGAGGAAGAGAGGAATGAGAGGAAGATATCAGACCAGTTGTTATAATTAAGATAATATGTTGTAAATGATTTCTGCAGCAGTTCTTCTTACTATTTTTCTTTTGGATCTTCCTGTTCCTCTTCATCTCCCTCTCCTTATTCTTCTTCTTCTATATTAAATATAATTGTTTAATTGAAAGTAAGAAAGTACAGAAGAATACACAGCATGCATCCATGGGCTTTCTCCCACAGGCAACAAAGAACAAACCGTGCTGGCTAATGGCAGTTTTACAGTAAATCATTTCAATGCTACTTCATCCAACCTCTGAATGCACAAATTGTCAGTAGATGCCATGAAACTATTAATGACGTAAATGAAACGACTCACCTGCAGCGCTGCTCTGTTCATCGTGAAGTTGTGACTCACTGAAAGAAAGTCAGGGACATTTTGAGGAAATCCACTTGTGTATTTTCTGCACATTGAACACAAAAGAAATCGGAAATCTCAAACCTTATCCACCAGCAGCTTATCGCTCATTTGAACGTGGTGCTGCTGACCTGCGGCTCCTGGCCACAGACACATGCACTGATTGGAGCCTGAAGGTGCAGACACGTAAGCATCAATGGAGCTGTGGATGCTCCACCAGTCTTTACAACATATGTGCTAAAAAGGCATCGTTGTGGGTCCACAGCTCTTCACTGTGATCACTTTAATTAGTTCAATAATGGCTTTGATCTGGTATATGTTCCCAGTGTTGATCTAATGTGTTTAATTATTAATGTCTAATTGCTGCAGCGTAGTGCACAGATATTGCTTTTAATTGAAGGGTTTGCCTTCCAAGTAGTACACATTCTTTACTTCAGAGGACACGAGGAGAGTGGAGTTAGCTTCACAAAAAGATAAACATAGGTTGGAGGTGCGTTCAATTTTTTAGATATAATTTAAATGCCATCTCCCTTTAATCATTTCTACCAACTCCAATATAGTGAGTGGGATTACCAGCTGCTCAGGGTCCTGCCAGGTCCACACAGACGCACCCTTTGTTTAATTGTTTGGAAGCAATTATTGTTATGGATGTTTTTTAAATCACGATGTTGAGGTAATAGTTCCTATGCATCATTCACAAATTGGAAGTAATGAGGGAAATTTGTATTCCTCCTCCATCTGTTGGTGATTTTCTGTGGCCGGCCCTCAAACCGTTTGGTCTCCTTGAGTCGTTCATTTTCTGCATGGGCACCTCCACTGATCTACGTTTTCCAACCCTTCCACGATCCAGACCTCACAGTCTGTGGCTCAGTCCTTATTATTATTATTATTATTGTTGTTGTTGCTCTCAAAAACAAATCTTACTATTTATTACACAATTATGTATTTATCTTTATCCTTATTGTTTATGGTGAAACAAAACAAAGGAAGCGTTCGCATTCAGTTGTTATATTCCCCATGATTTCATTAGTGTGTTGAGACACATTAGAGTTCACTAAAGCTGAAATCCTCATCTATTTCGGAGGTTGTATCACACACATTAGGGAAAACTTTACAGATGATGTCGTCTATAGCCTCAAACACACATTCACTGCAAGATTTGGCACATCACACACACACACACACACACACACACGATAATGTTAGGATTATCGTGCCAGAGGGAGCAATCGGGGAGCAATCCTCTCATGGGGAAGAGGATGGAAGCTAACTCTAATATAAGGAATACAGATCTAAAGCAGAAAGCAAAACAAGTTACAAGTCAAGTGTGTGTGTTTGTGTTTGCCAAGTGAAAACAAATGATAATGTGATCATTAATCATCAAAACATATCATCTCGACAAAACCCACGTTTCAAAGTGTTTGCAGTTGCCGAGGCATTATGATGAACGAGGAATCCCCTTCTGTGTGTGTGGGTTGTGTACTCTTGTGTAAACTGACACACACTCACCTACAGTCTCCTCGAATCATCTATATTTAATAACACATGCGCAATATGAACTTCAGTTGCTCTGCAGAAAGCTCCCTCCTCCCTTCCATCCTTCATTTGCCTTTTTTGAACATTTTCCTGCCTGACATCACTTGAACACACCAGTCTTCAACAGTGCTCTAGTGTGTGTGGGCGAAGAGCGAAGGAGGAGGCAGTGGCCCAAGGGGGGGGGGGGGGGGGAAGGCTTTCTTCACTCAAACTGGAAATTCTCCATCTCACGCCCACGCTACCATCACCCCACACACACATACACACACCAGCACACAGAAAGACTTGTGTAACGCCTGACGTGTGACACACACACACACACACACTTGATGGCGCGCGCATTTGCTTGCACACCCACCCGGACAGGAAGCGAATTGGATTTCTTATCGTCTCTGTTTCTGCATAGCTTTTGCAGATATGAATGCACACACACCTATATCACACATACATTCCTAACACAGACGTGCTGTTAGCCACTCATTTGCCTCTTATCGTATCCAGTGGCAAACATGAAACCTCCTCTTCCTCCTTCTTCTCCTCGACAGCGCTGGAGTAGCGAAGGAATGAGCGTGTGTCTGTGTGGGCTCGCAGTCATTTGTCTCTGTATCTGTCTCTCTGACTTCGGAGCTTTTCTTAATGGTCAAATAGAGTTGGTTGGATTGTCTGCGGTCCTCTGTTGTCTCAGCTCGTCTGACAGGAAGCTGAGCAATAGGAGAGGATCACATTTTCTCTGGATCATTACAAACATCCTTTTATTGGCTCCTACGCCCCCTTATTCCCTCCCCTCGTCCACACACGCTCATACACACATATGCCAACACCACAAGCCTCTCAACCCTACTCTGAATAATATGGATGATCTATAAGCCTGGATTTATAACCTTATAAGTCTGCTTATCTCGGCTCAGATCTGTAAGCTGAGGATGAGGGCAGGGTAGCTCAAGCTGATCAGAAGTGTTGTCCGGCCTTTGCAGGGGAGGAGGCTCAATTAAGAGGAAACTAATCAGATTCCATCAATTGGCTTTGCCATCCCGAGGGAAATTAGTCTCGGCAGCGGTTGTGGTCAGTTCAGAGGCATGCATTCCATTATTCTCTCAGATCCACAGGCAAATGAAAAGAGGCTGCTGCTTCATCAGGAAACAGAGGCTTCCTTCAGCATTGATGATCTTTTTACTTACAATAGTTTGTGAGTGTGTGCAGTGGAAAATAACTGTTGATGTCCGCTGACCCCTGAGTTTGTTCACATTAAACAGCGTAACTATGTGGAAGCTGGGATAAGAGACGACAGTCATAATGGCTGAAACCATTCAGAAGAGCAGCTGTAAGAGCTCTGCAGCCAGAAATAAAATTTTAACATATTCTGCTCTGCACTGTTTGACGGACAGAAAATCGAGCTGTGATTCCATCGATGAAACTAAATTTATGATCAGTTCAGCTGCATAATGAGGAACGGTCTCCAAAACTAGACTAATGAACAAATCAGAGGTCTGCAGATCAACCTGACGAGCATGTACAAGAATTATACCGAACGGTTTGAGTGGCGGCTTGCTGGTGCGGTGTTTACTGTTCGAATCCTGGTGCCCACAGGTTCTCCTCCAGGTGTGTCCATGGGTTTTTCCTGATACTTCTTCCCGCAGCTGAGCAGATTGGAGACTTGATATCGACCTGGGTGTGGATGGTTGTTTGTGCGTTGCTCCTGTGATGCACTGGGGACCGGTCCAGTGTGTACCCCTCCTCTTGCTTTGATTGGATCAAGCCCCCAACTCCCCCTCCGCTGCCCGCAATATAGATAATGGAAGGATGGAGGGTCTTGAGCCTCGTCACTTAGCGTCCTGTGCTAACGCTTGTGGTAGAAAGTAATCAAGATGGGCTCCTTTGTGCTAAAGAGGAGCTGGAGGAGGATGTCCATCAGATTAACTTTGCATTTCAGGAGAGGTCAGGGTATTGAGTTATCTCAGAAACAAAGAGCGGAATGTTGGCCACTGCCTGTGTTCTGGCACGACTTCGGGCTTGGCAGCAGAAACCCGTCAAGCAACTGCTGTTGTGTTAGCAGGCTCTGGCAGACTCAGGCAGGAAGAAGGAGCTGAGTGTTTATGACTGGTGTACCAGGATGTAGGATTCTGCTGAGGCAAGATCTGTTCTCACAATGTCACCCAATTACCCCCCCACACACACACACACGGTTGCTGACATCAGGATGACGTGTTGACAGTGTGATTGGACTGATTGTTCTGCGCGGTCAGGAAGGATGTGCTGTCAGTCGCAGGTAGAATGGAGATCAGCGTGGTCAGCATAATTTGTACAAGTTTGTCGCGGGCATTATATTCAGGGGAACATTTTAACACATGTGTATCTTTGTATTTTTCTCTGACTTCATTTTATGTTTTTTCAGGAAGTATAATATCCGTGTGGAGGACATTATGGTGCGGGACGTTCGGTACATCACACTCAACTGCTGCTACAGAGACCTCCACAACGTCCTGTTGACGGGCCACCTCAAGACCCTGGCACTGGTGGAATCAGCAGGTGAAAAAAAACAGACACACACACAAAAAAACTAAAAAATTAATAAACAAGCACTGACAAGTGTTATTGGTAGAGACCAAAACAGAGCAAAAAGGGATTCAACTTTTATTCACCTCAAATTAAACGTCAAAATTAATCATTCTGATTCAGGTTCATGACTGATTGCTAACACAGACATGTTTTATATTGGATAACTCCAATACAGCATATTCAGCACTTTTAAATCAAATTATTTAGAGAAAAGAGCCTGATCACTAAAATTAAGGAACATTAATCTCCTGAAGAAATCATCTTCTGTTTATTAAGTTCAAGTCAGTTCATCTTTTATCAAGAAAAGAGGTTCAAGAGATGTCTTTTTTCCGGGGCCAGTGTGTGTGAATATTGTTTTGTGTTTCTCTTTGATGTCATATTGACGTCTGCGTTCGATGTTGTTGATGCCAAAAAACAAATCTCAGCGACCTTGGTGTCGTGCTCATTAAAGTGATTGATTGATTGACCAACTGGCCTGAGCACAGCTTGCTGATGAGGCCCCGCTGCCACCTCGCCGAGGTGCAAATCTGGTATTCTAGCGGTGTCTCGATTATGCAATCGTGCGGGAACAATTAGCCGTGGCATTTAACCAAATACATAATCAGCACGTACAGTCACAGAGGCAATTACTTAAAGTAAGAAAGCTGCCACCCACCCATGCACACAAACACACACGCCAGTTAGCACACATCCGCTGCTCGTTATGTAACTGGGCTGATCTGTCTGCAGTGCTGCAACACGTGTTTGGAATATCCTGTTGTCTTTCATCCTGTGGGTTCTTCTCTTTGTTACTGCCTTCCCCTCTTTCCTTTCCTTCTCTACCTCTCCTTATTTGATTTTTGTCCCTAACTTCTCCCATTGTCTCCTCTCCCAGAGTCCATGATCCTGTTGGGCTCCATTGAGCGTGCCCAGCTCCAGTCGCTGCTCTCCCAGCAGCTGGGTCGTGCCAGGAGGCTCGAGTACATCCGGGAGCGAGCGGCTGCGGAGAAGAAACGCCTGTCGGTCATTTCCAACCCTTGTAGCGAGGATGACAGCCAGCGGGTCAGTCAGGATGTCCGATTCCAGGTCAGGGCCACTGCAGAGTGAATGGTTTCTCTCTTTTATCTCAAGCTGTAATTGCTGAGCATCTAAATGACAATGTCTCATGATTCTGGACTACTAATATATTCTGACTGGGGCTGACTGGGAAATTAAGTTTGATTTTTTTTCAGGAGAGTCCACAGGGTATATCAGACAGTAGCTATGCTGTCTGTTTCTGGGTGTCAGAAGCTAATAGCTTAGCGTACTATCATGTTTGATAAAGCCATATATTACAGAAATGAGCAGATCTGGTTTTAGAAACCTTTCTAAATTGGTTCCAGGTCCTGTGTGTACTGTGCAGCTCTCATTGTCCGTTTATCTCTCCTGTGTCTTCATTTCGATTTCACCCATTTGCAGCGAGTGGTTGAGTAGCCCACCTCGAGGCCTAGATGTGTGTGTGTGTGCCTGCATGCGTGTGCGTTTCTCATTTACCTTATCGCTCTCTCTCTCTCTCTCTCTCTCTCTCTGCCGTCTTCTTACCATCTTTCCTTTCTTTCATCAGCGTTTTGAAATGGTTACCCCCAGCCTCATAACCCTCAGCTGATTATTCAGAGGGGTTTTAAAGGCTGTCTTTGTATTGGCTTCTAAAGAAGAAATGTTTTTATCATCTATAAATGTCCTGCTTATATGCTAAAGCTAGAAAATGTCACATCTTTCCTTGTTTTGGCAGAAAACTCTGATCCGTCACATCTGTTCTGAAGCAAATGGAGTTTTTAAAGCAGGAAACAACACACGCTGCTGTTCCCGAATTCTCTTTGCAGACGATAAAACTGGTTTTATATATATATATATATACTATAGTTAAATACACCATCCTAGTGTATCAGGAATATTTTAGCATTCACTAAGGGTTTTTAGCTGAATGTGTCTTTGACTAATTCCATGCAAGCATTTGATCCGTGGAGCATTTTTTCAATTGAAACTAAAATTAATTGACGTGACCAAGAAAGAAATGTTTTTTTAGGTCATGGAACGTAACGGCATCATGAAAAGTGTCGAGTCATGAAATGGCACATCAAGGCGAACATGAGAACACTTTGCTCTGAAGCGGCCTCTCTTTCTCTCTCCAGCTGTTTTCTCTCTCCCCCCTTTGATTTCATCAGTCAGTGGAGGAACATCTATTTGTCTAATGAGTCCCCAGTTTCACAGAGTTTGATGTCTTTGGCGGGACTGTATTTTTGAACGTTGGTTCTTATTTTTATCTTTATCTTTATAAAAGATCTCTACTGAGGAGTCATCCCTCAGTCCCACACGACCAATACCTCAGAAACCCCTCAAACCTGCTCTGAAGAGAGCGTCTGTGGTTGAGCGACCTACCGAGATCCCGACCAGTAAGACACACACACACAAACACACACACACACACACACACACACACACACACACAGCTCAGAGAGTTTTTAAACACCAAACAGAAGAAGTAGTGATGAGGGAAAGGAGACAGATCTGGAGCTAAAGAAACCTCTGCTTGCTTGTTGATCTACTAACAAGTTATTATTATTGTTCTTGTTTACCTCCACTGAGTTTGATTCTCACTTGTACAAGGACTGTGTTAAATCCAAATAATAGAAATTCTTCAAGTCTCATCTGCTAACATGGAGGAGGAGGTTATGACATGGTGACTGCAGCCAGCCACCAGACAAATTCAAATGTTGTGACTTCACTTCTGGGCATTTTTTTTTTATAAATTTTATAAACCATTACTGACGAAGACGATGGAAGTCTGATGGTTAAAATAATGTAGTCTACCTGTCTCACTTTCAGATTCACATGATAACTCGGGCATTGCTTTGAAGAACCTGTTCTGTGCCAGTCCGGACACAGAGGGCCTGGAGGTGAGAGTCATGTCCTTGAATGCACCCAATGACAACACACACACACACACACACGCACACCACTGTCATTCACACTTCCTTTAAACCCACACAGTCCTATGCAATCTCTCACATACAGTCCTTCACGCTCTACAGCACAGCACCCCGACAATTTGTGCACACACTCACACACACACACTCAGCCTCAACATAAATCCTTTCTTACTTTGTCTCAGCGTTGCATCCTGCAAAGCTGTAAAGAAGATTCAGGCTGGTTTAATACAACTGAGGTTTCAGGTTATTTTCCAGCATTGCAGTGAGTCGGACACTGAGGTTGTTGTTAATGTCATGTGCTTATTTCTGACCATCTGGAAGAAAAACAACAACACGGAGAGCCCCGCGTCTCCTGAGCTCAGGAAGCCGTCCAAACGAGTCAGGATATCCGTCGTGGTAAGAGCCAACGATCAGGGCTGCCCAAGCGCCTGAAATCCTCCAGGCCGCAGGTCCATCAGCCAGTCAACTGATTGTCACCCCGCCATTCCATCCCAGGGCTAATCCCAAATGCCGATGGCGGCGCTCAGCCGAAGCTCAACAGTGCCATCGTGCCAAAAAAGCGTTGAATGTCCTCATTCTTGTCCAACCAGAGAACCCGCCCACCGACCTTTCATGCTTGTAGTTTCAGTCTCATGATATCGACTAAGGATCCATGCAGCTTCATCAGTTTCCATCGGTCGTCTGGTCGGGGGTTGAAGAGACCACTTGACCTCTGAAATACCACCATTAAATGATGGCAGTGCTTCAGATCCATACAGTTATTCCATGGAAATTTTATTATCACAGTAATTCAGCAGCACGTTGCTTTTCAACTTCATGGGGACATTATTTTTTATTTTTATATTTATTTTACGTGACACTTCATTTTATAATCTGGAATCTGTTCCCATTTTAACACAATGGGTCTCTAAACAGTTCTCTTGACTCCTAATCTGTTAAATTTAACGTCCTGTTACACAGCTCTTTGACATTTTGTCTGAACATTATATCTCAGAGCTGTTTATTTGTTTTTTATTAACTCCAAATGAGCTTGCCTCAGACCTGTGATCTGCCTCAGTAGAGCAGTTCTACCTGGACAAGTTCAAACGTGGCTGATTCATGGCCAAGTGGTCTACGAGGACGAGGATGTTCAACCAAGCATGCTGTGCTGTCCATCATCATGTGTCAGCCGAGGCGTCCTATCAGTGACTGCCTCCCAGAGCAGGTTCCCATTCTGTTCCTGGAGTGACCCAAAGTCCCATCGCATGTCTTGTAATTAATGAAAGACACCAAGTTCCACATTGTGTTTAATGTTCAGGGGAGAAAGGGCGGGGGGGTCGGGGCGACCCGGGGCGAGTTTGTCTGTGCATGCAGCGTTAAATATCAGGATCGCAGCATCATACCTCTTCATTAGGCCCGGGCAGGTATTTGAATGACACGGATCCAGCAGCTGTGCAGATGAAATGATGATGCATGAGAAGTCCTGGGAGGTATTGGAAAATATCATCACAGACTGGGATGTAGCCTGCTGTCCAATTACCAGCAACCGGCAGCAATGAATGTCAATCAAAGAAACGAGCGTCTGATTAAGAAATGAGACAAATGATTCCTTGATACGAGATCATCCGGCGTTGCATGACGAATGATCAGACGTCTGTTTTGGAAAATCAAACACTATTAAGGGTTACATGATCGAGCACTCACATTAAATGTGTCCCCCATATTTGAAGTTGCGGCGCTTATTAGCAACAATGATTTATTTGTAATCTAGCGTTTCACATCACACCAGTGTTCGAATGATGATAATGAAATTGTTGAGCTCTTCACTTAACATCTCATTTCATTCACTAGGAGCCACCACCCAGCTTAAAGAGTTTCTCTGGGGTGAGCATGCTGTCCACGTCTCTTCCAAACCTTTGTTTTTATAAATATATTTATTTTGTTTTAGTAATTAGATGCAGAATGTTTTCCTCTCGTTCTTAATGTCAGTGCTGGTGAGAACTGCAGCAGTTCTCAACCATCCAGAACTTATGCAGTTTTGCAGAGAATGGCATAAAGGTGCATTCAAAGCACTGTGACGCGATGGATGCTGATTTGTTTTTGCAGTCAGAGTTTATTCCTCCCAAACACTGCACCAAGCGTACGCCATACAGGACTTCTATCTGTCCTTGTACCTTAATACAAGTTCAGTTTTTATTAATCTCACAGTTTCTTAATGTTGTGACTCAAGCGCTCATTTTGTTGTTTTACCACAAACATCAGTAGTTTTTGTTTTTCTTTTCGTTTTTGTTCTAAAAATAAAACATACTGAACTAAATAAAACAACTAAACTTATTGCACAGAGTAAGAAGCCTAGCACCTCAAATACAAAATGTCAGAGTGGAGGAGCGGCCAACTGAGTAGTTAGTGTTTATAGATTATTGGAATAATGAATGTGTTAAGCACCTCAGTAGAGGGGGGGGTATTGTCTTTGCCCTGAAGCTTCTTCTTATTAAAACTAGTTTGCAGCTTGATTCCCTCACATTTCCCAAAACCCCTTGTACCTTTCCATCCGAAAATAATGTTTACAACTAACAAAAACCACGAGGCAGGCGATTCAGTGTGTTACCATCGGTAGTTATTCTATCATGATGCTCGTTTCATGTGTTTCCTCGACCCTAATGGAAATGTTTGTCCCCAGCATCACTTGAGTGTATACATAATACATGACCACACTCCTCTTCCATCAGATTCTCAGTCATTATTGTGTCAGTGTAACTCTATTAGCACAATTAATGATTTAGACTCGGGGCACTTAAAGGGCTCCATTAGTTTCACACGTCAGTGATGGTTATTGAAATCTGTACACACTTTCAATCATTCACAAGTACAGAGCAGCGTCACCTCATCCCTCATCTGCTGCTCCAGGGCCCGCGAACAAACCAGTGGTACGCAGCTGATGAATTACACTTAGGTCTTAATCTTGTTGGTCAGAGGAAACACTGACAACATGTTCCCAGATCAGGCTTTGTTCCCGTCTAATTCCTCATGGCTCTCGAAAGGGGTTTTCAACATTAGCTCCAGATCCAGCTTCATTTTTTTAATAATATCCATAAGGCAGTGATGGAGCACTTGTATTTTCTTGCATGGGTGAAGGAAGATTGGCTGGATTGTCCCATGATGTAGATTGTTATAATATTTTATGAGGTTTTTTTCTGTTATTTCCTTTCATTCAATCATCTGTTCTCTACAAAGCGCAGTGATGGAGCTCGGTTACTCGGCCTGGCTGTGAAAACGAAGCCGTACTCCATTTGATTTCTTGCCCTCTGCTGTTCATGTTTAACAGGCTGGCTTTGGAGATGGATCGTGAATAAACCATCAGAAGAGTGAGTGATGAATGAGAGGAGGTTTTGGTTCCTTTTCATCTGTTGTCTGTTTGGAGCACTTTCAACTTTTGGAAAGTTCTCTCAAACATTATGCGTTCATGGGCTTGGACAATAGTGTAGATGGAAATTAGTAAATTCGGTTAAATTAAGATATCAAAATCTAATACTGAACTATAAACATACCATACGTATTTAAGTTTTTGTACTTCTCCTGGGCTGTTCTGTGATGTAGTTACTTCCTGCCCCGCCCTGCAGAACTTTCTTTTTCCATCTATTGTACCCAGCACAGAGGAAACTGTAAAGTTATTTTCTATATTGATTCAAAGTTTGTAAATAGCATAAATGCACTTATAGTTCTTCTGAACTTTTAGTGACCTTATGTCCACATCTGAAACCAGCCGTAGAGGAAACCTTTAAGTTCCAGAGAGAAATTGGAAATCTGTGTCACAAACACAAAACCATTCCAGCCCCTGATGTGGCGAGAAGTAAATCTCCCCAATGCATGCACAACCTTTGCAGAATGATATTTGAGATGCCACTATTGTTATTTCTGATTTAAACGGTACATGAACATATTATTCATACGTGGACGCGCCCACATCTGACACTGATTATTTGTTAAGTGCATCCACGAGTGGTAGAGAGTGGGCCAGTCCTGAGACCGAGGGTGCGTTATTATCCCAGGGAATGCTGGATTTGTTTAGTGGGCCTAGAAGCATTTTGGTCATTATCACCTGGCAGTGAGCTAATTAGCAGTAAACCCTGTAGCCCTGTGTGTGTGTGTGTGTGTGTGTGTGTACCACGAACCAGTGGATGTGTTCCTCTTTCGTCAAGGTTCATTATTAGCACTCAGCAGTGTGTGAGTGTACGTGGCAGTGAGGAATCCTGTTTCCATGTAGCTCTGAGCAGGACCACGTACAAACGAATGTATTTCTCTTCCATCCCAAGTCTTCTTCACACTTCCACCCACACAGCGGAAGAGAAATCAAGTTATTGCTCTCCCTCTTTCCTCCTCCCTCATCTCCACGCTCACAGTGTTTTTGCTCCTGGTCCCAGTTTGATCTCGGCAGCTCATCTTCGCGCTCTTCGTCCATCTTTACCACTTCTGTTAAGCCCGTCCCATTTTTTTGTATCACTGTCATCTCTCCTATCCTCCACCTCCTCCTCCTCCTCCCATCCTTCCATATCGGCTGTGAAATATTGATGCAGGGTAAATGACATCAGTCTGTTCGAGAGAAATAATGCCGCCCAGCCCCTCTGTCTCTCCTCACTGTTTTTCTCATTATTTTTTTCCTCCCTCTGTCTTGCATCTTGCCTCCGTGCTTCATTTATGATGGCTTGTGGGCTCAGGATTTGTAAAGCCTCACATCTTCTGGAGGGATTCTTGGGGAAAATGTGTGGTTCTTTCTTTCCATATCGACACGTACGTAGGAATACAGTCGCTGGAGAGAAAAGATTTGTTTCCTCCTTGTTGCTTTTTGTTCACACTTCACTGCATCAGTATCCCCCGCAATAGCCACAGACTATTATTTTAAACATATGGACCAATAAATGGTAAATGAATGGATATGTTTAATGTGAGATTAGCATATCTTAATATGAAGTAAAACAGGAAGAGCTGAAGCTGAAACGTTTGACATTTGCAATTTGGCCAAGCTGAAGGAAACAGGGCTCCACAGTTGCTCTGACTTGTTTATCCCACATTATTATGAAAAATAACTGGAGGATTTCACAATTATAGGTGAGACAGGGAGATAATGAGCTAAGTCATTGTGACATCTGGAGCCAAACTGCTGAGGCCAATTACACACATTTCAGTGTTGTTGGCATCCAGGTGCAGTACGTTTATGGACATTCTGTTATGAATGCTAATGTGACGCTGAGCTGGTGGCTCACATTGGTACAGCGTGTTCCACAAGACGAGGCTCAGGCCTGACGTGAAAGTGGAAATATTTAGACTGTTTATGCATTAACACATTTAAATATGATGAACCTCACAAACTATGAGTTGATGCTTGTTGTTTACAACTTGTAGATTAGAGTGAGAGAGGAAGGGAGGAATATATCAGTGTCATTGAAACGGTCCATATTTAGGTTATAAAAGAGATCACAGTAGAAGTATTTTTTAATTGATTATTGAAATCATCCTGGACAGTGGCTCCGACCACATTGTCCTTCAGGTATCTGATCATCAGAGGACTGGAATCGTCCTGAATATATTCAGGACTTGAGACATGTACTTAGAGTGTAGAGGAGAGGAGTTTGACATGCTGTCTGTAATTTGTTTGAGTTGGAACTGACTCGCTGTTCCTTGACTCTCGGGGTGAGAAAGCCACCGCAGTGAGTCGACGCCAAGATCCTCGATATTAAAAAAAAAAAGCTTTGTCACTCAGACGCTCGTCTTTCCGAGCGTCAGCGCTGATTTCAGCAGTGTATTACAACACCACATTATCCACCATTTCACAACCTTGACGGCATCATTACTGCTCACATCACTGTGGTTTGAACAGTCATTAATGTTTTTATTCCTCGATTGTGTTAAACTCTCAGCAATCCAATCAGATACACAGACGGGCCAGTAATGGAATGTGAACGCAATCAGCAGAGGCAGCATCGCCTGCACATGAGTGATAACTAATGGCTGCGGCAGTGTTCCCATGTTGCACCATGAGCATCTTCGCTCATTGAAAGTTTTCCTAATAGAAACAGAGCAGGGTCTTAATGATACGATGATGATATCAGAGAAGTCTACAGACAATAATACAGCCAGCTCTAACAAGGCGAACTACCCCCACTGCTCCCCCTGATCACTGTTCTAGGAGTATTCTGCAGCAGAAGGCCCATGAACTATTGTAGCAATAGCAATACTCGCACAGACTCATTTTTGAGCATCAGTCTCTGATCTGCTTTGTGGTTGTTTATTGTTGAGTATTACTTTGTCAGCAGGCACAGAGACATCGTTGTGGACGCTGTGCATGACGCAGTCTCACTTCGCTGATTGAGTTCAGTTCACTTCCATTGTGTGGGAACATCTGCAGCATCAAAGCCTGCAGCTGAAAATCTCTGCCTCCCTAAAAACGGTGATGTAGTAGATTCAGATTTTGAATTTAGAACAGAGGAAAGTTTATCATCCTTGGAAAAATAGTCAGCCCTTCCATCTTCTAACAATGGGAGTGAATCCACTGTCCCAGAGAGGACGCTCATCTTTGTCCAAACTTCCACAGTGATACTCTTTAAAGTAGCTGTGTCACACACACACACACACACACACACAGGCCGACAGTGTATGTGTGTGTGTGTGTGTGTGGTGGATCGTTCCCTGCTGACCCTGACTTGGAGGGCTGCCACTGATTGGATGATCTGGTCGCCGTATTGAAGTTAAGATGGATCACTGCGAGAGGAGGGAGGGAAGGGGACCGTTCTAATCTCTGCGTGGTCACAGAAACAGCACAGCAAGCAGCATGGCTTCATCGGCCCATTGTCAGCACTCTGTTCCCCCCCCACACACGCACACGCTTGCCTCTGATGTAAATCTCATTTGAATATCCCCGCACAGTTCCTGTGATTTGACTGTCAGTGACATTCAGACTCACAAACTTTGCTCTCCGCACGCACACACACACACACACTACTTACTTACTTGCCTACTTCTACCTTACTCATGTATCCAGAAGCAGAGATTTGTTCTCTTAATAGAGCAGCTAATCTTCCTGAAAGCACCTATTTTACATGCAAAGTCCCACCTCCCCCTGCTGGCTCTCACTCTCTGTCTCCATATTAGAAAAAAAAACACCTCCTTTCTCACACACACACACACACACACACAAGGTGATTTTAATCTCACCATCTCTCTTTCATTTACATTTTGCCCCCAGAACAACAGTGAATCTTGGTGACATTCATGGTGCCCTTATGTTGTGTGACAAGCAGAATGATCAGCGAGACAGCAGTGATGTAGTGCAGTGTGTATTGGTGCACATGCGTACGCCTGTTTATTCCGTCTCATCATTTCCAGGCACTTCTGGCCTCTGCCTGCACAATGCTACAGCAGGGCAGCTCTTTGCCAACCTCCACCAACAGATTTTGGGGTTGCAGCCATGTCAGGCACCACGGCAATAAGGATAAATGAGCTCAGGGTTCCCATACACCCCTAGGTGACACACACACACACACACACACACACACACGCTCCATGAGTTCTGCCCTGTTGTTTTTGCCTCTGAGGAAAGAGCAGGGTTGCTAGTTTGACTCCAGGACATCAAACCCCGTCGGCTCGTCAGTTCTCACACGGCAGATCCCTGATTATACTGATCATCTGTTCTGACATCTCATACATCACATCCCCCGCACTCATTACATGTACTGTAGTCGCGCTTTCAGTCACTCATTCCATTTCAGTCCGTCGGCCTCAACACCGCCGCTGCTGCTCTGTAGATCGCTCCTGACGTGACGCATGGGTCATAATGTCTTTTCAGCGTGTCCTTTCCCAGCAGCTGAAATGTTCATGTTTATCCAGACGATAAACTGGAAAACACTGTTTCATCAGCGCTCGTGTGTTTGTGTTGTGAACTCTGTGTTTCCTGTACTGACGGGTCTCCCATTCCTCTGTGCAGGATGATGGAGATCTGGAGGATGACATGACCATTAGAGAGGTAAGATGGACGGTCCTGGTTTGGATGGAATCTTGATTTGCTGAAGTTGTCCTTCTGTTTTCTTAAAATAAGAAGATGTGGGCACCACTTTTGTTGGGGACTAGTTGCTTATGTGGATTAATACACATTTGCTTGTTTAGTCAGTGTCAGAGAGTCATATGAAGGGTTTTATTCAGAATTAAATCCTGTGAAATAAAAGACAAACAACTGCAGATGGTATCCTCTCTCACTGACATCCTAAATTCACACCACTGATGATGGAGAGAATCAGTTCTTCCATTTCTCATCTTTTCTGAAGAATGATCTTTTCAACTTTTATACATTTGTGAATAGTCACACAGATACATCACTGCCACTCTGAATGGTTCTCATGTCAAATACTTTGTCCTCTGCCGTGTAAAGGCCTTGAGAAACAGATGAGACCCACCAAACTTATATTTTATAACTGTCATAAAACACATGGGCGTCACGGTTTCCGTCTTCAAAACCATTTCATTTGTTTAACTTCTGCCTCAGCCTCGCGTGATGCCATCACACTCTGACACTCCCTGCTCTTCAGATTTCTCAATATCCCAGGACGGAGAGATTACCCTGGAGTCTTATATTTTTGGATATGACATCATTCATAATTCATCCATCAACAGCACCTCTCATTTCCTCTCTGTCAGCTGCACATTCCTCACATTTCCCACCTCCATCCCCTTTTTTTTCTCTCGGTGTCACTCGTCATTCTCTCATGCAGCACGTCTGCCGCGTCTCACTGCGTCCCCCCCTCTCCGGCTCGCCATTCGCTGTCCTCACACTTATTCGCGTTTTGCCTCCGTATGATTTATAGAGTCGTCCGGTTCAATGTCCGGTCCATTGGTTGTCCATCAGAGGGAGGTGATTGGTTCGGAGGTGGTTTGGGATTATTAGTCTGACATCAGCCATAAAGACGTTGTCTGTTCCCAACTGTCAAACCTGTCACTCAGGTTTTATAGTTGGCCAGAGAAGTAAATGTTTGGCCAAAGAAGCGAGCTGTAAAACTGTGAGTCAACATCTTATCAAAGACGCTGCGATTGGATGGAACTGTTTCTTTGATTACTCATTTATGAATGAATCATCTCTGCAGCCGCTGTTGAGGGGACGGATCTCGTGTTCTTGTTGTTGTTCGAGGAGTTTAAGTGTGTTTTATTTTCAACCCTTCATTCCTCTCTCTCATTCAGATCGCAGAGTGGGAGGAGCAGCAGCTTGACGAGCAGGTCAACTTCAACAACTGCAAAATTGACCCCGCCCCGTTCCAGCTGGTGGAGCGCACGTCGCTGCATAAGGTACGACTGCGTGAATACAGATGTTCAACGTGTATGTGTGTGAAGGGCGGCCAGCACGATGCGTAAGAAACACACAACAAAATACACACAGGATATGGATTAAAATGGTGAAATGAAACAGATGATGCTGATAAAAACAGAAGCAAAAAGTTTGATCCCAGCATCAGTACAGATTGATATCTATAAATATCTATATAATCTATAAAATATATCTATAAAAATGATCAGCGACAATATAGAAACGATCTGCATAACCAACCAGCCCTTTAAAGGATAAGAATAATGGGACACTGGTCTGAGATCAGCTGTGTCGGTGTATCCCGACACTGAGCAGCACAGACCTCCACAAAGCAAACAGTCATGTTAATAATTGAATACATAGAGCCAGTTTAATTCCACTACTGCACTCATCAAGTCGCCGGCTCAGCATTATCTTACCAGGATACGTCCAGCACAGGCAGGAGCTGGTTAATCACACGGGAAACGCAGGAAACAAACGCGGTCTACGTCCCTGCACGTAACTGGTACTGATTCAAACTACGCTCAGCTTGTTTGTGAAGAAAGAACAGGTGCAGCTTCATCTGTGAGACATGGTCCACTTCACTTGAATTGTATTACTTATTCATAGAGCTTTAGTCACTATGAACAGTTCATGAATATTCTGAACAGCTAGTAGCCTGTGGCCCGTAACCAAATGTAGAGCGACTGGGAAATTCATCAATTACATCTTCAGCATTTTTAATAGAAAACATTTTTTTCCCCCACAATGAGAAAGTTTTGTATTCTATGATTCATATTGATTCTTCTATGACATCAGCATAGAAGAATCAATATGGGACAATTTTGGATCAGTTCTCCTGATTACAATCATCACAAAGTCTTCCTACACTACACAACGTGTCCTTTAGATCCTAAATCTAATTGTAAGTCTTATTTATTTAAGTCTTTTTTTTATTTGAATGGTGAGTATATTGTAGCTGTAATGTCCTGGTGACTATAGAAAGTGTATTTATGGCTCACTTGCCATTCATGGCGATAAGTGGCTGGTCTTGTTAGCCCAAGATAACACACCAATGAAACCAGTCCCCTGTTGGAAGCCGTTGTGTTACCAACAACTCTGATGTGGCTGGACCTGCTGGTTGGACGCTGGCTTACGTTCTTTAAAACTTCCGCCACCAAGCACACACACAAACACCCACTCTCTGCTCCGCACGCCAGCGGCTCCGCCAGCACCTTATGTCCTCCATTCATAATGCCCCCCCCCCCCCCCCCCCCCCCCCCCCCCCCCCCCCTCCCCCCCCCCCCCCATCTGTAGTCCACTGGGTTCTGTGCGAATACTCTTTAAACATTTAAGAGAGGGATCCTGCACCAATCCATCTCGCTCCCCTCCCTCCACTGCACACCGCCAAAAGCCATTGCCATGCACAATCTCCTTCAGCATATTAAACACCACCCTCCACCGCTGCTGGTGCTGTGTACAGGCGTGTGTGTGTGTGTGTGTGTGTGTGTGTGTGTGTGTGTGTGTGTGTGTGTGTGTGTGTGTGTGTGTGTGTGTGTGTGTGTGTGCATGTGCCTTTTTAAGGCCACTGTGAGGCTGCTTACTCTTCTTGTTGTTGTGCATTTGTCTGCAGGCCCTTTTGTAAAAGACAAATCTGTTTAGTGGAATATTTCCATAACAATATGTTGCTCTGGGCTCCTGCCCGGGGGGGGCAAAGCAGCCCTCCGGAGTGGGTTGATCAGATGAATTTGATTTTAAAAAGAAAAGCAAATATCAAAATGCACATGCATTTTGATGACTGATTTATTAATATCAGACCCCTCATGTCAGGAGTTACATATTGTTCATAGAAACTGGATTGCCACCTGGTCTGACACATCATTAGACATATTCGTCCTTCAGTTAGATTCAATTGAGAGTAAAAGGTGTCATTTGTCGCATCTCAGGTTTCGAGAGACTCAAGCAGAAATTATTTTTCTCCAGAGAGAAAATATCTTTCAACACCTTCCAACAATTCATTCATATCAGGTTCAAATAAAAGGTGCAGACAGGGAGCTCTGTGGATTATCCAATGACAGTGATGTCATCTCAGGAAAAGGACTGTTAGTGGATGTGGGCTATAAACTGTCACATCTAGAACTTCCCAAGTGTAGTTTGTATAGTGATGGGTATTAGCCTGCTGGGTATCACATGGTAATCAGTGAGCTTTAGACACAGTGTCAACCAACGAGTGGGTCAGTATATTTGTTTTTTGTCAAACATTACTATAACTATAAGACACTGTATTAACACCCACTGTACTGCGCCAGTGCCTTGGTGAGAAAATAAATCAAATTTACAGGTAAAATTTTGGTTTTATTTTGTAACCATCTCAAGAACGCTGTCTGGCACTTTCAAACTAAGACCCCATTTCAAACATTGAGCATGAGTTCAGTGTAAGCCGGCTGGATCGTCTCTGATTACATCGTCTCTGATTACATCATCATCCGTCGACTCTAAATCAGTATTAATAGGATTTGAATCAGTCCAATCAGTTGGAATGGATGTGACTGGTTGAAGGAGAGCTGACACTGACCCCAGAGCAGCTATGATATCCTCCTGTTGGGAAACACTCCGACGGATTACATTACAGCCGGTCATTCCCTAAAAACATTGCACGGTGTTTTCCCTGGCACAGCTTCAGGATCAGGATCAATCTCAAATGTATGTTCTGGCTGGGCCCAAAGTCCCATTAATCACTTAAAGTTTCTAAAACAAAAAACGAAGTTTTTCACTTTCTTCTTCTTTTTGGTTTCGGCCTCGCTCCCCTGCGGTAACTCTGGTGTTACAGAAAAGAAATAGAAATATAATAAAAAGATGTGAAAACAATTGTGAGCTTTACAACGTTGTTGTTGTTTATTATGGCACAGAAATTAGTGTGTTGAGTCATGTTTAGAGACAAAGAAACGTGTCATCATGAGTCACTGACGGTAACAAAGAGACACAAAGGTTTGTTGTCAAAATCAAACCATCGTCACTCTCTGATGTGACGGCTTCTTTCAGTCAACGCCTCACGGCCCGTAACTAAACTGATGCAAACAGTGAGATCTGCTTCAGTGCCGCTGATTGAAATAGGTCTTGAAATGTCTGATCCCTTCGTACCCGAGAGGCCGTTTAACATCTTCAATTTGACTCTGACCCTATTCATGAGGCAGCTGTGAGGTGCGTGTGTGGTCATCACTTCCACAGGCTGCAGCTAGAGGCTGTTCATCAGAAGCTCCCGTCTCCATCCTGTCTTTGAGGATTTTAAGGCATGCATCAACCTCTTTCCACATCAAAACAATATTTTCTCGCTGTATAAATCCAAACCTCTCTCTCCAGGGTGAGACATGTTTACATGATGTTGTCGTTCAAGTACGAGCTGTCCTGACGTTATGACGCTTAGGAGATGTTTCCGTTTGGCCATAACGTCAGCGAAGCCTGAACACTCCGACTGTGCCGGTGTCACATTTCCCAGAGTGATCGCACACCATTAAGCTGAATGTGTGACCAGTTTAATGAGTCCATTGTGAATGTAGTTGTCTTTGTGGGATAATTGAATCACTGGAGCATTTCCCTAACAGAGCCTCATTTTCCTGTCAAAGAGGGAACACAGCACTTTATTGTCTGGGGCCTTTACCGTTTCCCTCCACCTGTGCTCTTCATCCTTTAGACCCACACCATCTTCTCGCTGCTGGGCCTTGACCACGCCTACGTCACCAGCATCGGACGCCTCATCGGGGTGGTTTCCCTCAAAGAGGTAAGAGGAATGAATCATTCAGCGTCATGGCTCCATAGCTCATGTTTCTGTCGTCTCGTTGAGGCCTCATCCCTGAAAGTCGTGACTGTCGTTATTTATACAGGCAGCGTGTTTCGCTGCTTTTGTCTAAACCACAGTCGGTACCATCAGCAGCTCTGTCACATGCACAAAGACATGTCACTCAACACTGAGCTGTGTGGCAGACAAAAGGCTGGGTAATATTGCTGCCTGTCTCTGTCGTCTCTCCGCCCCTCGCTGTCCTTCCAGCTGCACAGCCTCACAAAGTGAAAACCCCTCACTCTTTGTGAATCGGCCAGGAAGTGGCGAGAGGATTGTTGCTAAGTGCAGCGCCGCCTGCTTGTCCCTGACATTTAGTCTCCCTTTTTTTTCCCCCCTGTTCTGTTTTCTACCAGCAAACAAAAAATAACCCGAGCAGAGGCAGATAAAGTGCAGCCTCTCTCAGCCTGTCACACACAAACACGCTGTTATATCACGGCCTCTCGGCTCCACGGGCGAGAGAGGAATCAAAGGGATGTTGTCCTGCATGATTAGAGTGTGTTATTATTCCCACAGCATGCATCTTTACATTCTCCCTCTCCTGTTGACAAACTGGTCTCAGCTAGACAGAAGCAACAGTAACGACAGAGACACAGCAGTAAACTTTCACATCATTTCAAACGCTTCTGCAGAATAAATCGTGTTTCTTTACACATTCAGACGTACACCTGATTATTTTAGAGGCCATAAGCAGGCAATTTATTCTATACATTATACTGAAACATCAGTAGTATTGTTATTATTGTAGATTTAAAGTTTACAAAATAAGAAAATCTCTCTCAACCTTTGAAATCTGGATAAATGGTAGAAAAAAATGAACATTAAATATCCTAGTGGAAAAAAGAATCCATTCAATTAAGTTTATATTTCTATAATTAATCTTTCAATTCTGCATGGTCCCAGTTCAGAATCTGGAGGTTAATCAGTAAAGTGGTTCATCATTGTGAGTTCATCACAGTGAGGTTTGTGTCCTGCAGACTGAGACACAAGCACTAAAGTGGGAGTTTGAACTTTTCTAAAGGCGAATGTCGGTCTGACCCAGTGTGTTTTCGTTTTCATCCCCTCATATTGCTGCAGTCATTTCCGCCTCCTCTTTTCACTTCGGCTCTTATTCTGAAAAGTGCTCCAGCAGACAGCAGGTTCAGGAAGGTTCAGAAGGTCGCGGGTTTGCGTCCCAGGCAGAGCACACCCAGCCCCCCTCCTCCCAGGAAGCGAGTCCAGACCCACGGGCCTGTGAATCAGACTGTAAACCCCTGACATTATTTTCCGCCGTAGAGGAGGGTCAGCAGTGTCAGGGCCAGCAGCTCCCATTCCCACTGCGGGACAATAAGACTCTGTGGGTGGACCCCTGTGTTTTATAATGCCATCTTTCTCCATCCAGCTCCGTAAGGCCATCGAGGGCTCTGTGACGGTGAAGGGGGTGAAGGTGCGTCCTCCTCTGGCCAGTTTCCGGGACAGTGGCACCAGCAGCAGCGAGAACGAGGCGACCGAGCTCCACAAGCTGTGGGACCGCCACAAAAGCATGTCGCTGCCCCGTGAACACACGCCCTCCGAGTCTGACGAGAAATCACAGTGAGGGAAATGGAGGAGGAGTCGGAGGGGGGGGAAGAGGAGGAAGAAGAAGAGCAGGAGGATTGAGGCATTAAGGTCTTTTAATCCCCCAAAGCCACAAACATGCAAAAAAATCCTCAGGGCTTAGGATCAATATTTAATTCTGGAAAGAGTTCGACTGCTGCCAGCCTCCTCAACTCCTCGTCTCCTCCTCCAACTCCCCATCTTCATGAACCACCCACTTTCCTCTCGAGCCTTGCACTGACCAAGCCAGACGCTCCTACAGGAGGATGGACCGCAACTCAGCCTCAGCCCGGAATCCGTTCTCCTCTTGGGAACCTACAGCGGAGAGAATGTGCATTAGGGAGGCGCAGGAGGAGGGAGGGAGGGAGGGAGGTGTTGGACTGGGTTTGGGCTGAAAATCTATTTAAAAAAAAAGGGATTATTGTTTGTTAGCTTGTGTATCTTAAGAGTTCAGATCAAATTTTGGATCTGAAGGAGCGATCCTCAGAACGAGTCTTCCACTTGAGCCGAGAAATTCAGCAAAGATGACGAGGAAGAAAAGTGTGTGTGTATGTGTGTGTGTGTGTGTGATGAATGTAAGCGTTCATGACGAAGGTAGCAAACAACTATTTCTGATATGAAGTTTCTTATTTTGCCTTTATGACACATTTCAATCGGCTTGAATTATTTAATTTCGACTGATCGAGGGGGGGGGTCTGGGTTTGATGTCTTTGTGAATCACACTGAAGTTTGACCCACTGTAAAGCACTGGACTGGTGCCACAGTCCTCTGTATTTTCCATGTGATCTGTTTTCGCCAAACTCCTCATGTCTCCAGTGGGAGCGTGAGCGGTTTGGGTGGACTCCTCACTCTATGCAAGCAGACGGAGGCAGCGGCCGAGGGACCTGCGACCCTTCCCATGATGCCCACGCCCTGCTCTCACAGCCTCGTTTCACAGAAGACGCAGACGTAGCTGCGGCGATGCTCTCCACTAGGGGAGGTTTTCTGCTCGCCTATATATAGCTCTTAATAATCGTTCCGGAGAAGGTTGAGGGAGGACGGAGAGGGCAGGAAGCGAGGGAGAGAGGAGGGGAGCAAATGGATGGCTTACAGAATGAAGACATCATTGCCTAACCAGCCACTCTGGGCCCACTCATCAATCTGTCTTTGATCGCCGACGATAGACGCCCCCTCCCCCCCAGCAGCAGCATGATGTAACGGTCCAGGGCGGAGGTAGACGCCAGCAGAGCCAGCTTGACGAACACTGACCGGCAGCCACAGTGAACCGATCCAGTTACATTAACTGAGGCAAGAACGCTAAAGAAAATCTGACCAGTAACTCCCAGAAACAAAGTTTAACTCACCCAGTAAACCAGTGGGAGGCTCGCTGCAGCTACAGGCCCAGTGTGGGTGACGGTTGGTACCAGGAACACCAGCTATGTGGTTCTGATTCAGCAAGTACACGGACATGACAGATGGCGTATAAGTACCGTGTATTTAAAAATTCATGTCCGCTGTAATGCTTGATGCTCGTCAGCGCGCTCATCGACAGAAACACATCGATTTGTTTTCCCTGCCCTTCATCCACTTCCATTTTTTTCTTTTTTTTTTTTTATACTAGATCTCAGCTACTGACCCCTCACACTCTATATCTTTTAAAACACTCCAATTTTCTTTCCATGTCTTCATGCTCCTCTCAGACTGAACTACTGTTCCGCTGCCTTCCAACCTCACTCACACTGTCGTTGCATGGATTCTTACCTTCGTCCTCTTTCATGCCAGTGGAATTTAAAACGCAGTACGATGAGCATGGCTTTGCATGAGAAGATCGCGACGATCGAAACGTACCAAAAACACTCGACAGACGAGATGTGCCACGTCTGCCATCTTGTGTCTCTATGTTATGTAACTTTACACCGTGTTTATTTTGCATTCGATGATCTCCCTTTGATCGGCGTCCTCCCCTCATCCAATCAGCTTTATCTGAATTAAACTGGTGAAGTGATACTGACAGATTAATATATTTAACACCACTCCTGTAATATAAAATCATAATTTAACATCTTAACCAATCTGAAATTGTTGACTCTTCTCTTTTTGAGATGTTTGTCTTGTCTTTTGACATTTGATGATTTTTTTTTTTTTTGTCCTTTATGTTGATGTTTTCTTTTGACTTGCCGTCTGAAACATTTCCGCCAAGGGGAAACAACACTAACTGGGTGAAGCCTCCCGGTGGCTGTCTGATGTGAAAAGCTAAATTGAAATGTAATTGTGCGGCGAGGGGGCGGGGTGAATGTTGAACGTGTTCATTTCACAAGTGCCTGCATCAGCTCCTCTTCCTCAACAATGAGACGCTGAGTGTTTTCTTGTCGCACGCCCGTAGACGAGGCACTTTTCACACACGAATGTGGAAGCAGGGAGGCTGCAGTTGTCACCATGGCAACCTGTTGTCATTGTTTCACGCACCTCCTGCCCCACCCCCCAGAGATCTGCTCGTCTGATTTGGTTTTGTTCATTTGTTTGTGCTTCTCATCGATTTTCATTGTTCCCTGTTTCAGAGTTGTTCATTTCATTAGCTCCCAGTTGGATGTAGACTGAGGCAGATGCATATTTATTAGTCTGTATTAATCATAATACGTAGAGATTGTTGTTTCTCATCCTTTTTTTTTTTTATAAACGGTTGATTTGTTGGTAATCAAATTGTGCAATAACGGCTGTTCATCTCACTTTGTAACCCTGTTCTGATTGATGACGTGAATGCGAGATAACCTTATTTTTATAAAGAAACCTGAAAAGTGTAAAAAGATGTATGTACAGTAAACACGGTGAACCGACGCTCGCATGGGAGCTCCAGTGTGATCGAGCGGGCGTGCTTTCAACGGGAAGGTTTCCCAGAATCTCACTAATCAGCATTAAAATCTCAAAGACACTGTTTCCTCCTCGAGGTTTCATTTCGGAAGAAAATGGCTTTGACTCGTCAGTTCTGGGAAACCTTCGCTGTGTGGTGAATCTGCTGCATGGACCACTGAAGAAGCGATGCTCCCCTCTGCTTCAGTCTGAGGGATTTTGATAAGACATCAGCTGTGGAGGGTTCCCGGCTCCTGAGGGCTCTTATAGGGACTGTACATCGTACACACTGGAGGCCTCCACTACGGCAAACCCCAGGGGCCAAACCAGACTGAGCTGAACAAAATCCAGAGCTATTTTTCTCACAGAGAAATGAAACGTTGTTTTGTATATCAGGGATGAATAAATGAGATTTTAACGAATGCGTGATGACGACTTTTCTTCCCGTGGTTACTCTGCAGCTGCAGCGTGTCTCTCCTGTTTGTCTTCTACTAAAACATCTCTCAATAATATTATTGAACCTCAGTCTGTTCATTTTACTCTTTTTTTAATGAACTCTCCCTTGTCCTGAATGACCTGAAATCCTCTTTCATCTAAGTTCAGTGGAGCTGTGTGAAACTCAACCCCTTCATCCATGTTCTTTTTTTTGAAAGTTTTATCAGCAGCAAATGAGTCAGATCCAAAGTTGAGACTCTTTGACAGTTAGCTCTCAAGGTGTCACCTCTTATTAAACACGACTGCACACACCCATCTGTCTCATGATGAATGGCTTGTATACACTGAGGCAGCATCACTCAAGAATATGAAATCATCATCGTCAATCATTAAGTGTCGCTAGGAAAAAAAGATCTGATGCAGACCGACCTCTGGAGAAAACTGCACGGGCTGTTTTTCAAAACGTGTTTTTCACTGTGTGTCGGAATTGTAAATTTCTAACGTTGGCACCCCCTAGTGGTAGAAGCAAAAAATTGATTGATCGATAACAAGAAAAATCCTCCATTAATAAAACCAACAGATTATTTGTATTGACTTTTCTTTTAATGAACTCCCTTCGCTGGACATGACATAATAAACTAAAGCTGCCAACAGATGACATCATCAATAAAGAAATTATTTCAAAACTTCATCGTTGTCTTGACAGGTGAGCGACCCACCCTGAGAACTCTATAATAAAGTGATGACATGAAAGGAATCCGTGAAAGAACTTTGAGCGTCAGAGACTAGCTTCGCTGCGGTAGGTGGGGACACCCCGAGGCTCCACCCCACTGAGCGCTGGCACCCGCCGCGCACACACCACCAGGGTTCCGTCTGGGTTCAGGGTTCCACTCACCGACAGGGGGTCCATATCCTCCGGAAACAGGGACTTATGGGTGAATGTGTCGCTGATGCTTCCATCATCCAAAACCTGACAAGTACAGAGGGAGAGTTAGAGGAGGAGGAGAAGGAGGAGCAACGGAAGGACGGGTTGATTCAGGAACGCTGCCGGGACATGTTGAATGGGCGGAGGTCAATGAGCACGGAGGTGAGAGCGGGAAGTGAGAAGAGCAGTAGGGCCAAGAATGGCATGAGGGTGAGAAAAGAGGGTGAGAAGCAGTGAAAGAGAGAGAGGCGAGAGGTCAGCGCTGCTCAGCTGGAGGAGAGACAGACAAAGATGAAGCAAGGGGAGGAGAGGAGTGACTCATGGTCTCTGATGGCGTTTGTTCACTGTTACAGGCCTTCAAGCGGAGCGGCTGTGGAGCTTTGTCAAATTGTCTGCCGACCCCTGTTAAACAGATCTGTCCTCCTCCTCCTCTCTCCTCCGCTGCCTCAGCTCTTAAACATGATAAATGTCAAAGTGAGGGGGAGGAGAGACCTGGTGCAGTTCATTTATTTAATATTCCACTAGTTATGAGAAACAACGAACCAATCGGGGTACAGATGAAGAAGGTTAACTCGTCATCGTGGGGTCCATCACCGGAAATACAGGGAGCGAGTGAGTTATCAGGACGAGAGTTTAATTCTCTCCAGAGTTCATGAGGCTGCATTTAAACACCATGAAAAATGACTCGTCAACTTTTTATGACGACACGGTCAGAGACCGAGGCTGCAGAGACATGATTCATAACTAAATATGTGATCGCAGGTTTATTTGTCTCCAAATCAGCAACAGCCGGTGACCGGAGACTTGTTAACATCATGTCTGAGGAGCAGCTTCAGGGCTTTGGCTGAAATTATTTATTTTTTCTTGGACTCTCAGATGAACTGATTTTATTTTGGTCAACGTCTGGAAAGAAATTGAAGACTGAAACGACCCCAGTGGAGCTGCCTTGTACGTGTAATAATTCTATTAATATAATAATAATAATAATAATAACATGTTCACAGACGCTCCATGACCTCTCTCACGTGCTCGCACCTTCTCAGCGTGAATGACGACCTGGTGTTTGTAGGCCATCAGCACGATGTCGTGAGGCTCAAACTGGCTGACGTCAGCGGACATGAGGTAACTGTCTCCCAGACAACGGACCCCACCGCCTGCCCCAGCGCCACCCACAGGAGCTGCAGAGGAATCACACATTACGGGACACGCAGGGGTTTAGCGTTGCATCTTTTATAAATTGTTCATTCCGCTCACCTTCTGTGATTCGTTTTTAAAATTTTTACTATTTTTTGAAAGAATCTACTTTTTGCTTGCTGTAAATTAAATCAAACTGTAAGTCTTTAAAAAGGTTCTTGCTGATATAAATCCAGAGGCTCTGTTTCTTCTGGAGGGTTTAAGGTTGAGCCTTTGTAGGCTACGGAATTAAATGTAAAATTCCTCAAAATATTCCTACTGGGTAATGTTATGATGTCACTGTTCCATCAGATTCACTTAGTTTCACTCCAATTCACTTTACAACTGTAAGAAATAACCTAATGAGCTCTAGCGTCTTCACAGGCCCGCATTGATTTGGGATTAGGGTTCATGAATGATGAGGGCAGAGGCTGAGTGACGTTCTCTTACCCGTGTGTCCGTAGGAGGATCTGTTCTGCCGCCTGAAGGGGGCCAGGCAGCCGGGGCCCCCGGGGCCCTCCTCTCCAAACAGACCGGAGTGATCTGGGGCGTCGAGGAACGGCTCAAAGAGCGGGTCCAGGCAGTCAGACGCTCCGCCCAGCGAGCCCTCTGAGCGGTACGAGCTGGAGCTGCTGTACCGGGACGAGGAGCGGTAGGACGAGGACGATCTGCGGCTGGAGGACGTCAGCGACACCATAGCAGAGGAGGTGCAGTCTGACCAAACGAGTTCTCTATAAAGGCAAAATGGATTCAGGGAGGTTATGAAAAAGCTTTTCACCTCGCGGGTTACTGCCCAGGGGTCTTTGCTGAGGGACTTTTATAATGTCCAGGTGCATTGTGGGTCAGTAGAGCACTGCATGGGCTCTGTATTGTGTTCTTCGTTCAGCCATAAAAGGCAGTTTCCAACCACTGGAGCCAAGAATGTAACGGACAAAGTGATAAGGAGGAGCGAGCCCTTCCTACTCACAGACGCAGTGGAGATAAGGCTGAGGGGCCTCTTCAAGATGCCGCCGGCCATCGGTCATAAATAGCAGAGTGGCGCAGTGGTCAGGTCGTCCGTTGGACTGAAACCGCACACAATGTGAGCACTTTATCAATAATGCAAGAGAAAACAGGACCTTTAAGTTCTTACCTGCTAATGGGACGAGAGATCCGCTGAAGGCTGTAATGTGGAAAGCAGAGCTCTTCCTGAAGGAGCAGCTGCGAGGCTGAAATCGAAGAAATGAGCCGTCGTTTCACAAAATCTGAGACTGACCCTGTGACAGGCCCACGTGTGTGTCCTCATGTCAAATATTTGAATTTTATAGCGTATTTAAACATCATGTAGTCCTGGTATGTGCTGCATGCTTGGCCCAAAATAAAAGTAGAAGCAGTATCATAGAAAGTGTATTTTTTTTTTTTTTTTTTTTTTTTACAGACTCCAGCTCTTCACAGTCAGCAGAACCGGAGCACCGCAGCTCCTCTGGGAGTCGTGCTATTCCCTGGAGCCTGGAGCGCAGATCCTCTCTCTCCTGAGCAGAGGGTGTATCTTCTGGTGACCTCCCTCAAGAGAGAGGCAAGGACAGTCCAAACTTTCAGCCTCATTCAGCTTTCCTGAGCATCAGGTCCTTGTTGTCTCATCCACCGTGCTCCTGCGCCGCCTCCTCTCTGAAGACAGAGGCTCTAACTCACGTCGAGGAGCTTTTCTTGCTGTGTCAGAGTTACTGGAAGCAATTTGGGAAATGCAGCGGCTTCTTAAAACGTTTGATTTATCTGTAAATTCTGCCGAGTTCCCTCCAAGTTTAATCTCTGACATAAAGCGCGGGGGAGTTGCTCTGTCGCTGCCGGTTCCCCTGGGCCCTGGTTCTCCTCCCTGTGGTGGGTCTGATCTGCTCCCGGTCGCCTGACCACAGGAAAATCCCCAGAGCATCATTTTCTTTCCAAACATTTTCACCTCTGGAACAAAAACTCAGAGAAATCAGATGACATCATACCGTGCACTAATTAGCACGAACACTAATGATCACACGAGGAAGAGTCACACATCTCAGGGCACAGTGGGACGGAATATGAAATCAGCACACGCGTTATTTATCCGGTTTTGTGCCGTTGCCTTGGAAACCAAACCTGCATCCCCTGTGGTGTGATAAATTGTTTTGTTAACCTCCCTCCTCCGAGTTTTTAACGTCACACTTTCTGAAACAAAACAACGTACACTGTTTAAAAGACAGTGGCCCAACTCAGAACCACTTTCCTTTCATTTCCACTACAGCAGAGAAGGTCTTGTGTGTGTGTGTGTGTCCAGATGATCACACACACACACAAGTGCACAAGTGTAGCTTAAGAATCTGTCAGGTCGCGCTCTGATGCCCCCCCCCCACCCTCTCTGTCCCGGCCCGCCAAATGGATTAACGAGCTCCCCCCGGGGAAGCATGATGTCATGGAAAAAATGAAATAGTCTCTGCTGTGGAATCAGTGAGACCAGCTCGCCTCAGACTGCTGTCCTCTGCCCCGGTAATAACTTAATAATGATGATGTCGTCATGTCAGGGGGCTAATTGCAGCGGTCTTTATGGTGTGAATGTCCAGCGGTGAATGATGTTCGATGAGGTGAGTGTTCATTAAACTCCTTCAAGCCATAAAACACCGCGTGGAGTCCTGCTCCTGTTTCAGCTCGCTCGCGACAAATTCAAGAAAAATGACACCAGATCTTTTTTTTTTTTTTTTTTTTTCTTTTTCTGCTAAAACACCCAATAACAGCGTTGGATTCATTTCATCAATGTTTTTATTAACTTGAAATCAAATCAGATGCAGCAAACAATCGTCAAATCCAGGGTGGCGATATTCAAATAATTACATTCAGCCAAAAGAGGAAGAAAAGAATGAAAGAGGAAAAAAAAAAAAATTAAAAGGAAAAATACAGGTTTTGAGATTGCAGATGGACGACACAGTGGAGTCGGTGTGTGAGACTGATGCTGATGGGGACACACGACCCACTGAGGACATGGAGGGGACAGTACATTCAATTTGGGTCACCTGTTGTCTCGTACCCTGTATGTTCACATAGTGTCTTCTTCTCTGTGGGGGGAGCTGTATGGCTTTTCTCTCTGAACTCTCACGTATGTGTGTGTGTGTGTGTGTGTGGTGTCACCGTGTGCACCCCAACCCCCTGAAGGATTGCGGGACGTTTTAATTAAGCCAACTGAGGCTAATGTGGGTTAAACACAGGCCTCTCAGAGAAGATGACGCGCTGTGGTTTCGGTGTCCGCCGTGCGACTCGGCCTCTGTCGCGTTGTGTTTGCAGGTCGAGTCCCAACTTTCACGGCTGGGAGCCGGTGGTGGGGACACAAGAGTCCCCGGGCCCTGCAGCTTTGTTCTACAGTGAAAAGTAGGCTGAGGGGTGACAGGAGCACCAGCAGCTGAATATTCATGAACCCCCACCCCCCCACAGGAGCACCAGCAGCTGAATATTCATGAACCCACCCCCCCCCCCGCCGCCCGCCATGACACTGTCCAACAGATGTTTTGATGTCTTTTTATAGCGCCGGGTTCGTCCATCACACACACACACACACACACAATCTGGAGCACTTCTCTCTGATAAGCATCCACCGCCTGAAGCAAAGCAACAAACTGAAGCGCACTGCCCACAGACACACACACACAGAAAAAGGAACATGTGTCACATGCGTTCTTCTTCTACTCCTGGACTGTAAAGTCTTATCAGTCCCTTCCTAAGAGAGAGACAAACTATCCACGAGCAGCGAGGACAGTTTAGTGGGACAGTCGGCCTCAGATGATGGGAGCGCTCGTGGCACAGGAGGCAGAGAGAAAGGGAGGGGAGGATGAAGGAGACAGAAGACACAAGGGTAAAAGGGGACAGACAGGAGAGAGCGAGATCCACATCTCCTGTTTGCACGTGGTTTTCTAATCATCGCCTAATTGCCTGTCGGCAAAGGTAGCACTCAGATGTCCTCTTAGTTACGTAATGAGGCCCCTGGGGGGAAAGAAGGCGAGGATGGGGGGAAGAGAGCGGGAGCAAAGAGGAAAGGACAAACGCAAAGAGAGGTGGGAGGAAATGACAGGACAGAGACGGGGGGGATGGAGAGGGGAGACATTCATCGGGCTGTCTGTGTGTCAGCAGGAAATTTGCCATTCTCATGAGGACAAAACGTTTCGGACGAAGGACACGCGGATGAGGAAATCCACCAAAGAGCCACTTCTACAAAGGGATGGGTGTTGGATTCGGGACGAGGGTAGTGGTGAATGAGATTTTCTCTTTCACACATCATCTCACGTATACTTCCCGGGGACAGGATGAGGGACGCTCGGAGAGACGGACAGAGAACATGCACAGCGGTGGACAAAGTGAGCGGAGGGTAGAGGGTGGGAGCAAACAGTTGTGCACTCGCGTCACCGAGCACGGACAAACGCATAGCCTCGCCTCGCCAGCATCGCCGGGCTTTTAATGTCACCCCAAAGGACAGTGACGCAGATCAGTCCACCGCGACCTCCGGCTGCACACGGCACACACACACACACACACAGGGGATGCAACAGGGGTTTCTGAGGGTGGGGCCTGGCCGCTGTGATGATGATGATGATGATCGGACAACTGGGGAGGTCAGAGGTGACGAATGAAAGGCACAGCTTCAATGTTCCCCCTGAGTTGTCGCTGTCTTTGCACCTCTCAGGACTGGGACTCATTTTCAGAACGCTGCCGTGGTGCAGGAACTGTTTGAGTTCATCGCCACTCGGCTTCACCAGACGCTGTTTTAAAGGGAATCGCTGCATCGGAGGGGTTCTGGAATGGACTTATGGTGCAAGCTTGAGGAGCTCGCTGACATCATACAATGCAACACACACACACACACAGAACGTCGAACATACAGATTTGCACATTGACGCTTTTCTAAACAGTCAACATAAAAGATGCAGGGACTGAATCTGTGCTTTAATTATTTATAGAAAATAACTATGCACTACAAACTTTCTCTCTCTCACACACACACACACACGGAGGAGCTAGTGGAGTTATGTGTGCGTGGGCGGGATGCCTAGGTTCTCTGGACCAATGGGATTTCCTGAGTTGTATGAATGACAGTCCCTCAAGAAGAGCCTCAACTGGGGGCTCCTCCCATCACCATGGAGATGGACGATGCTGCATGTGTCACAGAAACGCGCCCTTTTTGCGAACATCATACAAAAGAAGGGAGGGTGTAGAATAAAAGGCAAAGCTTTTCACGAGTCAGGATGAGGGGAGAGGACGAAGAGCATTTCAGATTTTTTTTTTTTTTTTTTTACAAAACAAAAACAGGAGCTCTTCACGAGGATCATGACGAATGGCAATAGCAAACCGTATCACAGTATCCTCTTTTGAAATCCAAAATAAAAACTTTTTTGTTCACATTTGTTACTTTTTTTTCCCAGTAGACTATATCACACAGTGATAACGAAGAAAAGGAGAAATCTACAGCCACATTAGCTTCGTGCAAAAAACCACATACACTGGCACGCCGCATAGGCAAAGAGATCAAGCAAGACAACGCATACAAAAATATATAAAATCTCCGATGCGACTCACCTCGTCACAGAAAAACGTTTTCTGCCCGTTCGACCCGCTTCCTGCCAGACCGCTGGCGTGAGAAGAGACACCTCAGGAACATTCGCTTTGTGTTTGTTGTCGTCGTTGCTGCCGTGTGTTGTTGTTGTTGTTGTTGTTGTTGTCTTTTTAAAGAACCCCTCCCCCCTGAAAAGTTTCCAGTCGCTATGTTTGATCATTAGGACGGAGGTCCAGCGTCTAGACGACGACGTGTTGGAGTGATAGAAAACTAGTACAATAAAAGCATATCATTTCTATCGTATCATTTGTGACAAATCTTTTTTTTTTCTTTTTCTTAATCTTTGTTATTTTTAAAATACATACTAAGCCCTGTCACTCTGAAGACATTCCAGCATTTGCTCATAATTGGTAGTGACAGGGTCTCATAGTTTGGCATACTCAGCAAGCCATGCCCAGAAGGATGCTATTTTGTGTCTTGCAAAGGGAGGGGTGGGGAAGGGAGGTCAGGGAGAGAGGGAGGGAGGTGAGGGCAGGTCTCAGGATGCAGTGACGACCCCCCCCCCCCATGGTGGGCTCAGGGTTATACATAACAGCTGAGATTACAAACCGTGCTCAAGGCCGTCGATTTCAGCGGTTGCAAAAACACATGCAAAGATAAGTTCAGGGGTTCGGACTCAGTCATTCTGTCTGCCCAGAGGTGGCGTCCACGTTCAGAGCCACTTTAACAGGGAGGAGGGGCGGGGCTGAAAACCGCAAACCACCGGTGAAGTCGTTGGAATGTGGTCACAGGTTCGATGCTCCTGTTCCCAAGGATTGTTTGGACGCCTTCAAAGTTTTGCATCGAAGGGGGAGGGGGGGTGAAATGCTGCAAGTAAGGCAAAGACGGATGATTTACATTTTCAGTCAGAGGGGGAAAAAATAAATTTCATTCTTTAAAGACGTCATGGAGGGGCCGGGAGGTTGATGCAAGAAAAACAGAGTTCGGAGGAATCAAATACTGAGCTGGGGAGAGAGGAGTCATTGCTCGTTGGGCTCTCCTGCCCTCTCCTCCTCCTCTTCATCCTCCTCATCCAGTGACACCACACCGGAGGAGGCCACGTCGGAGACCCTCCTGCGAAGGTCGTAGTCGGGCGGGTACTCCAGCCTGTTCCCCTCCGCCTCCACCTGGCACACCGTGCCCTCGTAGTCCTTGCAGGGGGTGTCGTCATCCTCGCCGGGTGACAGGTACGTCTCGGAGTAAGACATGGACATGCACGGAGAGTCCTGACCTCCGCATGGCCGGATGCCTCGGCCTCCCCCGCCCAGGCTGTGGAACACACAGTCCCCCCCAGAGGGCCCGCTCTGGCCCACCCTCTGAAGCCGGGCCAGCAGCTCCTCCCCTCCCTGCAGCGCCGACAGGATCTTCGCGACGATCTCGGCGGCGTTGCTGTGGGAGTGGGAGCCGCCGTGGCCGCCCAGGTCGCGCAGCAGCGGGTGGTGCTCGTCCAGGCTGCAGAGGCTGGAGCACAGGGTGTCCGGGGAGCCCGCCGTGGGGGAGGGCTCTCCGCTGCCGCCTCCCTCTCCACCTCCGACCCCGCCCTCGCAGCAGGGTCCTCGCAGGCCGAGGTGCTGGCAGAGATGACTGTGGATCAGGTCCTTCAAGTAGGGAGGATATGACGGCACGTCTGGAGGGACAGACGCACACAGTGAACATGGAGCTTCTTACACTGTTGTTGGTGGTGGTGGTGGTTTGACTGGCGGCTGGCATCCTGTTTATAGTTGCACTGCTGCCAACGACTTCACGTTATGTTCTTGTTCTTCTTATTCGAATAGTACTGAGATGCTGAAAACTAGCTGTGTTTAAACGACTGAAGCTCTGAAGGTTGAGCGTTAGGTGACAGTGAATGGGTTTTACAGTCATATCAGGCGTCATGGAGAGTTCATGTATTTCATACAGAGGCTGGAATATGTGAAAGAGCATCCACGACATGAGGCCTGCAGAGCAGCCACAGAGGATTCACTGTACAAAGACCTAGCGGCATTATTGATAATTGATTAGGTTTAGATAATACGAAAGTACACAGTAGTATACACACACATGCACTCACAGAGTCAGACACACTGTGTGTTCACAGGTCCCTCACAGACCTCTCACGCAGACACTGTCTCAGCAGCAGAGGAAATGATATTAAACTTGCAGGAGGGGATATCAAATTGCGCTGAGGAACAAAAAAAAATGTCCAGAGACGATGAAAACTAGGGCACTGGGACAAAGCAAGAGACAGAGAGAGGGGTGTGCATGCATACCTGTGCTCTGTGTGGTGGGCTCATTGGCAGGCAGGAAGTCTTCGTCATATGAGTCATCGTTGGACTCGTCGCCGTCCACAGACGACCAGGCCCTCAGCTTGGCCTCGGCGATGGCAAACTGCTCCGCCACACCTAGGAGACGAGCAAAGATGCGGTTGGCATGGTAACAAGATCGAGGCGAGCCATTATGTCTCCATGTCAAGTCGCTCCTGCTCTTTTGGGTTTGGATGGCTGGGCTGTGTGAGGAGCGGCCAGCACAGGTCGGATAAGAAAAAAAGATGGATGTTGCTGAGAGGTTGAGTGGTTTGTCGAGCTGGGATTTGTGTGATGCTGCTGCAAACACGGACACTTTAAACTCCTGAATTTTTGTTTTGTATCCGATTTTTTCCTTGGCAGTTTCATCTACTGGAGAGAAAACTTGACACGTCCTAGTTTTATCATTTTATTTTGAAAGTTTAATGATACGGGCTGGAAAAAAAAACCATTTGATTTGGAAATACTATATATATATATAAAATTTGTGTTGCCCGGTGTGATAAAACAGACAGCAGCCAAAGAGACGAGGTGATTGGTTGGCTGAGGTGACTCAGCAGGAGCCAGAACCAGTAAAGTCCACGTGCTGCGATGATCATCGCTAGCAATCCGGCTCTCTACCTCCCTGCTCACCCTCGTCCCTTCTATCCATCTGTTTTGTATTCCTCTCTATTCATCCGCTCTCTTCTTCGTGTCACGCCTTACTTCCAATCGTCTCTCTCTCAATAAAACGCTCTATCGACTCGCCTCACCCTCCTCGCTCCGACCGTTCCCTTTTCTCTCACCCTGCAATCTCTCAGCCTTGTCCCTCACTTCTCATTTTGATTTCTATCTCACCGGCTGTCGCTCTCCTTGGCCTCCCCCTCTCTGGGGCTCTGTCTCTGGTTATTGCTCAGTATTCATGTGTCGTCTCCCACGGAGAGAGATCGATGGAGTCATTCATCTTCCACTGTAGCTCGGCCCTGAACCCTCCTCACAAACACTGGCGCATCCTCTGGCAAATGCAGTTGTGCGCGTTGGTCTTACGTTTCCCTTTGAAGGCCTTGTGTAATTCCTTTCACTCACTTCAAGCAGAGATTTGACCTATATTATGGATGCAGGGTTACATGACGCTGACCTACATATCACACAAAAAGGCCTTGAGGCAGGATAGAGCCATGATGCACACCTACACATGAATAGGGCCTCACACACCCCCTCGTTCTTCTTCTTCTTCTTTTGTATGAACCTAAGATCCCGCCCAGCAGCTCTCAGGTTGAGCTCTCGTCAAACATCTGCGTCATGAATTGGTTAGAAGGGATCAGTAACACGCAATTAAAACTTGCATGAACTATTTTTTTTGTGCAATTTCTAGAAATAAGCTTGCGAAGTCATCGATTCTTGAGCTTCAACTGACACACGCAGTAGTGTGTGTCAACTGTAACTACACATTTTACAGAGTAGCTGAACACATTTGTACACGCTCCCTCACTGTGCTAACGTGTCCGCTGACATTCACACAGTGCGCCCAGTCACCCTCAGTGAAACCACCGTCGGAATGAAGGAGACAGTTGACAGAAATAAAAGGAGTCAGCACAACTGGCCACTCCCCGGAGGAGGAGAGGCTGCTGGCTTCAGCACACACTGAAACAACTAGTTAACCACCCTTACAGGTAGTTAACTCACCACAGGATGAGGGCAGAAGGGTTTTGGATCATTTAAGTTTGAGGTGAATGGAAGGTTCAGAGGTTAAAAAGAAGAATTTATTATTTATTTCTTTGTGATTTGATCATTTGGAGAAATTGTTTTTTGTACTGTGACCTTTGCACAGCCAAAAGAAAACTGAGACAGGTCTCAGAGCAGAGAGGAGAAGGCCTGTAAACAGGGAGATAAAAAGGAAGGAGAACAGAGGAGGCGCAGGAGGAAAATCGCTCCGTCACTGTGGCACTAGCCAGGAGCAAAACCTTACTGTGCAAATTAACCTTGAGAGTCTGCATTGCAGGGAGCGAGCGAAAGAACGGAGGGAGAGCCGGCGGGAGGGACGGGGCAAAAACGACTGAATAAGAGAGAAGATAAAGAGACAGAAGGAACATTAAAAGAGGGAACAATGTAAAGAGGAGGGCACTGAGCAGAGGGGGCAGGAGGAAATGAAAGAAAAGTAAAAGATGAAGTAAGTAGAAGAGAGAGGAGGCCAATGAGCTGTGTGTGTGTGTGTGTGTGTGTGTGGAGGAAAAGAGCTGAGGGCAACTCACACACGGCACCCCGCTATTAACATGATCTATGAACGGGATCTATAAACTGGATCTTTATCTGGAGATCGCATCTGGATCTTGTCATTTACACCCGGTGTTAATAAACAGTCACATCGTCTGCGCTCTGATCAAATCTCAACACTCAGATAAGGTCAGTGGTTGACTCGTTCTCGGGGGCCTAATCTGACGTGAAGCATGAAAGGTGGACATGGATGTCAGAGACCTTTTAAACTTGTCTGACGGAATTAGGCTTTTAAAGGGACAGTCGGCCGACTCCACGTGTCAGCTCTCATCACGAGGAGTCAGATGAATAACGTCTGCAGTGGGTCAGGAGAAGGTTTCCCAGAGAGCGGACAACCCAAACATTTTGTGGGAACAGATTTGGATTATCAGCCGTAATAATTTAACGATCCAAGGTAGAAGTCGCAAAAGGTAGGAGAATGTGAAACGATGTTTGCTCCTGTAGAAGGGAAAAGTCCTTTTATGTTGACAGTTTTTTTTATAAAAAATGATTTTATTCACAATATTAAGAAGTACTACACAACTCACCATCCTCAGGTTTAATAGCGTTGGAGTTCAAAACCCACAAACATGTCTGCTATAATTTGATGGATCCTTTGCGAAGTCTAAATCTTAAAAAAATGTGAAATATGTGTTTTACCTTTATTCCTACGCTAATGTTTTGAGCCAGATCAACTGTTTAATATCACAAATCTGATGGGCCTGGTTCTAAGCTTCAAATAAACGAATTCACCACTCGTGTAAACTACCACCTTGTCAAATTGACAGAGGTCAGAAAACGTACCAGCAGCAAAGCGAGCTTCCTGCTCCCCCTCAGTGAGGTCAGAGTAGGAGTTGAAGTCTGACTCCAGGGCGGCTGGCGTGTCTATGGGCTTACACCAGCCTTTCCACTCTATCAGGTGGGCCACTCTGCCCTGGGCCATCGCTGTCGGCTTCGTCACATGGTC
The DNA here is from genome assembly GCA_016785235.1 of Pseudorhombus dupliciocellatus. Classification (NCBI taxonomy): domain Eukaryota; kingdom Metazoa; phylum Chordata; class Actinopteri; order Pleuronectiformes; family Paralichthyidae; genus Pseudorhombus; species Pseudorhombus dupliciocellatus. The sequence continues at coordinate 2,300,945 of JAFBJW010000075.1, forward strand.
CTTCACCACCTGGGAGATACCTACAAGGAGAACACGAGGCGAACATTTCAGCTTCTGCATAAAACATCAGTGATGTTCGCAGGGAGCGTTCCCGTGTCGCACTCACCATGCAGCGAGGACCGCGCTAACGCAGCGATCTCCTGGATGGTGAGAGCTCTTCTTGATTTTGGTAGCATTTCAACGGTGTCATCAACATTCACCTGCAATGAGAAGAAAGAACCAGCGTGATTCTTGGTGAAACTGCTGCGGCGGCTCGGCTCAGAGTGAGTGTGAAGCAGAACACACCCTGAGGAACTCCGGCGTTCACTTTACTTAATCTAATGTTTTTCTTCTCCTTACACACCAATCAATGATAAGACAAGCTATATGCCAACAAGGCTATAACACACCCGTCAAGCACGATCAAATGAAAGCTCTGTAATATAACTCAGTGTAAAGGTTTACAGCAACAAAGCAAAGGCTTTTATTTTGAAGAGAAATTGCTAAAGTGGGAGTGATTCAATAAATGTTGCTTCAAAAAAAAAAAAAAACGGATGTAAATCAGCTCCAGCTGCGCCCCTGAATATCTGCGTCTGTCCTTTTGCCCGCCAGCCGAGATTTGCATATTTCATAGAACATAGAATATGAAATGCTCAACCCGCTCCATGGATGAAGGGGCTCCTGACTGCAAGACGCCGTCCGCCTGTCAATTCACATTTTATTAATATTGAACATGTCACGGCGAAAGGAACGTGAGATATGTGCTGAAGACAGAGACAGACAGATGAGTTGGTAGAAATAGATATGAGATCAAGCTTTGTGCCCAGATGGCTGGACAGGTCATTTACCTGTGGCGAGTTAGCAGAACCAGACATTAGGCTAAAGATGAACACGCCCTCCTCCTCCTCCTGGTCTGTCCTCCATCAAATCTGTCCCCGCTGTAAGTCAAACCGCTGAGGGAGTATCGGGTGTTGACAAGCTCTTTGTCTGCTAACTCTTTTTTATGGCCTTACCTGTAGTCACGTGGGAAACTGGCACGCCAGCGGCAGAGGCCTCACGGCGAGCTCGTGGCTCCGTGTTGTCACTCAATAGGGGTCAACAGACATGGCTGACTGAGCGCTTTCATGACAGTTTTAGTCCCGCGTGTATATCTCAACATCTACAGATTGTTTCCACTCGCGCTGATGGCTCCACGGCGGCTCACGCCGTCACCTGCTCCTCCTGCACCGAGCCATGACCACATCGTCGGCCTTTCACCCCTTCGCAGAGACACCACGACTCAATGGGATAGCGCTAAATTCTGAAAAATCCCAGACGCTGTGATGGAGTTATAGCTTCTCTCTGACTCCCTCCCTCCCAGTTCCATTCAACAGCAACAAAGTAGCGACCGAATAAACAAGCAGACATCAACAACATTATCTGTCAGAGGAGCCCTGCAGGAGAGAAGGGGGATCCCGAGCTTATGACGGCATCGGCGGCTGCTGCGAGGCGTGATAATCCTCTTGTGCCGTGGAGCAGCTCACAGATCAGAGGGAGGATAATCTGGAAGGAGACTTATACCCCAGAGGAGCATCACAACCATGTATTGTTTCGCTCCTCAGTTAAAAAAGCCGAGGCCAGGCAGGTGATGGTGTTCACCCACACAGGAATGTGTTTTATTTCTCGTCAAACAGGCTCCCTGAGAATTGGCTCCGGTGTGGCGTGGGAGGACTTTACACATCGCCGCCGCTTCTGAACGCAATGTCTGAGCTGTTGTCCTCCCGTCGGCCGATTGGACATTTCTGACTGGACAAGAGCACGACTCCTGGAGTCTGCAGGTGCAAAAGCAAATGTTTAAATTATATATCAGCAGAGTCCACAGCTGCAGACTCCACTCCTTCATTCACTCCCTCCCGCCTCCTCCTCCTCCTCCAGTTCCCTACTGCCCTACTGAACAGCAGCGAGAACACTGAGGAAGACAGAAAAGATGAAGCCACTTCATCTTCTCCTTATACTTAAGGCCATTTAAAAACAGACGTGACTCTAGCTCACCTTGACATTCAAGTCAAGTAGCACACATATTTCACACTCATGGGGACAGACATGTGTCCAGATACAGGATACCAGAAAAGTCAGGATAAATATATGTCTTCGTGGTCTGTTGAGCAGAGACAGTGGAGAGGCTGTTCAGTGCTGCTCAGGTTCATCCTCGGCTGTTAGGTCATTGGTTAACTGTTGTGTGTGTGTGTGTGTGTGTGTGTGTGTGTGTGTGTGTGTGTGTGTGTGTGTGTGTGTGTGTGTGTGTGGGCACAGTGGACTGGTATCAGTATGTCCCGGAGACAGGCAGCAGAGGAAAACACGATTTCCAACACAATGCGCCTGTTAGGAGTCGAAAGGCACACACACACACACACACACACAAGCATAAATCGAATTGATTAGCCCATACTTAAAATTGTATGAGATCATGCCATGAATGGTTTCAGTGGAACAAGCTGCCGTGATATCTGCCTCCCCTGGTGGAAAATAACCTGAACAGTCTTTTATCCTTTGACACGCCACATCTCGGCCCAACTGTGCATACCTCCCTCCCTCTCTCTCTCTTTTTCTCTCTCTCTCTATCCTTCCTCTCAACTTTTCCACAATGGCAACATTTCTATGGCAGCCGGTCACCATGGAACGATTCCACCCGGTGTGCCTGTGTGTTTGATTCACTGATGATGTCACGCATTCAGAACACAAACTGACAGCCGCAGATTATCGACATGCTCCTGGCTCCAGCATCAGAGATGAGACGGTTCAACCATCAAAGCCAAACATCATAGTATAATACTTGATCCTTTTTATGAAAACACATTTACAGGATACTTGTTTTTATTTGGTCAATTATTGATGAGACACAGTCTCTGTGTTATTCCAGGTGCGAAGAGCTGAACAACCCGCTCAGTGATCGCTGAAGTGTGGCGCATCAGTGGGGCCGTCCTCTTTAAAGGAGAAGCGATATGATCAGCAGTCCAGCCAACCTGCCTCTCACCACAGCCGGCAATAACAGGCCCGCCCATGAAGACTGAGAGGCTGCATTTGATAATAGATCACTTAGGCTGCTGATCATCGCCCGGCTGGCTCACTGCAACACATTCACACCCAGATGGTGCACGAGGATCCAGAAAGAAACAAGGGGGAATCATCATCATCATTATCCCTGATACAGTCTCTGGATACAAATAACACTGACTCTGCTGCTTCACTTTAAAAAGCACAAGTGATACAACGATCACGATGATGATAATAATAATGTAGTGTTAAATGCGTGCACCAGAACAGAGGAAAGGTTCTATCCAAAGCTTTTCCTTCATGTGGACAACACAAGGTCTTCATTTCATGGAGATAACTATTCTATAAATGACAGTTCTTTGTAGAGCCACCACCGAAAATACGTTTCTGAAAGCATCCCTACAGGAACTATCACCATGTGCGTCAGTGAAACTCCATTTAAAATCCTAGATCCAACATTAATTGCTAATTATTCTGAATGACTTGCAAATAATTAGAAACCGACTCGTTAACACTAATGAAAACCAAAACGGAGAAAAGACCTCAGATGAGAAACACATTAAAGACTTGGATGGCTCGATTAATGCGGCAATTACGAAACCATAGTGCTCCATGTGGCTCATCACGCTGCAGACATTCAGTCATGTCTGATTCGTCATGTCTGGCAGGTGCCCGCTCAGGTCCTGCTACATAGTTAGTTATGAGAAGTAATGAACTCAGACCATGTCACGATTCCTGGACCAAGAAAAATGATTTTGTATGATGAAGCCTTTCAGACACAGAGGTGACCTGCTGCTTTTCAGATTTTCTGAGAAGTGATGCTAGCAAATTAAAAAAAAAAAAAAGATTTGTCCAGTATGTCTGCGAATTAATGCAATCATGTCGATCCTAAAATAGCCAATTCTCCCATAAAGTGTGAAGAAGAGAGAGGAAGAGAGAAAGAGAGAGAGAGAGAGAGAGAGAGAATTAAGGGCACCTCGCTGAAGTCCAGTGCGCCCAAAGGTGCCAGAATCAGTCTGCGTGCCAAGCAGGTCCGCGTGTTCCCCAAAAGTGCGAGGTCAGACAGGGAGCTAGCTGTGCTCCAGTCCACACACAGCGAACCGTCGACCGCCACTGTCAAGAGGAAGAGAGCCACGTGAAGATCACAGCAAGTGTACAGTCGTAAAACTCATAGTCGCGCCACAGTGGCAGTATTATGTCAACAATGCTTCCTCTTTGACACGCTATTGCTCATAATACTTACACGTATTGTTTTAACTGGCTGGACCAACTATGAGTTTTAAACTATTTGGCTAATCCTTGTGTTAGTTGCAATCACCATGCCGACCCATGCCTCTGGCCGCTGACAGGCAGCGACCATATTTAAGTCAGGGAACGTCACTAACGTTGCCGTGTCTCACTGTTTGTGCCTCAAAGAGGAACACACACACACACACGGCCTGCCAGTCCCCAGCTTTCTTGTAAAAGAATATGCTCTCTTCTTACAAGAAGCTTTCCACACAGGTTGAAAGCGCACTCCAAAGCATCAAATCAAAGAATATTTCAAGAGATGTTTTGAAGGTTGCGTATGAATCCTGCGCACCATGCACGTTCCCAGTGTTTCATTCTGCAGCACCGTCTCTGTGTTCCAGTTGTGAAAGTTGGGCTCAGCCTTCCCACTGCTCTGTGCTCAGGATTTGCAGTGAGATAACTTGCTTCCATGCACTTTAAAACCATGCCATGCCATGCAGGTATGGCTCCCGCAGCAGCCCAAGCCTGTTTGATAGTTTATGGTTCTGCATTTCAGTGCATTTAAAAAAAAAAAACGTATGGCATGCCTGAGACGGCACCCTGCAGTTTGACCTCCTCTCTTGGTTAGAACTCGTTTCTGAAGCTGTGGAGCACGCAGCTCCACCTGTGCACATCACCGGCAAGCTCCCAGCTCTGCCAGCTCTGAATCCATCACATTCAATGCTCGCAAAGTACATCATCATCATCTTCTGTACAGAAACAACAACAGTTCCCACAATAAAGAACAAAGCGCTCGATCAATCGCCAACGGCCATTTTCACCATGTGAGTCCAGGTCCAGTCAGTCAGTCCACCCTCCTCCCCCCTGGGGGTCAGAGTCCTGCCGTTTAACCTGGCTCATGTTGCCCACCAGCAGAATTCAATATGCGCCATGTTAATTGGCTGTGATGGGCTCAGGTGCCCCGAGGTGTATACTGTATCTTTGAATCTGGGGCACCTTGGTCCATGGGGGTATTGTTATGGAGTGAGGGATGCGCGTGTGCTGTGTTTGGCATGAGATTGATGAGCAGGAGGTGACAGTCATTTGAGCCCGCGGTGCTGCCCGTTGGTTTGTTCTGAACACACGCGGCTCGTTACGGTGACACGTCAGCGACCAGTTCAGCGCTAAACGCCCGGACGGCGGCGGCGTGTCGAGCTGCGACACATGGCGCAGTCTGATAAATACACTGCGCACTTTCTTTTTTTTTTCCCCATTAAACTTTGTCTTGTCACTGTGTGGTTTGACAGCAGCGCGTCGAATGGATCTGACTGTAATGTTCGCTCTCAGGCCCCGTGGCCCGCCTCCATCTGCGCTCCGCGGAGTCGTTTGTTTGTAAACGAGGCTCATGCTCCTTAAGTTTTACATTAATTGCTCCTCCTCCCTCAAAGCAAACGGGGATTGCAGTCGTTTGTCTTTTTTTTTTTTTTTTTTTTTTTTTATTAATTTATTTCACTCAGGTCTCTCTCTTTCGCTCTCTCTCTCATGCACGCACACACACACACACACACGCACTCCGTCTCTCCGTGTAGGTCCCGTTGGTTGTCGTGGAAACTGCAGATAGAGAGGCCTCTGCCGTGCACCCCCCCCCCCCCCCCCCCCCCCCCGGGTGGGGGGGCCTCCCCCGGCCCCCCCCCCCCCCCCCCCCCCCAACACACACACACTCGTCTTCTGAGAGACTTACGAGCGAATCAACACAATTAGGTCAAGACCATGCAGCAGCATCAGTAGCGAAGTGTCTCTCTCTCTCACACACACACACACACACACACACAGAAATAAATGCACGGGCTGGATGGAGGAGAGAGTCAAACAGGTGGCCGCTGCTGAATGACACTCTTGATAAACGCAACATGTTCTATAGGTGTGTGAACTGGCGGTGATGATCAAGGGCTTGTCCTCACGCACGCAGAGACAAGGAGAAGCGGCGACAAGGCGCATTGATCATCAAGTGACTGAAGCGACATATTACACAACCAATTAGAGGCGGATGGGGGAGGGGAGGGGGGGGGTCTGCGTGCACGGACACGACGGGCAATGCACAGTGTGCACGGGCGTGTATAACGTTTGCATCACATAGAATTAAAATATCAGACGAGCACGTAAATGGATGGATGGATGGATGGATGGAGGGAGGGATGAAAGCATGTGGGACATGTTTGGACATGGACACCTCGGAGGAGACCCAGTCTAATAGCCAGATCATGGGGACGTATCGGGGGAGACAAGCGTCAGAGGTCGGGGGGACAGCTCGCAGCCTGTCGGCCCTGGGCCCACAGACACCTCCAGCCAAGGTGTAAACAACCGTGAGAGCGAGTGGATGCGGTGGCAACAGGAAGCTCGTTTCTTGGCAACAAGCAACTACACTGCAGCGCGCGCGTGTGTGTGTGTGTGTGTGTGTGTGTGTGTGTGTGTGTGTGTGCACGGACTGTGATGCGGTCCGTCTGAATGTGGACATGCAATTTACTTTGACGCCAACAGAAGGTTAGGGGTGTGATATCTGCGAGTTCTGCGCGTCGATGTGTTTTTTTTTAATCACTCGATCGGATCGGATCCGGAGCGGAGAGGGGTCCTACCTTGCAACTAAACTGGCTCAGCGCGGTCAGAACCATCGTGTCCGGATCGGTCCTCTCGTCTCTACAGTGCCAAAAGCCGCCTAGCAGCGCATCCTTCAATGGTGTCAAGCGCGCCTCTGTCTTCTCCGTCTCTGGCTGCTGAGCTCAACCAAAAAGCTTCTTGCAACTCTCGTAGCATCGCGATGTTTAGGCTGCAGACACCAGCCCCTCAGCTCTCTCCCCACCACCCGAGCGACGCGCACCCCTGAGCACGGACACGCCGATTAACCTCCATCACACGGTTTTAAACCCTGCACCTTCCGTCAAGACTCGTGCAATCGCTACGGCTTCGTTATATGCGTATATGAATCAGCAGCTCCAGACCACAGCATGCTGTGCACCACACGAGCACCCCCAAACCTTCGCATAGCCTCTGCGCCCGCTGCAGCAAAAACAAACGGGAGGAAAAACAGACTTCCTCCAGCGTGCCTTCATGAGAGCAAGTTAAAACAACTCTTACCAACTGGCGCTTTGGAGCTGATGCAGCCCATTTTCGCGGCTGCGTGTAAGTGGGGCTCTTTCAGGAGAGCAAGCCGAGCTACTACGTTTATTTCCCTAATTTCCTTGCGCAAGAGACGCCCACCGTACCTCACTGATCGAAAGCCTCTGACACGCTCCTCTTCTACGGAGGCTCCGCAGGGTTCCGGTGCCAAGCGAAGCGACGGCGGCGCGCTGCTGATCTCAGACCGCTGGAGTTACGCCGGGGGCGGGAGGGAATCCGGCCATCACTTGTGCTCCGTGTCTCCTGAATCCTTGACCCGCTTCAGGTCCATTCAAACGCGCATGCATTCTAAGCTGGGAGGGTTTATCTGGACGTTATGCGAAGTAGTCTTGGGTGGCTCGCGGCTCTGTACGTCACCGGCTGCGGGGTCGCGCTTGGGTTCAGCACCACAGCGGGCGGACAGCTCCCTGGCAAGCGGCGGCAGCATCAGTTCGCTCCCCGCCTGAAGCTGCAGGAGCCGGGGTTCCCCTCTCCGTCACTGCCGGTCAGACACCTCCCTCCAGCGCCGATCCTCCGGCTCCTCGTGCCCTCTGAACCCGCAGGCTCTCGGTTCAGACAGGGAGCCTCTGGAGGCTTACAATTTGATAGACTGGGAAAAAAGCCCACGCGTAACCGGGTTATATATACAACCCCGAGGAGTTTCCGCCTCCGCGCTCTGTTTTTTTTTCCTGCAAGGTGGAAGCGGAATGAGCCGTGATTGGCTGGTGTCACTTTACATGTCTGCTGACCTGCAGGAGAGGGGCGGAGTTGAGGCATAGGCGCACGTTGTCAACTTCAGGATTGCATTTCCCCTCATCTCTCAGCTGACATGATGATAAATGAGCAACACGCTGCATATTTCAACAGGTCTGAGAGCCTGGCTCCGGAGCGGTCACAACAGCAGCAGAGCCAGATTTGATTCATAATTCCACTGTCATTAGAAATGTGGGAGTTCACTAAAGCAAAGGTTACGTTGGAACTATAAGTGCAAACGGGCTTTAGTCAGTGATGCAGTAATGAAACACTCCGGCAATGGCAGAAAAAGCGCCTGCGATGAAAACGACATGTAACGACATGCCCCACAGGCCCGTCATGCTGCTTCCCCGCTGAGAAGAAGAGGCCTCGGTGCAGGGTCAACACAACCTCAGTCCACGCACATGAACACAGGTGGCGGTGCCAGAAATAAGCCTGTGGAGTATTCTCGGTTCACGCATGTTCAACTGGAGTATGCTATTATTCCAAGAGGGTGTGATTTGAATAAAGCACTGGTGCCGTCTGTGTGCACGCGACCCACTCTCGTCTCCAGGCAGGTCGACGCTGGAGCATCTCTGTCCCCCTCTGTCTCTCTTGACGCCCACCAGGACTCTAAACATAGACCAACAGCGGCAGCTGCTCCTCTGCGCATATCATCTGTTCCACACATGCACGGGGCTGCTCTCATGCACATGGTGGATTTGGTAACATTCAAAGACGCTACACATCACACTCTTTGATGCTGATCTCATTCCACGTTATTGAATCTGGTCCTCGGGGCAGTAAGTTGTGTAAACAGTGGCACTACTTAAGAACGCGGAATATTATAAGCACAGATCTAACAGTCCTCCAGGGGCAAGTGTTCTATATGAGGATTTCTGAAATCAACAGACCAGTTTACTGTCCTGACCTTCTGTAAATCTTCCGCAGAAGACTTCTCTTATCGCTTGTTCAGTGAATTCCCAGTAGACCGACATGTTTAACCCATGATTGCTCAGTTGTATCGGTACCGCAGTCCACCGCAGGGTCCTGAAAGATCACAGAATTTAGATTGATGCGCCAGAGCATGTGTTGTGTGCGTAATTACGCGTGATCCAGACAAGAACCGATCGTTCAGTGACATTAGGGTCGACTGTATGAACAGGAAACACTCTCAGAGTGAGTTGAGATTAACGTCTCTCATTCAACACGTGGAAGGACGGAGCTTCCATTTTCTCTCAGGTATAACAATCTTCTCATCGTCTAGGATTCCAAAAGCAGAGTAACTGAATCTGCTGCTCTCCCTCTTCCTGCCTCCTGCAGCGCACAACTCAACCCTCGTTTCATAAGACGTAAGAAAGTTGCGGCAAAGCCGGCTCTTACGTGGCCCCACCGGTCCTCTCCGTGCCACATGGCACTTTCACTGGAGCTCTAGCGCCACCCAAAGGACAGCTGAGGCCCATGAACAGGGGCGAGGGAGCCGGCGGAGCGCGGAGAGCCTGTTGCTCAGCTCAGTGGAAATCCACTTCTTTGCATTCTTGAAAAATAACATGAGCAGTTCACCTGTAACTTCTTCGAATTTCATTCTCCTCATCTCCACAATTATTTTTGAAATGTGAGAAAATGTGAAAGAAGAAAACTGAAAGTTACAAGATTTAAAGTAATCCACATTTAACCCTGTCCCTGTTTTTTCAGAAATCTGACACCTCCTTCTGATTGCTTCTCTTACTCTATCTGTCTGTCTGCCTTTGTTTAATTGAGACGGGATTCACGGGATCTGCAGCCACATTTCCCAGAGTCAGTCAGCTAAATGACCTGCTCTGCAGCTGCACAGTGAAATCTATTGGTGAAGAAGCCATTTGAAGAGCAGACCCAAGCTGAGTGATGTTGCTGTAACCTCTGCTCCACAGAGCATCAGGCCAGTGAAGCGAGAGAAACCAGTAGTGAAACAATCTCTAGACTTAACAGACCTTGATATCCAGGGATCCAGGCTGTGGTGCTGAGGCTGCAGATAGGAGGAGGAGGGGGGCTTGATTGAGTTCCTGATGATTCAGCTTCTTGGCTTCCTAGAAAGAAGATGAGGACAAATAGCACCGTAGAGCGGCCTGGCTGAGAGGAGCAGCAGAGGGCCGTGACCCCAGATGAGGACCAGCTGGAGAGCCACTGTCTCCAGGGGCAGGAGGAGATGTCCTGTCCCCTCAGGGCTGCAGGACGAGGGCCAGCTGCAGGCCAAAGCTGGAGAGCAGTGATGGACAGAAGTCATCATCCGGAGCAGGAGACGCAGGGAAACACTCTCAAGGGACTCGTGTCTTTTTCTGCATAAAAACAGAAACAGTCAGAGATGCTTCCACTGTTGCAGTTGGATTTTAGCCACATGATGGGAGGTGATCTTACCTGGAGGGGAAACAGAGTATAATATATGATATTTGTAATTCTTAGTATGAAAACAGAAAATGTTAAGAGAAAAGAGTGACTGTCCACACCAGACAAAAGAGACAACGCTCCTTCCATGATGTCCGCTCGGGCTACGATGTATAAATGGGCCCTGACAGACTGTGAGCAGAGGATGAGAGCAGAGCCCTCATCTGAAATGAGCCAGAGCACAAGGAGAGTCAACCTCAGGTGTCAGGAACTCCAAACCCCCGACAGATGTCCAGAGTAATTACCACAGTCTGTCATTTACTAACGGATAACTCGTGTCATCAAAGCCGGTCACGTTGAACCTCGGTTACTACCATGGAGATCGGATTTAAAAGTCATCATAACACAAGTTTGAATCTTATTTTACATTTCAGTGCAAATTAGTGCACGCGGAAAGATCTATTGTCACAAAACTGAAAGCAATGTGTGACATGCGTATTAGACATTAAATATTCAGACAGACCCTCGATTCAGGCACAGCTTTATTGGTAAAATATTGGGATTAAAAAAAAAAAGATGGAAGTTAAAACAGACAAGTTCAATAAGTTATTATTTGTTCAGTCTACTCCAATTGATGAAGCTGGATGTTTCTTTCAACCTTTAAAGAATCCCCACAGTAGCTCACATACACACTTCCTGTGTCTTTGAGCCGTGTCGGACTCCCTGCCCGCTCCCTGTAGTCGCTGACCTCTGACCCCTGTCTCATTGCCAGAGGAACGAGATCAGTGAGACTCACGGGGGAGAGCGATCTCACAGCAGCAGTGCATGCGCCAGCAGTGAGCTGAGGAGGACACTGAGCAGAGCCGCTGAGCCATGAGCGCCGTTCCCGATGTTATCACCGTTGGCGGTGGTCTGTCCCTTGCAGTGCCTCAGGTCGGCGCCCACACAGGCAGCGTAGGCCATGGCGTGAGCGATGTAGTTCTGCTCGTTGACGCCCTGGAAGAGGTGGGCCATGGGTCCGCGGGCGAGCACTGCCACGTCCTCTCCGCTATGGGTGGCCGAATGTGTGGGCACCGCGGACAGCTGGACATAGTCTTTGGTTTCTGGAAGACGCAGAAATATGACATCACGCTGGAATCACATGCACAGCTCCTTGTTTTCAGACTCAGATGTTTGCATTGCTTTGGTTTTCCTTACATACAGCCCAAGCAGATAATGCTGAGAGAATATCTGGAGTGCAGATTGAGGCAGCTTTGTTTACGTATATAAATCTGACATGAGATTAAACTGCAAAAACGCCAGCGAAAGAAAGAGCGGCGGACATAATTACTGATTTCTGTAACAGATTGAATAGCATCTGTGATATTGGTGTGAGGAAAAACAAGAAACAACATCTTACTGGTGTTGACGTTGCGGATGTCAGGCCGCGTGCCATTGGTGAGTTTGTGTCCAGGTCCGTTGCCGTACATCAGTGTGGTGTAAGGCAGCATGTCTGTAGCCCACAGTGGGGATTTACCTGGAGGACACACAAAGCCCGTCACCGTTGCACTTTATTTGCACTGCGGATTCTCTGTGCCTCTATCTGCAACACACACACACACACACACAGGCCAGGCCTCTGGATCCCCGGGGGGCTGCAGGAGGTCTAGTGCTTGTTGAGTATCTCAGTGTTTCTCCCCAGATGAGCCATTAGCCTCGTGAGTCTCCCCACTGATGAAGAGCTCAGGGTTTCACAAGCACATTAATCACTGCTGCACTGCTGGGAGGACGAGGAGGAGGAGGAGGGAGAGAACACGAGGAGGAGGAGAGTATAATAACGACAGGAGAGTGAGAGCAGAGAAGTGGAAACTGTAGGAGGTAACACAAATGCATAATCAATATGGCCTCTGAAGGCTGATACTGACACACTGGATTTAGAATGAAAGGGTGAATCTCTGTGCTCCTTTTCATAGAGATCCTTTTTTTGGAAAAGTCTTTCCAACAGGTTTATGAAGAAAAGCTCAGTATTTAATTTATACCTTTATTGTTTGACTCTTAAACCCCAAATATTCTTTATGAATATTCCTCATGAACTACTTCTGGTTTGTTTTCGAGAGCTGCCCCAACAAGAATCTTCTGAAGCGTGACAAACGGCCAAATACTGACATTTGTATTCTCTTTAACATCATATGGCCAAATTAAGTGTTTCTGTCGAGGTCGTCCAAACAGGGATGAACAGCTGAGAGGCAGGTAGAAGGAGGGGGGACTGAAATAGAGAGGGCGAGGGACAGAAAGGCTGCTGGCTGTATTTGTTTACACCCGCTGTAATTGCATGGGAGAGAAAGCCGAGGAAATGTCAAGCTGCTTGTGGCAGAAACACACTGGAGCTGAGAGGCTGCAGACACACACACACACACACAAAATGCCACCTCAGATGTCGATTGTCATGAGAACCAACACACCTGGAGGGGGAACAGCGAGATGGAAGGAGAGAAAGAAAGAGGAATAAATGGAGGTTTGATTTTATCTGGGGAAAGATCTAACAGCAAACTGTCAAGTAAAGTCAGCTTTATAATTACCCAGAATGCTTTGTCCTCGAAACGGGTATCCATTGAAGGTAACCGGGTGGGAGTGGTCAGCCATCACCACAGTGAGAGTCTCGTGCTCCTTGGTGAGTTGGAGTCCCTTGGCGATGGCGTGGTCAAAGGCAACCGTCTCATGGAGGGCCATGTACGCCTGGCCAGCGTGGTGAGCCTGGTCGATCCGCCCACCTGACCGCAGAGGGAGGCGTGGGGGAGGCGGGGTTAAAGACCACGAGACCTGAGACTTGAATCAGTCTGAAGTCGCAAAGATATGATAAAATGGGGTCACACCAGATCTGAACATGTTCACGTGAACCTTCTCACTGCGGCAGATTCCTCCTGCACCTGTCCTCTCCCTCCCTTCCACTGGAGAGGGAAGGAAGCTGTGGTTGTTAGCTTGTGTTGTCAGTGAGCCGTCAGTGACAGGCCGCACCATACGCCTGCGTCTATTTTTACTCTCGCCCGTTATTTTAAAGTCATTGTCAAGACACTGTCGCATTACTGAGTCCCCAGGCGTCAGCCTCAGCCCGAAGGGGAGATGCATGAGGTGTCCGTGTGGAACAAAAACACATCAGCCAACCCCACACACACACACACACACACACACACACACACACACACACACACACACACACACACACACACACACACACACACACACACACACACACACACACACACACACACACACACACACACACACACACACACACACACACACACACACACACACACTGCAGCACTGTCATTGAGCTGCAAACTGAATCAATACCAAGTCACAGATCGCCTGATGTATTCTGGAGGTTGTTGCTGTGCAGGGATCACCTCCTTAATGAGACACTTCTTGATGTTTTAGCAAATATTGAGTTTATAAGTAAGAGTTTAGGCACAACTTAATTGTGCCAATATCGATCTTATTCTAACCTTCCACTAGCAGGAAGAAGCCTTTGGGGTTTTTCTGGAGGATGCGGATCGCCTTTTCTGTGGTTTCAACGATGGACGGGTCCATGCTCGGGTCCCTCTCCGCCTCAAAGCGCAGGTCCCCGGGTTCAAACAGAGCTGGGGGGGAGTGAGAGGTAGATTAAATAAAGAGATGCACCCACCAAAAATACCGTCTGTGTATTTGATCTGCCCACAGCGGAGTAGTCACAGGAAGGAGAGTCCCATCCTCCCACTATCATCACTATTTTCAGCAGACGCTCTGCAATGATTGAAGTTGCAGTTCATCTCCTCCACACCATCACACACACGACACATGTGTTGAGCTTGAGTATTTTGGCTCATGTTAAATAAAAAAAAACTAAATCAGTCAGTGAGGTTGAACTATAAACCAAAGAAGGATCTTTATTTACAAAGCTGGCGGCTTTTTAAATAAAGATCCTTTCATTCATTTAACCTCTGGTTTGGACACTTACATCGTTTTCCACAATTGTGTGAAGGCTCCTTGAAAACATTTTGTTTGAGGGGAAAACCCGAGCAGTGTACCCGAGCCTGCGAGTAACAGCCGGTACTTTCAACTGGACAGAAAATAGCACGAGAGCAAAGGGAAGGAGAACAGAAACTCACCCATGAGGTAGTCTGTGGTGTCAGGGTCCACGGCATCAAACTGTGTTCTGTTCCACACATAGTGGGCCACCTGCATGCAACACACAGGATGTACAGGCTTTCACACAGCTGTCAGACTCCCAGGCTGCTTCTCATTCATCAACGAACCAAATTAGTTCATCAACATTTTGTGAGGTCACAGGAAGCTAGAGCGACATCTAGTGGCAGCTGATATATAACCTTTGATTTTAAAATTAGAGAACTGAGAGCTGTTGTTGTAAGGAAATGTGTCCCAGGTCTTTGGATAAGACGAGCTACCTTCCCAGATTTCATGCGCTGCCACTCATTGATTAGATTGCGTCCATCTTTTCTCTTGCCCCTGGAGGAGAAGTCCTTGGGATACTCCGGGTCCTTGGTGCCTCTGGGCGTCATGTACTTCCTGCCGCCGCCGATGATCACCTGGAAACACAAGGGCACGCATCCAGGTTCACGTTAACTCTGAGTGGACCCTCCATTGGAGCGACGTGAGGGCCAGGGCATCTTACATCGACGTCTGTGTTTTTTAGGAGCTGGGAGGCGATGTCGGTGCAGCCGTCCCTCTTGGCCGCCTCGGGCATGTCGGCGTCACTGTACCATTTCCGGCTGGCGCTGTGGGCATAGCTGGCGGCCGGGGTGGCGTGCTGCACGCGTGTGGTGGTGACGATGCCAACAGACTTGCCTTAGAAGACAAATGCATTTCTTAATGTACAGCTGCTTGTCCAATGAGTGTTAAACACATGGACTCTTTGATGAGGGTTAGTATTCAGAACACATCAAATAAGATGAAATATCACATGATCACATTTAATATTTTCTGAGCCATGCAGTCTGCGGTAATATTGTCATCACCTTCCACATGGTTAGGGCTCCTGTGGACTTTGCGATTGCCTTTGTTATCTCTATTGCGACATAATGGATTTATAATTTATAGTGAGGGCTGGTGATTCCAGTCCAAGGCTACAGGCATGTTTTATTATTTTTTTCTCGGATTACTTTATTTATTTATTGCTATCAGGAAGTGATGAAGATTTCAACACATGAGATAAAAGTGTATTTAAGGAACAACTTAACCCCACCCCATCACTGAGTTAAATTAAAATGGTAAAAAGGATGTAGTTCTGTAAAGTTTTCTACGACTGTATTAAAGTATTTAACACTGAGTGGGTCAGGACACAGAAAGAATGGCGCTTAAATTAGAAAAGTGACATTTGATAAAGGCAATATGAAGGTCGACCTGCTCGTTACAAGGCTGTGGTCAAGGTCAATAATGAATGAACCATTTGGAGAAATGAAATTGTCTCACGTGACTTTATGATTTGGACTATGTAACACACACATAGCTGTGTGTACGTGTGTGTGGTGAGATATCCATGATGGTTGATAATAGAGGAACATGATAAGAGTGTGCTCTGGCTGCTAGGTGTTAACCTGCAGCTGCCGTCACAGCGCGGTGACGAGGGACTGCCGCTCGCAGCGGAGCACTCAGCTGAAAAATGGGGCTTTGTATTTGGATTCTCTTCTGTCAGGAGCCAAAAGTTGAATTTGATACGGTCGGGGCCTGCGCTCCTCCAACACACTCACACAAATCCTGTTTGGTATTTGCTGCTTGCATCACATCCTTCACTCCAGCACAAGTTTGCAGAGGCAGTTTGATAAATAAATAAATCAACTGTTGAGCTTTCTGCAGCCTGTGATTTGGTCCGACTCACGGTTTTGATCAGTTGCCGTTTTTCTGGCTCTGTCAGAAGAAGATGAACCCTTTCATAACAAAGCTCTTTTTTTTAATGGGACATACATTGCTTTGTCCCCAGTAACTCTCCATCTACTCCCCCTGCGTCGTCCTCACCTGCATCTTTGGCCCACTTCAGAATGGACGTGACCTCGTTGCCCTTCTGGGTTCGGCAGACTCCGTTGCGAGCGCCCGCGTTCACTGCGATGGTGTTCAGGTTGGTTTTCACTCCGCACAGATACGCAGTGGCTGTGGCGGCACTGTCTGCAATCTGGAAGTCCACGCTGTAGGTCTGTGCACACACAGTGTGTTCTGTGACTTTATCTGTAATCGACACATACTGTACATACAGCGACATGTGTCTGTGTTTTACTGGGACTCGACCATATGACAAGTCTTATGCAACCAGGCAGCAGGCTATCAGATGATCATATAAATGGATATGACACCACTTGTAATTGTCCAGTACAGTACATGGTGTTCAAGTACCTGGTTCTCTGTTTGATTATTCATTCAAATTAATTCCAAGAAGGAGAGACAGCAAGTTTACTAACATTTGGTCTGAGCTCACGAATGCACCTTTATGTGTGTGTATGTGCGTGTTTGTACTTTAGCCAGTCCCACGTTGGGGAAGGTGTCCATGGTCATCACCGTCTCCTCTCCCGTCTGGTTCTGCAGCTGTCCCTTGAGAATCCGAGCCGCCGTGTACGTCGTGATTCCCATCCCTGCCGCGCAGACAGAGATGAACAAGGTGAAGGAAGCGGCGGGGACAGGTGGTAACATCAGCTTAAGAAACAGGGTCAGGCAATTCCTGATTCTGACTGTCTCGCCCCCTCAGCCGGGCAGGGCTGTCCGGGGTAATCACCGTGAGGACGTCCGTGTTGCGCAACTCACCATCTCCAAGATAGAACAGGATGTTCCTGGCAACGTTGGTGTTGAGCTTCCTGTCCAGAGCCGACTGCAGCGTCCTCCGAGCCTGTGACCTCCAGAACTCTGGATTCTCCTCTTCAACTGTCAAACACACCAACCGTGAAGAATATAAACGGATCGCGTTAATGACTTGTGTTTGTATGTTGTTTTGATTAAAGTGAAAACAGACAAACTTGAGTTCAAGGAAAGAGTTAAATGAGTAACTGGAGTTAACACAGTCTCAGTTCACTGAATGCGTCTCAATAAATGTGTCCTTGATGAATTCGATGGAAAATACCCTGTCTCGCAGGAATCGCCACAGTTAAGCGAGGAATGTGACAAATTCAGGGAATCAAAGCGACGCTCTCACACAGACGTCAGTGTGAGGAGAACTAAACTAAACTCCGGGTGGAGTGGCCTTTGTTCAGGCCTCGGGGACCTGAGCCTGTTTATTAGCATATTTGTTTGTGTCAGCACATGTCGAGCAAACGCGCTCCCTTATCTGCGACAGCGTAGATACAGCGCAGTGTTTTAATGCAGCGCTCCACTAACAAGCTGTGAGTGCTGAGGCCGCAGACTTGGAGAGTTTGGAGGTTCCTGACGAAACAAGCGGGAAGGAAATAGGGTGGCAAGAAAAGGTGGAAGCTGAGCTCAGTGTGAAGGGGGGGGGCAAAGAAATGAGGGCAAATGAACAAAGAGATGAGATGATCAAGTTTAAGAACAGGTCAGAGAAGAATAGAAGAGAAGGAGAGCATCGTACATCAAGATCAACGTTATCAGGCCGGTGAACTGCGCTCAGTGAAACTGAAGTAGCTGCTGGAAAACAAAGATTGGATGAGATTGAATTAGTTGTTGATGTTGAAGTGTGGATGTGTCTCCTCAGAGCTGTTTAAGCCAGCAGAGTTGGCTGAATGTTAGCAGACCAAAGTTAAAGTGTAAATACGTGAAGGTTGTGAATCATCAGTTCAAAAGTGACGAAGGTACTGAGGCAGGCAGTTGCAGTTTCAGAGTTTAAGCTCTTAACAGAAGAATGAAGATGTATAAATATGTCTGGGTCGTTTTTGTTCTTTGATGTTTCCCTAAAGTTTCCTCAAGAAATTAGAAGTTGAAATTTCACATGAACAAGGAGCTGAAGACAGACAGCAAGATGGAGGTGTTTAAGAGCAAACACAACATCCACCCCCCCCCCCCGCCAAAAAAAACCATAGCTCCTCTCCGTCTGTCACATACCTTTGGCCCGGGAGGGGGGGAACGCCACCAGCAGAACAAGAAGCCAAACGGCTCCTTTTGTTGACTCCATGCTGAAGATGAGCTCCTCTGTCCTGACAATCAGCTCCTCGACTGAAGTAACACTCATCTCCAATCACAGCAGCTGCCAATCATTTTTAATAGCATGTCATAAATGCATAATGGCCCAACAGGCCTCTGGCAAATTTATGACTAGTCACTAAAAAAATAAATAAATAAATAAATAAATGAAAAATGAAAACGGGTCGAAAAAATCTGAAAGAGTTTGGTGGCTAAATAACTGAGATTTGTTCACTTTACTGGTGTTTGACAAATAATTTCATATCAAAGAAATGAATTATTAACAGAGGGTGGCAGATAGCAGTTCATGACAGTGTTCAGTGCTCAGATCATTATTTATGACACAGAGAGAGAGAGAGAGAGAGAGAGAGAGAGAGGCAGTGAACACACCGTACAGAGTCAGTGTATTTTTGTGAGTTCTAATCAGAACGGGGCTGCGTCTGTCAGATAATGCAGTGGGGAGATAGAGTTATGTAAGCGGCAAAGACAGAGTCCACCGGGACTGAGCTGAATGGCACAAACACACACACACACACACACACACACAGCCATCTATCTTCCAGCGGGTGCATGAGGCAGAGGGGAACGTTTGCATCAGCAGTCACGTTTCTGTTCGATTGCTCGTCCTGAGTGCCCCCATCACCGGCGCCCTCTCTGACAGAGGAGACAACGTAACATGGCAACTGAGGCAATGAGGCAATGTGTTTCACCGGTTATTCAACAGCTTCCACGCGTCATGCCATCCATGGGACGTTTATCAGAGCTAATTTGGTCACCCAATGTTCCCCATGAGTCGAGGGATTAGCCTTGCAAATGTGGCCAGGCCGTACAGGACCAGGAGGAGGAGGACCGGGGGAATTCATGAAATATGTAAATGAGATTAAAGGAGGGTCGAGAATGAGCTCTTTCCTTAACCATATATGGAAGCAAAGACAGCGACGACAAGGAGTAAATATGTAGGTACGCGTGATGCCATCCTCCATAGCATGAATCTAAATTAAATCATTAAAACATTATATTACATTATTCCATGTATGCATAAATTATCTCATCTCACATTTTCAAAATGCTACATGGAAATATCGCACTTTTGTTAGGGTCCAATAAAAAATAAAAAATAAAATAAAATAAATTCTGAACCAATTTAAAAAGTAGAAACGGCCATTAACAACAACAGCAGATTAAACTCATGTTTGTGTTTCATTCATCTTTGCGTCTGAAAGAACTTGGTTCTTTGTGTGCTGAGTGGACCTGGCTCACACCGGCCAGCAGGAGAGCAGACTGTGGCACACACCCGCTGCCATCTGCCACGCGGAGCCGATTCGTGATGAGACGGCGTGCGGTCATCTCACACACGGCAGCGTGTTTGTGTGCACAGTGCAATTTCCTGTGGGAATAAATGGGTCACAGCGCCAATCAGGAAAAAAGGGAAACATTCAAACAATGTTAAGAGACGATAGTAAAAAGAAAAGAATTAAGAGAAAATGTGAAAAATGAGCAATGTTCAAAACAATAACTGAGAGCACTGGTCACACTCTGACGCTAAACATGACGCTAGCACCAGCAGGTAGTTTGCTTGGCACTAGAAACTACCAGAAACAGCAAGATCACTCATTTGCGCATTTTGTCTGAGCACCTGTGTGTGTGTGTGTGTGTGTGTGTGTGTCACGTGCAGAGGGATTCTGTGCTGCTTTGCTGTGGATCCTGAGGTCAGGGCATCAAGGTGTTGTTATTGTTTTCTCACATATAAAGCTAAATCCCCTGTTCGTCTGAAAATAGCTTCCAGTGAGGTTAAGGGTGTGTGGTGGAGAGGTCACAGCAATCAAGTGCTCACTGAAACACTTAATGGCCGCTGGACTGGTCCTGCAGCTGCAGTCTCTTTGGAGGAAAACACCTCTACCCAGATGTTTGCGAACTTAAAGCTACACGAGCGTCTTGTGGTCAGGCAAATGTCTGCATTTATACTCAGTCTTTATATTAATAGAAATTGTGTTTAACAAACATCTTCAAGCAGAGTGTAACCTGTGTTTTCATGCAGAATGCCATCGGATTAAAAATAAAAAAAACTCATCACTGATAATTACTGCATCGCTTAACACTCAGATGAAACTGTACAGATGAAAATGATGAAATGTCTGAGGATGTGTTCAAGCTGCTGTAAATATTTAACTACTGTACTAAATAAGTCATACATATACTGTGGGGTGGCGCCCTCTAGTGGATAATGGGCCATGAATACTGAGGCTCAACACGAGTGACTAAGATCGGACAATAGCAGAAAATACTGCAGTACGTCATTCAAATGGAATAAGAATAATCAAGTAGCAGTGCATTGTACTATTTGATGGCGACTTACATAATGCGTTTGTTGTTTCTGTTTTATCACAAACGGAGCTGAAATCCTGTGAACTCTTCAAATCCTCGACAGATGTGCACAGAGGGGTGTTGTGACCATCACCTCAAATCCAGCAGATGAACAGCACTGAGGAAATGGGTTTAAAAGATTCTGAGCTCATCTGTCACTACAACACAATTCCAGCCTGTAGCAGGCCCGCACCTGGAAATTCATCAGATCGAGAGCATCGGCTGAAACGTGCTCATCCAAGTTGCCAAACACAGAAGTACTATGAAGTAGGAACGAGAAGCTCTCGAAGGATTTTTCTCTCTCTGTAGGACAGAGTGAACTGTGCCATGCCCGTGTGGCTGCTTAGCGATTAACAATCGCCCGTGCAAATATGCTTTGGGGGGATTACATGGAGAAGAAGCGATAGGTGCAGCGTTGACGCAACAAAGTGAAAATGTCCCCTGAAAAGTGGGTCCAGCTGATAGCGACACTGCGAGCGAGTGAGAGCTGGGCAGAGATAAGGCGATTCCCTCCCTGGGCATGTCAGCAGTTTAAAATAAAGGCCGGACTGTGACTATTAGGTTACACAGAGGTTGGATTACAGCCTACAAAGCGTGAGGTGCTTCTGAACAGAGCGGCCGAGCTCTGGGGTTCAAAAGAGAATGTGCTGTGGGCTGAACAACAAACTGAGGCGAGCAAAAATAAGTGACGGCCTAAAATGTGGGAAAGATGAAGTGTTTTTCTTTTCTGTGGCAGAGTCTGCTGAGTACACACACTCCTTTGGTTCAGGATGTATTTTTTTTTTTTTTTGGAGCCCTGCACGTCCACGCTTTCTATTTCTGGCTGATGTCAGCAGCAGAGAGCGAAGCCCACTCCCCTCATCTCCCCCAGACCTGATGCTACACTCTGGAGACTTGAACTGGCAACCATCTGCGCAGGTATAATACAGCATGAGCAGCTCTTTATATCCTGTGATGCAACTTCAGAGTGTAGTTTTGTGTGCAGAGGCTCCACTGGGCCTGACCTGCACTGGGCATGTCTTCAGAAACTGGAGCGTCCAGAGGGAGGGAAGGAAGGTAGATGCACAGCACTTTTAGATTTAGATCATTTTAGACCATCTTCTTCAGTCAATAAATCTGCACTTGTCATGTCAACCTTATTGATCTGATTTAACCCAAGTTCCTGTTCCATCAGTGCTCTTTTTTTGTTAAGGCACTTTTTAACAGTATTGACAAATACATTTTCTAAATTATAATTGTTCTTGATCTCAAATTTTCTTCAAAATATCTTCAACAATGAGTGGTAAAGCTAACATTTAAACAAAGAATGACTTGAAAAGGGAACCTTCGGTGTACATCAGTGCCCACTCACCAAAACTTGATGCCTGACCCAGCCTCTGATAATTCGACACAGGTACTCACGGGTATTGTGGCAGTCCTTGAGCTTCCTGTTTGGTATCTTCATCCTGAAATGACAGCTAATAAGGAAAGGTAAGGTATTTCATTAGAAAACCAAAAACAGAAATGACAGGATGAAAGATGAAAACTTCTCCTTGTTGTTTCTCGGCTGTGGATGAGATCACAGCTGGTTGTTTCACTCCACAGTAAATTTGCTGCAGCTGAGAGCGGACACCACAACTCTTCTCTTTAGGACAGTTTTAATCAACAGACTGTTTGTTCTGCTGCGCGGCTCCTCTGGGACTGGGAGCATCATCAGTCAATACCCAGTATCACCACACTGGCTGCACTGTCTGGGTACTGTGTCTGGACACAAAACACTAGAAGAAAACACAACACCCTAATGATAAACACAGAGGCACACAGTGTATAACAGACAGTAAGCACAGAGGAAAGCACCCAGCATGACCCGATTCTGCTCCTTAGTTCCTGGAGTCATTTAGCTCCGAGAGCAGAGCGGAGGGAAGGAGCCGTGTGATGTCACAGAGGCTCCTGCCGTTGTCACAAAAGCACAAGTATGGGAATTTCTTTTTTTTCCATTTTATTTGCAATGATCTTTATTATCTCTTCCAGTTTTGAATGTGAAAAGAGGCATTAATTTTCTTTAATTAAATATCTTTTTAATAAAGAAAAGCAAAAAAGTATTTACAAATTTTCATTAAATTGTAATTTGGGGTGGATAATTTTACAAGCACCTTCTGCCAGCTGAGGAGAGAAAAATATAAATACAGGGCAAAACTCGCACTTTGTTTCGGGGGGGGGGGGGGGTACTTTAGCATCATTTCTTTGAAAAAAAATAAACAAAACTAAACAAAACCAACAAAAAAAAAAAAAAACCAAGCCATCATATATTTACAGAACTTTCCTGAAGTGCAGTTCTCACTCTGGGAAGCAGAGAAGGCCTTCGTAAGGATTCGTACTGTTTAGGTTTCTACTCTTCTTAAAAATCCTTTTTCATTTAAGTGGATTTTTTTTGTCTGCATCCTTTTTTTCAAGTTTTCATAGAGATGTATTTTCTCTTTTTAAAATCCAACATCAGGCTTTGAAGCGCAGGAAAACCCTTGAAAGCCGTGAGCCCTCGCGCTCCTCTTCTCAGTCCAGTTTATTTCTTTGAAGCGCAGGAAACAAGTAAAGCCGACACACAAGAGGGAGGGGAGGGTCCGTAGGGGGTCTTTGGGGTGGGGGTTGAGGAGCATCAGGGAAGCATCAACGCCCCCCAGCAGCAAAATGGTCAATGTTCATTGAACCTCTCCTCAGTGACACCACCCTCATAAAGTCTGAAGTCCGTACAGGCCACACCCGCTCCAGTCTGTCCCTCAGGCGGTCCTCGCTACTTCTCTTTGTAGTTTTGTATTTTCTTAAAAAAGTCACACTCCAATCATCCAACAGTGGAAAAAAGGAAACGAACTAACTGTCTACATAAACTCATCATGTAGATCAAACATCAAACACGGAGTCGTGACCAAGTCGCTGAGTCATGTCTCCGTGATCAAGAATGAAGTCATCAAAAATATAGATGTGAACAGCCTCTTAAAGTTTTTTTCTTTATATCTGTCATCAAGCAAACTGTCTTGAATAGTGTCGCCGTGGTGAGGAGAAGCCGTCTGAAAAGACTAACCTCAAAAAAAAAAAAAGAAAAATACTGAAGAAACAAACCTCGTCTCCCACAGCGTGAAACTTCGCAGCATTCGCTCTCTTACGTCTGCTCTTACTAATAAATCCTGTGTTTGCGTTAAAAAAAAAAAAAAAAAAGACATTCTGTAGCGCAAACAAAAAAAAAAATAAGATGATCGAACGATCGATCCATAATACAATCTCTCCCAGGTGAAGAATTTTTCTGGCTTTTTTCTGTTTATGCAGAAGGATTTTGCTGATTCAGATTCTCCTGAATCCTCCACAGAACATTCACTCGCTCCAAGGATCATCCGAGGCGGGGTGGTGGGGGTGTGGGCGGGGGGGGGGCCTAACTGTTGTCGGGGGGGGGGGGGGGGGGGGGGGGGGCCTAACTGTTGTCGGACTCGTCCTCGGCCTCGCGGAGCCAAGTGAAGAAGGCAGTGACGGACTTGAGGGCCACGCCTTTGCCCTGCTGCTCGGCGGGGTCTTTGGCCGACTCCCACTTGTAGAAGGCCTCCTCTTTGATCACGTCCTCGTCGTACAGAGTGTCAAAGAACACCCGCAGCAGATCTGATGGGGAGGAAGGCAGATCGGAATGTCAAACTGGTTTCCACCAAATTATGGATATTGATAGATGATAGATTCAGGACGTCAGAAAGCGAACAGCCACTCACTGGCAGGCTGCTCCATCTCCACCATGAGGGCCTGCAGGGCGTAGAGGGCCTGCAGCTCCTTCTGCTCGTCCGTCAGGTATTTCTGCAGCAGCTTGCCTCTCTGTTTGATCAGCTCACTGTCCACCTTGTAGGGCTTTTCACCTGCACGGGTCAGAGTAAGGAGTAAGGAGAGACTCACTGAACCTTGTTTCACTGGAACGACAATATAGTTTTGTGTTTGTGTTTGCACAAGTTCAAATCCCATCCCTGTAAAACTCCCATAATTCCTATGGAACAGTCAGTTTCCTCTCAGTGTTTATCCCAAGACAGAGATGTTAAAACTTGGTAAATGACCTTTGCTGAACGAATGAGGAATATGACAAGGGAACGTTGACTCACAGATGACTGCTGACTGGCAGATGCAGGTCATCAGAGCTCTGACGAACGTGTTGGAGGAGGTCTGCTGCTCATCAAGGTTGGCCTGCACAGACACACATCTATATTAACACACATGTAAAAAACCAGAGGCCACATGGCCAGCTTCAGTCCTCATATACGTCTGAAACATTCATCCATAACAACCACAGCATTGTATTGGAAGAGTTTGAGGCTGCAGCAGGAACAGACCTCGACCCAGTCAAAGATCTGCTGGTCGTCGGCCTTGTCCTTGATCAGTCTGTCCAGCTGCTTGCTCAGCTCTGCAGAGCTCAGCTCCAACTTTTGGCTTTTCTCCAACTCGTCACCCAGAGTGAACTCCACATTCTACAGACAAGAGGCACAGCACTCGTGTTCACTTGTGATCAGATGTCTCAGGACGAAAGTCAAAACTGAACTTATCTTGAAGAACAAACAGCTTCATAAGATGAGCTGTTCAAGGCCATTGTTCAGTTGACGGTTAACCAGTTAGTGACCGCTCACCTTCTCCGTCACAAACTTGTTGACGTCTACATCCTCAGGCAGGAAATCCTTCCAGCGGAGGCCTGCCTCGCTCCACATTGTTCCTGCCTTTTTATGGCTCTGATGGGGAGACATAACATTCAAAATATAATCTCGGAGCCCAATTAAATGGTTTAGAAGCTTTAGGAACTTGAAAGAATTTCATAGATATGTATTATAGATTCTAACTGAAGAGACTGGTCTCACCATTCCTTTGCAGAGTAAAGTGAGGATCTGGACCAGCAGGACTCCGGCTTTTCCAAGAGGGATCAGAGGCTTTGAAATCTCCCTGGAGACCAAGCGAATGAACAAATTAACAAGCGACACCACAAGTTTGCTTTCACCCGACTTATTTCTCTCCCAAACTCAGAGAGGGGTGCAGTGATCGCCGCCACGAACCTAAAAAATTCTCCCATGGGGATACCTCCCTCGAGGAGCATGGGTGTGAGCAGCTCTGCCAGGTACAGCCAGATGTGGGGGATGTCTATTGCCATGTCCTCGGCCACCTCCAGGATCTCCTGAAGCCTGGGTAGACAGGACGCACACTTTTCAAAGCATATTCAAATATGGAAATAAACAAGATAAAACTTATGTTAAACTGATGAGGACGATGTCCCACTGTGAAGTAATAAAGAAGTTTACACTGACCCTTTGTAGTAGTGATGTGTGGAGAGGATGCCGGTCTTCATTAGCTGGAGCAGCAGCAGCCCCATGCGCTCCCTTGCGATGGTGCTGCGCTCCAGCGTCGACTCCAGGCCATTTCGCACGAACACAAACAGCAGCTGATTGCTGTTCATCTCCCGCACACACTGCAGTGCCTCCTGTGGGACAAGGAGGGGCATCACAGAGGCAGTGATCAGGAATAATGTTGAGATGTTATTGATAGAAGCTTTTGTGTTCCTGCAGCTTCACTGAAAACCACACAGGGACTTTTATTGTGAAGCAGACAGGAAATGCACAGAGGTAAGGCACTGGTGCAGACAGTTTCATTTGTTGCTCATCAGTGCGTACCTTCATATCGTTTATGTGCAGGTACTCTTCGATGATAGCTGTGGACTTCTTTTCCAGCTCCTCTTCAGTCAAGGCAGGCTTGGTGGGGGTCTGGGGACGGGGAGGGGGAGGGTGGGCGGCTGTGTCCCGCTTCACTGTAACACACAAGAAAAAAAAGCTCACATTCTGTAGAATGATTTTGCAGAGAATAGTATGCAGCTGTGCTGTTGCCACCTACCATTTTCTTTGCTCCTGGCTCTCTCTCTGCTGCCTCGGTCTCTGTCATCCGTCATACTCGCTACCCTGCGGACAGGATCGGCCATCCCGCGCTGCTCTCTCTCGCGACTCCGCTCCTCCTTCTCCCGACTAAAGCTGCGCTTGGTGACCTGTAACCGGTTGCGGTCATCCCGGCGGTCGTCGCGCCGGTCGAAGCGGTCACTGCCACGGTCCTGGCGGTCAAAGCGGTCACCGCGGTCTCTACTCGAGCTGTTTCTGTAGGAGAGCCGAGAGCAGAATTAAGGGTTAGAAAACATGTCTCAAACAAGAAGAGTGATTATTTATTCATATAATTAAAATAAACATAAAATAAGAAGTGTTCTGAGTCCTGACCCTCACCTCTGAGGAACCCGTCTGTCTGAGTCCTGTGAAGGGCCAGAGGACAGCGACTGCTGCAGGGCAGAGAACCTGTTCACAGTGCTGGTGGCGGGACGATTCCCTGACTCTGAGCCTGGGGATGAAACTACACATGAGGCACACGTTGAATTTCAGCTCTGAAATCTCCAACTAGACCAACATGTGATGTATGACCACGTCAGTCTTTGGGAACCTACCAGAATCTGCAGGTTTGGCAGTGGAGCCACCGCTGCTGCCTTTACCCCAGCTCCCCCATGTGCCTTTACCTCCTGGGGCAAGCAACTGATTGTTGAAGTCAAGGACAGGAGTCTGAACAAAGAGACAACAGAGCTCATTGTTAAAAAAGAAGCCTGGTGCAACAAGGTGAAAAAGTGGCCCTCTCCTCTTACCTTTGTGATTTTGCTAAGGCGTGAGGTGTCAATGGGTCGGTTCTTGGAGATGGGCACAGTGTTCCAGCCTTCGTCCTGAGGCAGAGCGCCGCGGCCTTGGGTGTGAGCGCCCCCGCGTCCCCCTGAGCCACCTCCGCCCATCCTGCCTCCTGGACCGCCGCCTCCACCACCGCCAAAGTCCTTCTTGGAGATGAGAGCTTGCTGCACCTTCATCTGCTCCCTGTGCTCCTCCAGTTCAGCCTCTTTGTGGATCTGGTCAATTGTCTTGGGGCCCTGGTCGCCTCGCCGGGGCACCCAATTGTTCTGGGATGGTCAGATGAGAATTATGACAAAATAAAAATTGATTGCACCAAAAGTTCTGACTGAGACGCGGCCTCTTTGATGGTGCTTTATTTCTTAAATTATGGCGCTGCCTCCATGTTTATAAGAAACAACATTTAGAAAGGCATCTCAACGACTCGCTTTGACAGGTCTTGCCTGGAAAGGAAGTAACAGAGGACACAGTGCGTGCTTCACAGTTAAATCAGCCAATGTGCTGACACACTGCACCTGATTCTGGCTTGTAAAAAACACTGAAGACAGCAGGTTCTGTAACACTGTGGGTTTGACTGGAAGCGTAACTACAGGTCTGCAGCGTTCCATCAGAAAAATGTGTTGATGCATCTATTAAATGTCCTGATCATGACTCTGTCACTAGAGGACAAGATGGTACAAGATTTTTTTTTCTCAACAAACAATCATAAAAATATGAATTAATTCAGCCACAACTTGACAGACGACTCTACTTCTGTGATGGTGCTGTATAACCTGTTTTCCCAGCCTATGAGACAGAGCAGCTCTGACATTGAGACCTGCCCTGCATTAAAGACCTGAGGGACATTTCTCCCTGAGCCCATAAAAGGAGAGTCCGGTGCTCCGGGCCCTCCGTGCTGACTGCTGCATATCTTTGTGGTTAGCTGAGGTTTGCGCGTGTCTGTGACTTACCTGTCGTAGGTCCAGAACATCCTGCAACATGAAGCGGATCCTGGAAGAGGTCTTCCTCTCCTTTATTATTTTCTCCATCTGGTTGAAATACTGGACCATGCGAGGCTGAAGAGGAGCAGAAACAGAGAGGCGAGAATGACTCATTTGCCGCAATGGTGTCCACAAATCAAAACTTGATCTAGCTGCATGTTTATCAGCAGGAATTTTAGCAGTGTGCGTTGTACCTTGGCCTTCTCAAAGTCGAGGTCCTTGCCGATGGTGGACAGCAGTCTACACAGGCACTCCAGGGACTCCTCGTCGTGGTTTTTGAGCAGCTTCACGATGCAGTCATGCATGATGACCTCTGTGAGCATCTTAAGCTTGAACAGCTCACCGATGAATTTGATGTTACCCATAGAGCGCCTCCTGGCCTTGTTTTTAGCCTCTTGTAGCTCCTCGACGAGACGCTGCTTCTCCTCCCCCTGCAGAGAAAGATGTCAGACACACACACGCTCAATTTCAACTACCAGCATTTGTGCACACATTAATAACCAATCTCATTTTTCATATGGCATTACTATACCCCTGAAGCAGCCTCCAACTCCTTCTGTTTCTTCTCAAAGATTTCATCATCGTCTTTGTCCTTTTCAAACTCCTTTTGGCATCGGTTTAGCAGCAGCTTGCGGAAATTCATTCCCGGCTTATCTGGGGTTTGGACTTTGAGCTGTAAAGAGCATAGAAAATGTAAATGAACAAAGAGGAGAGGGTGAAGGGCTGTCATGTAGAGCAAGTGGCTCCTCAGTTTAAACCCCATCACTTGGATCCGTGGCCCAGACACGAGACGCTAATTTCAGTCATGACTTGATCCTGGCAGAGGAACAGTACGTGTTAACATGGCCTCGATAATGGTTCTGTTTGCTAACCCCAAATGTTTGTATACATATAAGCTTAAATTAATTTTAACAATTCTTTTATTTACTTTAGGCCATGATACGGGCAGCAATGGGTCTAAATGGTTATGTTGTGTTTTTATTAGCCTGTGATAAAGGGTCTCAGAGGTGAGGGGATGCAGCATTCCACTGCTGATTATCTCTCAGTCTCATGTAGATAGCAGGCTGATCAGTTCAGTCTGTATTCTGAGGAAATGTAACTCTCTTTTCATTTTGTTTTTGTTACTCAATAGCATCAGAGACTAATATTCATGATATCATGATCAAATTTACTCAGTTTATCATTTAAAACACAGTATCGTAGTAACACAACATTTAATCTACTGAGACAAACATCCAAACCACAAAAGTTCTAAAATAAACACTGAGGCTTAATCAACGTGCTTACTTACCCCCATAAGGCAGCGGCACATGTTGGCATAGGCCACTGAAAAGTCTGGCTCGGAGATGGCCTTTTCGAAAGTGAGATCGATGACTCCTTTCAACCGTTCCTCTGTGTCAATGGTCAGGTCAGTCACCTGTTTCATTAGTTGTTGAAACTTTTGGGGGGTCAGTTTGTTGAGGATGCTTCGGACCCTTCTGAACAGCTCCTGTGTCTTGGCCTGCTCCGAGTCGTTCTCCTCTGAATCCTCTCCTTCGCGACTGCGAGCAGATTTCTTCCCTGAGGGTTTCCAGGCCTTCTCCGCCTTGTTCAGCTGCACGTCGTCATGCATCGACATGCTGGTGATGATCTTCCTCGGCTCTTTCCTCTGCATTTGTTGAGAGCGGCGTGGACCACCACCAACACCCATTCCCATACCTGGAGGCTGGGGAGAGAAAAACATGCCACGCTCTTCATGTTCTATGATCGTCAAGAACACAGCTCTTGGATCACAAAAAGAAAATTGAACCTACTGGTCCTCTGCTTCCTCCTCCCATGCCAGGTCTGCCAAGATTGGCAAAGGAGGGTGTGAAGTCAGGACCACAGTTCATTCCTGGCAGACGGCTGGGGTCAAGTTGACGTAGCGGGGCCTTATTTGCCTGAGAGGACAAAAATGTATAAAAAAATTATATTAAAACTAAAGGCCCTTTTCTTTACATAGACTGTAAAAGTAAAAGCAAGGCTAAAGAAGATCAGTAATTGAATTGTATAAGGTTGCACCTTGTCTAGGACGACGTCACTGATGGCTGGGAGACCCTCTGGCTTGTTCATGCTGGCTGAGCTGAACTGGAAGCCCAGCAGGAACTCCCGATCATATTTCTTCTTCTCTTCTGGGTTAATTGGCATCCATTGTTCTGAAACACCGACACAGAACAGAAATTAATCACAATGCAAACGAGTATATTCTCACTAGCACAGCCAAGCAGCTCCACTGAGTGGAGGAGATGACATTGGATTGGATGTGAGCATAAATGTAGATAATGAAGTCCCGATAATGTCCACAAGATGGCAGATATACTCGAAAATGAATGAAACATGTTTTTAAAATACACTGAAACAGGAGAATTAGGGTTAGAACTTGTTCTCGTATGCTCTGACTATGAGTGGAAAAGTGTGTTTTCCTGTTTTGTGTTCCAGTTAAAGCTGCAAATACAAATTAACAAAAGTCTGAAGACAAAGGCTTCATATTTTTTTCATTTTCAATGCCACTCCTAGAATTTCAATGAAGCAAGCATAGAGAAAGTCAACTGAGTCATGAGAGTTAAAAGCATAAGATAAGACCAATGTTCACACTGAACTGCCAGCGAAAGAACGCTGAATGGCATCAAGGTTCAGAAACACACCCTCTTTGTACTTGTACTTCTTGTCAGTAGAGTTTGGATTGTCTGGCTGAATGTTCTCAGCATCCAGCTTGTCCTCCTTGTCCTCCCAGGTCAGGTCGGCCTCCTCTGGGGCAGGAGGGGACGCCGCAGGCGGCTGAGGCTCTGGTGCAGAGACGGGCTCGGGCTCTGGTGGGGTCACAACCTGCTCCTGGGTTAGAGAAGAGAATTTAACTTCAGCGACAGCGAGGTAAAAGGGTTAATTTCAATCATAACCTGGGCTAAAGCTGTTGTTTGCACCAAAAGAAGAAATGGAACTGCAGACTCATTCAGGCAGTAAATGCAATCCAAACCTCTTTAAAGGCATCCAGCAAGTCTCCAACTGCCTCTTTTTTGTTAAGATCCTTCATCTTCCTCTTTTTTTTTGGCACAGACACAGCAGCTAAAAGGAAGAAAGACAAACACCATCATACAGTGCATACATAACAGTCGTCAGCTCAATTTCATTTTTCCAGAGACAAAAAAGATCCAATCCAATACACAGACATGGGTAGGGGACTGACCTTGCATAGTAGTTTCTACAAGGGCAGGGGTGACCGTCTGGGGAGGAGGAGTGTCCTCCCTCTCCTCAGTTTGAGGGGGAGGAGTGGGCACTGTTTCTGGTGTGCAGTCATCAATAGAAACCTTCTCTACAAGAAACGGCTTCTCTTCCTTGGTGGCGGACTGGGGCACTGGGGAATCTTCCTTTACATCCAGGACGACTGGAGGTGCAGAGTCTTCTACCTCGGCCAGGGCAGGGGCTGTCTGGACAGCCATTTCAGCGGGAATCTCTTGGGCAGCAGGTGCAAGTGCGGGTGCAGGGTCGGATACAGGGGAAGGTACAGGGGTGGGTATAGAGGCAGGTACAGGGGAAGGTACAGAGGCAGGTACAGGGGAAGGTGCAGGGGTGGGTACAGAGGCAGGTACAGGGGAAGGTACGGAGGCAGGTACAGGGGAAGGTACAGGGGAAGGTACAGGGGAAGGTACAGGGGAAGGTACAGGGGAAGGTACAGTGGCAGGTACAGGGGAAGGTACAGTGGCAGGTACAGTGGCAGGTACAGAATGGTGAACAGGTGTAGATGCTGCGTGCATGGTGGCTGTAGTGCTCTCTATGACAGGCTGTTGGCCGATGTCGGGCTCTGCGATGGGGCTGTCGTCACGCTCTGCTGCACTGATGGCAGGAGCCTGGGGGTCTTGAGGGGCTGGAAGAGGTAGGCCATTCGGAAGTCGGAGCTCCTCGGGCTGTGCAATGGGAGACTCCAGAGGAGCTTCCAGGTCACTGGAGGCAGGAGGCTGCTCTGGCTCGGCCATTGCAACACCGTTGGTATTGGAGAGAGGGATAAGTGTGTCCAAGGAGGCAGCTGCCTCAGTCTCCTCCTCTTCCACCATGTCCTCCGCCTCCTCCTCCTCCTCCGCTTCCTTGTCTGTTGTGTTCTGTGCAGTACAGCCAGGGACAGGGTCTGGAAGGGGTGCTGGGTAGGCTGGCACTTCAGGTGCTGATTGAGGTGTTGGAGTGGGATCCCGTGGAGGTTCTGGAGTGTCCATCACATCTGCAACAGGAGCACTGGGTGCAGTGGGGGGTAAAGCGCTGACAGGGATGCCCTCTGCTTCTGATATTAGAGGGGGTGCAGGGGCATGGGTGTTTGTGTTAGAGGATGCAGCCTCTGTGGGGATACAGTCCTTTGAGAAGTCAGAGGTCTTCAACTGAGGAGGAGGCGTAGGTTTACCACTGTCATCTGAAGGGACAAAAAGATTTTATTGAGGGTAGAAAAAAATGAAACAGCTAATAAGTTCACAACGTGTTATTTTAATGGATGTATTCTCTATCAATTAATTAGTACACAAGCTCATCTATATATAACAAGATCCCATGTGTGTCAACCCCTGCTGTAAACCTGCTCTTAACAGGAGATCAATCTAAAGAGGAAACCAGCTGGAAACAGTTGAGTGTCATTTTCAGGCAGTTAGACAAAATGTTGTGAGGAAACCACTGATTAAATTAAATTTAACGTGACCTAAATGGCTAAATGGGGAAGGGCAAATGAGGGCACATTTTTTCTGATTTTATCTAAAATGACTGATGTAACAACAGCTTTGAACAACCCACAGCAAAAAAAAAAAAAATCAAATAACTAAATACACATTAAAACATGAGAAGTGCAAAAACAAATGCTAAAAATAAGTAAGAAGCAGCATTATATGCTTCTGAATAAAATATGAAAAAAACAAAGATTGTATAAAATATTAGTGTGACCGTCCACGCTTTTGCCTATGTGGCACTCACCTGGTCTAACCAGTGCTGGTGTATCGTCAGCTGGGACGCTCTCACCGTTAGCGTGTGCCACTGCTGTGTTTTCTGATCCAGAAATGGCTGCCTGTTGGGAGACATACACGCACTGAATAATGACGTGACCTTTGTGGTGAGGACAACTACTTTTTCCACTTGACCGAGGGAAAAGAAAGAAATGCTTTGTATTGTAACGTGCGGTAAAGCTGGCAATCCCTAGTCTTGTTTTAGGCCATCGTGGACTAATCTGAAAAGAGGCTTGATTCTGAAATAAATACAACTTAAACCACTGAACTTCACTGATCCTGATACCTTTTAGTAAAATTTGAGGGACTTAACAGCTGTATTTAATTATTCGCTGTAGTACCTCTGCTTGAGTAAGGTGAATGGGTTTGTAGCTCACCTGTGGTGGGGTTGGGGTAGAGCCACTACGGCCCCCTGACATAATCTCTTCTGTAATGTCACGACCTCCTTGGTTAGGGTCTCGTATTCTTATCTGTTGGAGAGGGGGAGGAGAGCAGCTGTCAGGGTGGGAGCGTTATGTAAAAAAAAAGATTAATCGAAAGTTAAGATGACAGGTAATAAATCTGCAAGGTAGACACAGTTCTTAAATAATGGCATTAATCTACGATAAGATTAACCTTCGTAAATCAATCTGCATGTTTTTGAACTTTTGAAAATCTTTCAACAGTGTGGAGCAACTTGTAAAATGAAGGTAGTCTTCCCATGATGCAACGCCGATAATCATCGGGCCTTTCCCGAGTCCTCCCATCTGCCTCTCATTCAATGTGAGCTACAATTCTCACACTCTGAATGCTGAGGTACACCAAATCCAAACACTAACCGCCATGCAAATTCCTCTGCTGCACAACTGAAAGTGCCCCAGCCTCTTAGTCACCGTTAACGCCGCCTGACTTAGCAGGAATAAAGTTAACAGACTTTAAGCCAAAAAAAAAAAAAATACCTTTAAGTTGAAATAAGTAAGACCCTCATGAATAGCCAGATAACCAGCAGCTTTCCCGTGTAAACACGAAGACAGAGTGAAAATCTTATCACTCACTCAAAAGCAGGGCCCGTACACTGCCAACATGTGTTTTCGAGTCAGCACTCTTTTCCTCTCACTCTCGCTACACATACTCACTTTTGGAAGTCAGGGCTATCATGAAAGTGGTATGAGCCAGAACACTACGAAATAAAGGGACGCACCCAGTCACCAGACAAGCGTTGTACTGCACGAACTAACAGCAACCTGGTTTGACGGTTACAATCTCTGCCCAACTTTTGACTTAAAGAACAGCAATATTGGCTTGTTGCTACTGACCTTAACCTTCTTCAGCCTGTCAGCAACTCCCCTCCCCGAGCATGACAAACCCTAGCAGGCCTCTCTCATCCCGGGGCTGGAGTAGCAGTTCCACTGGGCCTCGGGGTTGGACTTTAAACCCAGCAGAGCCGAGTGGTGGGTGGATGTGGCGCTCTTGTGTTTGCCTCAGCTAAACTCGCACACATCCAGGGTGAGGTACACGCCAGCAGAGCAGGACCGAGCTGAACCTGGCTGTCAGCAAGCTAGCTAGCAGCTTGACTCACTCCCTCCCTCTTTCACTGCCGAACAGTACAGGGAGGGGGGTGAAAAAGAAGGATAATGCGACTGGCCTTGTAAAGCTATGGTATTGGAATGTGCACCCCCCGCCCACAGAGGCGAACGCTCAGTTGAAGGGGCCGGAGAGTTAGGGAGGGGCTGGGTGAGGGAAATGGGAGGGTTTTAAAAAGGGGAGAAAAAAAAAGTTATTATCAAATGAGCAGCAGTTAGGAGAAGAAACTACCCCTTTTCCCTCAATGTCTCTCTATCTGTCATCCTCCACACTCAAGTTTCCCCTCAAAAATTTTTTTTCAGGCTCCCTCCTTCTGAGAGGAGGTGAAGGGGGAGGATGAGGAGGGGGTGGGAGCTGCCACAGCAGCAGAGGAAGGCTGCATGGTTAGCCCTTCCGGCTCAGAAGAGGGAGGAGACCGATGGCCACGTGGAGCTGAGCTATGTGCCGATCTGTCGTTCAACCCCCCTCCCCTGCACATTTTCACTCTGACACACAGCCAGAGGGGGGGGAGAGAGAGAGAGAGAGAGTATAAAAAAGTTAAGAGTTTGCACAGCAACAGCTTCTGCATGTTAGCAGGTAAAAAAATGTGGAAAAGCGGTTTGGCCAATGGTTGCCATTAGTAAGATGACTGCAGAGACTTGAAAACCTGTTTAAAAAAAACTTTCTCCATTACTTACTTTGACTTATGCAACAACAGAAAGGCTGTGCATGTGTACACACAGACCTGTAAGTGGATCACTCACTGCAGCAGTGGTTCTTCATATTGTGTGTAACAGACGGAGCATGAGGACCTTGAAGTCAGCACTGAAGCACGGCCTTAGCCCATGGGAACAGGGACAAAGTCTAGCCCAGGGGACCAGGCACTGATAAGCAGTCATATACCTCATCCAGTAGAACCCAGACATCGAGGCGCAAAAAAAAAAAAATCAACGCTGAGATCTCTGTCCATGTTTCATTCATTAACAAGCCTTAAAACAGAAAGATTCTACATAGAGAAAAAGAAGACATATGATCCAATCACAATGCCTTCAATATTTTCTAATGATGGTGGAGGATTTATCAGACAAACAATGATTTAAGTCCCAGCTCCCCTAAAGTGTAATCATTTCAGCCTGTCAGGACAAGAATCCCAGTCCCAGAGAAAAGCTCCAAACTAGACAAAACCAGTTTCCAGACACCAGTGTGACACCAGCTGATTGGCAGCATTCAAGCTAAATGTACTGTAGAAAGCGATGAGTCACTTCCACTGCAGTCAATGATTCAACGAAGTAAGAGGTATCAAGTAAAACAGGTTGAATAACAGATCTGCAGGAAATAGAATAATTTTTTAAACTGGATAGAGTCGCCTCTGGGCCACCAGGAAATGTCTTCAATAAAAACCTGGGGCTTTAATTTGTGACACAAACGCAGCGATCAGCATAGACTGTGGAGACAACGATTACATGAGAGGCACAAGCTGGGGCTGCAGTTCACAGAGAGCTACCACATACCAGGCGAGGGCCATCTGAGAGCAGAGGAAACACTAGACATACTGTAGGACTGGGGAATATGCTGCACAGCAGCTCGGTCTTACAAAACACCGAGCTAAGGTCGAGCTCACCTCAATCTATTTCAACCGGTTAACTCAACTCAATGTCATGACCATAGCTCTGTGAATCCTGCCACATCAAACGAGAACATTTACATTTTTGGAAATTAAAATGTCAAAAAAAAAAATTGGAAAAATACACTGTATTTAAATTGAAAAATACAATAAGAAAAATGGGCAAATCCTTAGATCCTTATATTTGGTAAAAAAAAACAAAAAACAAAAAAAAACAGGCGATTTAAAGTTAAACCTATGTATCACACATTTTGTGCAAAGAGAGTATTCCACTGACATCATACGTGACGTATTGGATTTACGATGGCAAGTTTACACCCATACATGCAAAGCACCATGACACTATATGAGACATCATCACTGCCAAATCATTCTCCATCTATATTAGGGTCAGGTTGTGTCTTTAGTCCTGTCGGCAGATACATGCTCGTGACAAACGCCGGGCAGTCATTCTTCACATTTGTAATGACTTTGATCCATTAGCAACAAGAGTTAATCATTCTCTCTGTAAAACATTGACAGATGATCTAGTTTGATGACCCAGCGATGAAGCGAGGATGAGAGTTGTGGTCTTTACCTCCACATCTACCTGACACGTGCAAATCATGTTTACTGTTCAAGCAAATATCAATGACTAATCATGATGAGTGTCCAGTGCAAACTGTGGCCAGGGTAAACAGTGTGTTTTTCTTTCAACATACCAGAGGTTACAGCTAAGATGGACAAAGCTATGGGTACAGATGATGTAATGCAATTAAAAGGCCAAAAATATGAAACATCCTGTTGCCTTGAAATAAACTGAGCATTTACCCGAGCTTGAAAATTGTCAGACAAAATATTATGGCTAGGGTAAGTATAAAAGCAAGCAAAATATGCATATGTATAATCATGTTAAGTCAAAGTATAATTACATATAATTCCTCAACAGCTGATGCTTGTGTTTATGATGTCCTTATGTTAAATTCCTTATCTAGGTTTTCTCATGGGTGGAAAATGTGATGCCTTCACATGAAATTATTAAAAAAGGACTAGTGGATGTTTAAGTACCTGACCTCTGATACACAGATACTGTTCAAATAGAGCTGATAACATTTTCCATTTTAAACAGACTGCTCATTTCGGTTTGTACAACTCAGCTAGTTCATTCTGGTTCATTCGGCTAACGCAAGGTTATTGTTTGGAATCACACGGAGAATATGAGACTAAAGATGATGATAGGAAAACCCTTGACAACAAGTGTGTTGGACTACAAGGAAGCTCTGAAACATGTTGTGAGTTATGGAATAACAACTGTACCGGTTTGCGTTCCCGTTTGGTGGGGATGTGCTGTGGAGGCTGAGGTGGCGGTTGCTGCTGTTGAGGGGCAGGGTTCATAATAACCGGTGCCGCCTGCACCGAGGGGCTGAACTGAGGCTGGGCGGGGTAGTAGGCCCCTGCTGAGGATCACACAGAGAGAGAACAACGTCAACCAATACATTCTGAATTAAAACTACACCGACAGTACAAAGTGATAATGCCATTACACTGAGGTTTTAGTGTTTTATTAGGTGCTTAAGTCTCTTCAGCAACAGCTGAGGAAGTGTTGGGATTACAGTAACACTGAAGGCGTCTATCTATTATCAGTACTAATGAACAGTTTACAATCTAATGGCAATGTAATTACACTTAAAAGATATATAATGTATAAACCAAAGTATTAACAGTGTAAAGGTACCTGAAAGGATAAGTCAAACCCTTTAACTTGATGTCAAAGCAATATTTAACGTCCGTCCAGTAGATTAATCCATATTAAAAGGGACCAAGTTATGATTCATAATAACATAAAAGAAAAAAACAATGATCATTTTAACCACACAAGGACATCCTGACAATATAGTCAAGATAAATGCTGTTTTACTTTCATGCACTCATATATCCAGACTGTTTCAATTAGACTTAATGACACTGCTTGCGTTATTCAACCAAACTAATATTTGGTATTAACATTTTTCATACAGTCATTTTTATCCATTTCCACCCAGCACTTGATTCACTGCTGCTCTGAACATTACTGCATTAAAGCAACACATCTAACAAAACCTGCAACTGTCAACATGTCCTCAGTCATGACCAATCTAGCACCACGTGCAAATCCAGCTGACTTGACATAATTGCTAAAAAATATTTTAAAATTCATTTTAATTCCATTGTTCTGTCGAGTTTCTTGCACAAGCTCAGTATTCCCTTTCATGTTGAATCTGACAGCACAGCCAACATGGCACCAGGAGAGCAGTACAGGTACAGGCCTCCAGGCGATGACAAAGCACTCTCTCACTCTCTGCATTGCTTTCCCTTATTTCTAAAAGGTATAGTTATCATCATACCATTTTCATAAATCAAATCATGACAGCTGCTCCTGAAAAGACAAATAAACAGCAACAACAGAAAAAATAAGTAAACAGCTTCAAGAACTTTGACGAGCCCACTCTGTCAATAACGTCAACAAGCTGTCCAAGCGCTCAGTGGTATTACCTGGCCTCGTACCTGAACCCAGCTACAGTTCAGCTCAGCTGTTGCCTTGTTTCAAAAGGACTGGGATCAAGAAATCCTCAGCTTGAGAAGGCCTCTCTTTTAGCCTGGCTAGCTCCTGCTCGGCCTCTCTCCCCCTCTGCATGCATTTCAGTCTAACTCACATTACTGAGTCTGCATTGTTGACCAGGAGCAGCTCGGCCTAAATATAGTCAAAAACCCACACCGGCTGGGGGAAGAGAGCGAGCCTGCAAGAGGGAAAGGGAGGGAAGACAGACGGAGAGAGGACAGCGAGGGGCCGAAGGAAGACATGCTGGGAAGCAGAAAGCCAGAATGAGACTTTTCTTGGACAGTGTCCCGACACTGTAAATAAGAGACTCGAGATGTGACTCAAGCAATGCAGGAGGTTGAGAGAGGGGGACACACTATCTAGACGACACCTACCCTCAGATTCCTGCTGCTCTTGAGACCCACGATTCCCCATGTTGAATGCCTGCTGAAAGCAGATCTGCGTTTAACCAGAAAATGGAGAGGGGGTTTCTCTTCAACCCCCCTCTCTGACTTTTTCTTGTCCTCTCTACAGGTGCCCTCTCAGAATGACTTCTTTTATGCTCAGCCCTCCCTCTTCCAGCGTGTCTCCATTTTGCTCCTCCCTCTGACCTTCCTGATTCCTCCCTGCCTTTCACTTTTTTTTCCTTCCTCCCTCCCTTCCTTTCCCCCTCCCCAGTGCAGTGGCAGGCAAACTCAAACTGAACAGTTGTGTGAATTAGAGTGGCTCTAATTTGGCTGAGGGCCGCCCCTATCTTATCACAACAGACAACTGATGTAATCCATGCTGGTATACACTGGATTGTTTACTACAAATCCTGATATACTACTGCTCTCTGTGGGAGGGAGTCTTAAAAATAGTCCAAAGTTGCGTCAGCACTCTGTTTGTGTGTCTTTACCTGGTGGCTATTAAAGTACTCAGCAGTCAGGGAGAAGGCACTGATTACAAGCGCTGGGGAGTGGGGAGGATAAAAGAATGATATTCTGGGATCGTTAATACTTACCAAAGCTTTACAATCGTACTGAAAGAAAAAAAAAGCTCTGCTCAGATACACAATATATCTGTACCACTGTCCTGGGCCTGAACTACTTCTAGTGTCTGTATACAAAGCAAACAGAGGATCAGAGACCATGTCTCACTGTCACATGATCATGTTTTTAGGGTCATATGCCACATGCTGATGTCTTGACACATGATGTGAAGAACTAGCAATGTGACACACACCACCCAACACAAACATATGCGACAGTCATAAATAAAAAACAGCCATTACATACTGTCGGACGGAGAAGAAAATAATTGGCATGCACAGATTGACACTAAAGACGAATCTAAGATTAACTATAGCATTTGCGCTAACATAGAGTCCAAACAGTCGACTGGGTGAAATCTACCCTGCAGTTACTTTGAAGAGAACACTGCATTTGATAAAAAAAATATATAAACTGGTCTGGTCTTAATTTAGCTGCTTTGTACACTGGTATCCATTTTGAATACACCTCATTACACCACTTTGTGGAGTGACATTTCCATTTGCACACACAGGTGCAGAGTGTGCAGAGGTATTATTCGAGCACCATGCACATCACAGAGTGGGTGTACTGTATGGTTGGGTGCAAAGAGCAAGGGTATGAATGGCCTTATAGGAAGAACTGTGTTTTTACAGTCCTTTATTCAGGCCTGTGCGTTCGATTGCTGATGAGCTACAGTTTAAACAAAGACAACACATAGTTTAGATGCCTGCTGCTGAGTGAAGGGGGGGGGTCAGCAAGTTTGCTCAGTGCATTGTCAGTTCTTGTGATGTAGTGACACTCTGCCACCTCTAGAGGGTGCAACAAACCACCAAGAAGGAAATGTGTGTGTTTTGTGGATGTGAAGGTATGCATGTTTCTTAAAACAGTATATGCGGGCACCTCCTTTTCTTTACTTTGATGTGAAAAGACCAAATGAATGGTAAATGGACAAATCCCAGATTACCAAACAACTAAGACCATCACAAACAACCTGGAAATGACGAGGACAACAGAAAACACATGAAAAACCTGTTGAAAACCTTGGTAACAGCAATGAGTCACCAGGTACCACGGCAGATGATTTCTCATGTGGCTGTCTCAGGTTGTTGGACCTTTGCTTGCTGGTAGCAACAGTGGTGTGATGCCCCTGACTCCAACACAGCAAGTGTCTCTGTGTGTTTGTGTGTGTTTGAGTGGCTCAGGTGAGGCCCCAGGTAGAGCCTCTTACCATAAGTACCATATTCAGCTGGGCTGGTGCCTGGGTAAAAGCCTGGGGTGCCTGCTGGGACTGGATATTGCTGGGGTGTGGCCACATAGGTCGCTGACCGGTACTTAGGAAACATGGAAGATAAGACAAGAGAGAAGCAACATTATAAGACGGTAATACAAATATTTCTGTGAGGTTTGAGGGTAGTTTCTCTATATTCAGTGATCTTACTACTTTCAAAAAGGTCCACTGTTTATAAGCTTTTTCAGCACTAGCTTGACCCGTTGTTAGGGAGGCAGGACAGTTGCTATGACAATGCAGATACTTGAAGCAGGAACACGACTCAGCCACAGGAAGACAAGGAGGACTAACTGATGAGAGAGCGTATTGGGTGGGCTGGTGGGTATGCTGCATGTCTGTTTTATCACGGGTGAGGGGTTAATTTCCATTAAATTCAATTATTATACACAAACCAGTTAAATGACTGAGCATAAGGACAACCTCACCATGTCAGGCGCTAACAACCACCCAGTTTGTGGCCCTACCTGTCCCGGTATGAAGTAGGCTGCTCCCTGGGGCGAGCTGGGGAAGGGCAACTGTTGCCCAGGGATCATCATC
Organism: Pseudorhombus dupliciocellatus; assembly: GCA_016785235.1. NCBI lineage: Eukaryota > Metazoa > Chordata > Actinopteri > Pleuronectiformes > Paralichthyidae > Pseudorhombus > Pseudorhombus dupliciocellatus. The sequence continues at coordinate 2,343,085 of JAFBJW010000075.1, forward strand.
ATTTGCGAGCCAGGGCCGGGCTGGTACACATGGGCAGGCGTCACAGGTCGGGGGGCATTGCTGGGAGGGACGCCTCGTGGCCCACTACCCGGAGGCAAGCTGGCCCTGTTGGTGTAGTAGGGCTGGACAGCAGGGAGGCGAGGATGGAGATTAAGAGGACAAATGTAGATGGTAGTGGGAAAGATAAGTGAGGTGAGGAGGATGAAAGGAAAATGAATGAATGGGATGAATTAGGCAGAGAGAGGACAAAGTAATGAGGGAGTTATTAGTTATCTTTCTGAAGCCTTTGACATAAACATACTCCCAGTACCCCGATCTGATTTAATCTCTTTGACCAAGTGGAGGTGGCTTGTCCAGCCTAACAGCAAGGTTTAAACTTTGCCCATGAATCTGTGGCTACCCTCCAACTGGAAACATATTGGCCCTGCCTGCCAGGAGAGATAAAGCAGCTAACGCAGGTTCATTCAGAACTTCCTCATTGACATTCTGCTGCTCGCCTGGGAGCTAACCACCGTCGCCAGCGAAATGACACCAAGCCAACACAGAGCAAAGCTGCCAAATATTAGTCACACATATATAAGCACTTCTCAAGCGGATGAGGGGGGGGGCAGGGGAGAATAAAGGAAAAACTGGAAGAATAAGGGATGAGTTACCTGTAGAGACCTGAAGCTTCCCTTCAGCGGCAAAAAAAACACAGATCACACAGACACACATCACATGGAGGCAACAGAAGGGTGGGAAGAGAAGGAGTGAGAGAAAGAACACCATCATCAGTTAGAGAAAGCCCAGGAACCATCCATTCTGAGCCATGCAGTGAATTAACAAGCAGCATGCAGACAATAGGCAGAACAGTGACCCCTCATAAACAAGTTCTAATTTGTCTTGATTAACGTCGAACTGAGGGATGTTGAGGCGCTGATGTTTTCTTTGATAATGAAAAAAAATAGTTTTCAATCAAAGGCTATTTTAAAATGATGGAGTGTCAGTATTAATAATGGTCGATGAATAAATCCAGACTCACTATTACTGAACCTTCAAGTCTAGTCATTAAATTAAAAAGAAAACCCACTGAATCCCTGTCATGTTAGTCACTTGTGCTGTTAGTACCTGTTGGTGTAAAGGTCGGGGCCCTGGGGCAAACTAGAGGAGGAGGAGGAGGAGGAGGAGAGGCAGACATAGCAGAGGTTAGAAATAGGCACAGGATCCATGACGGGGATCTGTCAGTGAACGGCAGACGTCAAACTCATTCACAGTTTCCTGTCCATTATAGCAGAGGGGTGTGCCTACTTCCTACACTAAAGATTTTCTCTTTTACTTGTTTTCGTCACCTTGTGTTTGCTCCAATAAATTTACGATTTATTCCCATCTTATGTAGACAATTTGAAAAAAAAAACCCTAACCTGTACTACACAGCAGAAGTGAATTTAAATAACTCTAATTATAACAATGGCATTTGGAGCAACTTGCATTTTCTCCTGCATCGAGGAGTAAAAGACAGGAAAGAGTTTAACCATGTTGGTGAGGCCTGTGCGAGCATGTAGCACTCTCTTAGATGCTAGAATAGGTGAGGCGTATAAAGGGCAGACTGACTGACAGCTACAAAGGTGCAGGAATGAAAAGCAAACAAACATGCAAATGATCTGAGGAGATGTGCTCAAACGTCTGTACACTGTGTTCTCTACTGAGAGGATTTCAGACAGCGACAGGGAGCAGAATGAGGAAAGGATCTGAATACTTTCTGTCTCAACTTTTTATCTGGATTGGTTTGTCTGTGATTTCTCTTACAGAACTGCAGAAGGTGCAGTATGACTGGCATGTAGGTTGGAGTATTAAGGGGGATGCAATGAATGAGCTCATGAGAGAAAGGTTGCAGCATTATGAGAGAAATCGACAATTAAGTAGTAATTTTAGGCTTTGTGATATTCTATAGAGGGGAATTAGATCATTCTATCACCTGTTTTAAATGAGAATTTTGAAGCATCTTGTTAGTTATACTTGATTTTAGCTTATCAGCACCACATTACAGAATATTGCTGTTTTATGGAGACAACGTTTGGCAATTTGTTGAAAATCCCCAATTTTAATTTCTAGATGAGCCACAAATGCACCGTTGTAGATATGGGATCGAAATAGTCGTTCTTTTTCTGGGATGGACTGTGTGCTGCAGGGTTGGGTGAACAGTTGGCAAGCCTACCTGTCGGGTCTGTGGTGTTGGGTTCATTTGTGGAGGCTGCGGGGATGCAAACACAACAGAAGGGGGCTGCCCGGGGGGGAATGAGGGCTGCAAGAGACAGGAAGTGATATCAACAGCAGAAGAGTGAGATGCAGGAGACCCTCTGAGCAAGTGGGATGAAAATTGTTTCATAAGCGCGCAGGTACTGATTCTGATATTTGTGCTCAGGGTATTGTTCTGATACCACAACATCATCTTTAATGGTGACCTTATCTCTTAAAACACCTTCTTACAGAATCTGCAAGGGAGGGATAAGATTTTACTGCTGGTTTCTAGTTTGAACAATTATGTTTGAGCAGGCTTCGGTGGCCCTGTGTAAACAGTCTGTAGCACACATTAACTGTGTGCTCACTGTTTTGTGTGGAGAAAAAAAAATTGACCTGCGTGAAAAGACACTTGAACTGTAAGGTGTCAAGTCATGCGATGAGGTCTGCACCAGCAGCCCCAGACACGTATTCAACCTCAGACGATGGGCTCTGAGATAGGTGGTGAGCAGTTAAAGGAACTGAAAACACTGTGCTTTCAGAAGGAGGGGTTAAAAACTTCTGAACTGAGTGCACGCTTAATATAAAAAGCCACACAGACAAAGGCGTCGACCACAAGCTTCCATGTAGCACAAGTTACAGGGGCAGCTGAGGAGCTGTCTGAGACACGTGGCTGCTGTAACCCTTCCCTCCCAGGGAAAGTGCATTGTTGTGTGATCTGTTTTTCATTAGGTGTTACAAGAGCCCTTTTCTGCTCTCTACGATACAAAGCGGCACAGAGCGGCACGCCCTTGAAGAGCCAGTGAAGTCGGTGAGGTAACATGGATCATTACCTGCGACAGGCCAGGGGAGGGGGCCGGGTGGGGGGTGGAGGGGAGTCCCGTTATAGGTTGTGGTGCTTTATTCATTTCATGGAGTTCTGCATGGGGAGGCGGATGTGGACCTGTGTACATATCTGCAGAAAGGAGAGAATAGGTCATAGGTTATAAAAACGACCAACCACTTCAGAGGCTGTTGTCACATTCAGCACCCCTGCGACACTGAGTGACAATGGATTGATGAGACTCCTCTCCTTAAACACAGGGGGACATCCAAAGCAGATATTTCCTGTTGGCAGTCACACCCTACACACTGTACTTACAGTTAAGAATCTTTTAAGGTCCCAAGTCTGGTTACACTGAGGAACCGGTTTTCCTAAAGGGAAGAGCGAAGAGGGAACTTTGTTACCAGAGAGCGCATTTCAGTTAAAATTCACAACATCTTCTATACCTATTATTTTCACCAGAGGGGTTCCTCTGCAGCATACCAAACAGACACAAATACAGAGAACTACAAAACTATGTGAACTTGTCAATAACCCTAAAAAGTTAGACAATAACAGCTCCTCCTCATTTATATGATCTTGTTTGTTTTGAGTCCAAACCGAAGAGGAAAACAGAAATACTTCTCTAATGTTACACTGAAAAGGTCTGTGTTAAAGAACCAACCGAAGCATTCAATATTGAGATTTCATTCTTGCACTATATTTTTTGTGTACGTGTGTCTACATCTTCAAAAAAAAAATCAGAAGTCTTCATGCGATTCTTTGTTGTGGGTTGTTGTGGGACTCAACTGTCTCTAGAGACATGCTATACCTTCAAGGACAGAATTGGCCAAGTTATTGTTTTACGGTCGTCACTGTCTGATCATAAATTTATTTTTGGATTATTGCAGAATATTCTTTATGTGGTCTGTTTATCTCATTCAATAATTAATTCACAGGGTAAAAACACATTACTGTTAAACCATACCACAACAATAAAGTAATGACATCACTTAAGTTCCTGCTCTGGATGATGTTTCATCAAGTGAAACATTAAAACAGGTAGTTCAGTGTTATTGTCCTACAGGATACTGAGATAAAAACAGAAATGACTTCTATTCATAGAAGCCAAACAATTTCCAGTTCTATTCTTATAACCAGAAAAAAATCCATTGGAACTATGACGTGTCTGAATCAGGTCATTTCATGATCCCAGTTTAAACATCTTCCTCAGGTTATATGGTCCTTGTAATAGTGACACATTTTGTATTTATAGCCAAAACCTACATTAACTCTGCCACTCACTCATACCCAGTTCCATGACACACGCACGCACGCACACAGTGTAAAAACCCTGAGTCATGATGAATCAGGTTGTTTTTCTTTTTTCAAAGAAGAGGAAATCACTCTGCAGAAAAGGCCACAATCGTCATGGTTACCATGACTATATCAACACACAAACAATAGGAGACAGAAGGACAATGGGATTTAACTGAGTGAGGGTTTCCATGCAGCCAGATGAAATCTCTGGCGAACAAAAACAGAGTTACACTGATGTTGAGCTCATCCCCACTGGAGCCTTGGAGCTCAGAGAATGGGAGCAAGGCCACAGAATGAAATGTAAATTTTCTGCTTTGAAATTCCAACTTTTTTCCAATTGTTTAAAACGTTTACAAACAAAAACAAACTCAAGAGGACTGCCACTTCAAAGCTGATTGCAGAGAGAAAGCTTGTCAGCCGGAGCAGACCTGGCTTGGAGATGAAATGCTGACTAAACAGTCTCAGAGCTAAAATAGGGACTATGACTAACAACTGACACTGCCTCTGAGGCTTTACTACTCTTAGGCGCACTTACTTAACCTGAGGGAATGACACTTGGCATAATTCTTGAACAATGATTGCACCACGGACACACACACCCCACGCAGACTTATTCTGCAGAATTTGAGAAAAGCAAGGGATGAGTACAAATTCTGGGCACAGCCTGCAGAAAGAGAAATGAGGGGTGCACCAGAGCACTTCCTTTCTACAGGAATCTCTGTTTTAGGGGGGAGTCATTCCAGCAAATGCACCCCTCACCCCATGGGTAATCACACCATCCAGTCATTTGAGCTGGTCTGACACGCAGAACCCCTGAGATCCAGCCACCAGCACCACCACTGGTAAAACATGCTCGTTCAACTGTTGCATAACACTCTTCCTGCACTGCCATGACCCACTGAGGAGCAGAGGAGGAGAACATTCTGTAAAAGACGCTGGCTATCATGTCACCTACAGTAAAAGAGGGTGTGAATTTACAACTGTATGCCCACACATCTTGTGTATTCATGCATTCTCAGTGCAGCTTTTTTGGTAAAAGAGGTGCTCGCTGCTTTTCCCCAATGCTGAGATATGATCAAACTTAACAGCCTGGTCACAAAGGTGTGAAGAAAAAATGCACAAGTGAATGTCTGAGGCAGATTTCAACATACTTTAAAAATGCAGTAACATACAAAGACCACCATGACACGTCCCATTTTACTAAAAAGCCTTTTGCCCCTTACTTACACATTCAGTAAGTCCTCTGTTGTGTACAGCCCATGGCCTGCAGTCTGAAATGTCAATCCAGACCTGCTGCCAGAGCCACACTGCTGGCTGTGGTGGTGACAGTGACACAACCCCCCCCCCCCCCCCCCCCCCCCCCCCCCCCTCCCCCAGCTTCACTTAACTCAACTGGACCACTTAAAGTAAAGCTTACATTTATCTTAAATGAAGAATCTTGGGAAGTGGGAAAAATGTGAAGTTGGAAACAAGGTAACTTGAATTTAACTCCATTATGCAGAATCATCTCCAAAGACACTGAATACTTAATTGCCAAAAGATGTGCCCCCAACATGAGGTACGGCTGTCAGGCTCACGTCAACACCTTTCAAACGCCACACTCACAGTGTATGTGTTGCTGTCTGCCAAAAACAAAACCAGATTTTCAATGATCAGATTTCCATCTGAAAAGTGTTAGTGACAAACACTTCGCTCAGACATTTCAAGGTGCGAGGGGCCGATGACACAGCATCACACCAGTGCAGCCTTGTTCTGTTTTACCAACACTCTGCCAAAACCCACACATGACCACACACACCCTGCGTCTGACAGATCAAGTCTTGTCTTATGATGCTTCATTCATTTCATCCTAACCATAAAGCTGAAGTGGTAAGCCGAGACCTGGGATGGACATGTGACATGTTTCCATTAACCATACAACAGTTTAAAGCATCCATTTTAGACCTCAGCAATAAGGTCACAAGTCTGTAGCGAGCAGGGTTAAGTGACCCTCCAGGGCTAAAACATGAACACAGCCGCCCTCTAAACAAACACACTTACAGCAGAACGTGTCTGAGGGCTGGTGGCATCATCATCATCATCATCATCATCATCATCCAGCAGTGGTAGAACACCGGCTCTCTAACTCTGTGCCACTTCTGCTGTGACACAGGGGCGTGTCTGCCTGGCTACTCACGCACACAGCGAACCACCACTGCAACTCCCTCCCGGGGGGACCGTAATAAACTGGCGGATGCCGCACGTAGAGGAAAAGGGTGCGGAGACGTGCCGTTAGCCGTGTGGCTAACTTCCCTAGGCCCAATCTGGATTTACCACGTGGTTTCTCCTGCTCTTGGCGCGACGCACATCACAGCTGCCGGCTTCATGCCAGCCACACCTCAGCCCACATCGGCCATGACAACAACCCGATCCGTGTCAAGCACGAACCACACCAAACGAGAAAGAAAGAAAGCGTGGTTGTCGGAAGTCATGGATGAGGACAGGTCGTGGAGACAGCGGCCGCGTCAATGAATGGAGACACTGACCTCCGTAATTGTCAAGCTCGGGAGGAGGAGGCGGCTACCGGGCTGTTAGCTCGACGTGGTGGTGGGAAGCTAACCTGGTATAAACAGACAGCAGCGGCTCTGTCGTGACGGAGTCGTGTACCCCAGCCTCCCTGAGTCAGCCACCTGCTCACACAGTCCTCCACACACACACTGCGACGTGATGCTGAGGAGAAGGAGCAGCATGACTCCCATTAGCCCCCTCGACCTGTCACCCCTCTCACTCATGGAGGCTTCACGGTTGGAAACATCCATGCCTGCCCCCTCGTTTATCCACCGGTGTCTCGGGACAGCTTGGTGATGGTAACCGCCGTCCGCTGAACATCTGACAGCACAGACTTTAAACTTCAGCTGCCTGGGTAACCAGACAGCTCCAGACCTCAGCGCCTAGCTCAGAAGGTTACAGATCACTGGCATTAACTTCACATCGCCATCACTTGGTCTCAGGTGTCAAGTTCACTGTATTCATGTTATTCACAACATCTCTCCGCATAAAAGACACAGGCGAACACAAGCTCCACAATTTACTACCAGGTTGCTAACATCAGGGCAAAACCCGGCATCGACCCGACTGTTGATCTGACCCCAGGGCTACCTATATAGCCTCCGGTGTCGCTAGCTAGCACGCAGTACGGTTGCTAGTAGCATAAATTGCGCCTACCGGCGAAAACAACAACATTGTGAGGCAGTATGTCGCTTGTCACAGGTAGCATGCACACGCATGCGATAATACGCGTATAGATGCGGTAGTAACAGCTCAACATGACACCATGCCGCAATTAACTGAGTATCTGAACTGGATAAACTGAAGAAAGAACACCCACGTCGCCTTAGCATGGGATGCTAGCGAGGAGCTAGCTGGCTAATCCCTCCGAAAACACAGCAGGAGCCCCCGATGCTCAGAAAGCAGTGAATAAAGTCAGGACAGACAGGTTTGTGTCCACATTTCAGGTCGGACGTACAGAGACATATCCCCACGGAGCATCCATGTGGCTGAGACTCACGGAAATCAGTGGAAAAGCAGCATTTGAATGAAGAAAGAGGCGCAGGACCGAGGCTTTACCTTCTCTCCTTGAGTCCGCAGAGCCGGACGGACGGAAAATCTTACCGGAAGCCGGTAGGAAGGTAATTCCGGCAAAATCCCATCACGTGAAACTGTCCCAGTACTGTGGACTGGAAATCTACTCATGCCTTATCTTTATTGAGTTTCCATGTGAACAACGTCATTAGAGACGTGTTGTTATTCTAAAAGGGCTGAGGGCAAAACTCCCCAACAAATGCCTAATTTCATATTCTGTAATTGTATTATAATACAAATATACATAAATAAACTGTTGGTTATATGTAATAAATAATGGTCTGTTTCGATTAATCAGAAAAAAAATCATTGTTCCACAGGACAGATTTTGTAGGTTCTCTGTACCATACTGAACAATCACAAGATCAAAAACAAAGAAAATAAATGTCCGTTTAATCTGAGCTTCATCCAGGCGATTCTCTGTCAAGACATTCCAGACTTTCTCACGTGAGGTTAAGTGGGCGCTTAGTTTACACACTGATTCAAATATACAATATAATATTGTTTGATTTAAATGAGCAGTCACATTAATAATGTAAATCTGAACATTGCATAAATGATTGTATATTCTGTGTTCATTTTACACAAACAAGCGCAAACAAATAATGTGTATATATATATATATAATTTATCTGACATACATTGCTATTGATGGGTTGTAAAAAACATTACACTATAGACATCCTTTGGGTCAAGTCACCTGAGCTACTGTTCCTAGCAGAGTACTTCACATACTTCAACAAATCAAATTCTGAACTACTGTTGACATTACTCCCTGACATAATGATATATATACATCATGTATATGTACTTGTGTGTACACAAGTACTTATAAGTGTAATTAGTAACAAGCTGCATTCCTTCTGCTAAGTGGCTCCTCCCTGTGGAGAAACAACAAAATGCTTGATAAAGTTCCATGACCATTCATTCTTTATCAATCAATACACAGCCATAAGATTTCCACCATGTGGATCTGAGTTTTTATTTGTTTCAACCTTAAACAGTACTCTAACAAACACCGCCCCCCAAAAACATGAAGATTACATATTTGTAAATGTTCTAATTACAAAACATTGAGGATAAAAGTAGTAGGAAAAAACAAAAACAAGATGTGAACTATTGATGTGGTCTGAGCAAAGTTTTATTCATTTACTGATGACTGAAACACATTCCCACTTCAGAGGAGGCCCCCAGGCTGTATAGCTGCTGATTTACTTCACGTGTGAGAGATGGAACAATCTTAAAGCAATGAGGAGAATCACCTATGCAGAGCAGATAAGGTCCCAATTTAATCCTCATACCAGTCAAATTAACCAGACCCCAGGCATCCATTTTTAATGACTGCTGGGCCACAGGTGACAGTGAGAAGATGAAGCAAGGTAGAAGGACAAGCCCACCTCACTCTTTTCAGCCATGCAGTAAACAATTCAATATAACAACTTCCAAGCCATGGAGGTCTACCCTTACAAATACAGGGAAAGGCCAACGAGAGTGGGCTTTTTGGCTTCAGTCTAGGTTTCATAGTTGGGGTTCTTGCGGAGGATAACAAAGCCCTCGAGGATGGGGGTGACAGGGAGGTACTCCTCTGTGGCCAGCTCAGCCCTCTCTCCATGTGCCAGTAACACTGGTGTGGTGTGAGTCTGGAAACCTGTGATGGCCTTGGGCTTCCCTGCTTGGCCCACGACATCCACCGCCTGGACACAGATCCAACAAAGTCATTAGATACAGAGGTAATTTGTAATATGAATCATTACAAATTCCGATAAACGTTTCAATTCTCAAAGTAATCTTGAGCTGTACCTGTCCCACTCTGACTGACACAGGCAGTGGCCGGAGCTCCTCGTCGAATGTGACCAGCATACGTGGCTGCATGGCTGCGACCAGGCCGTACAGAATGTAGTGAGATTTCCCCAGGATAACTGAAAAGCACACAATGAACAGCAGGGGGAACATGAGCACAAGAAAACCACCATTGAAGGCAACATTAAACTTGCATAAGCATAATGGAAAACACAACAAGCGGAAGCAAAGAAGGGCAGCGGGAGGAAAATGAACTGACTGTTCTTGACATCAAGGAAGGAAACGAGCACAGTGAGTAGTCCAGCGACGGCGACCTGGCTCATCAGCTGCCTGTCGCTATGGTAGGGACAGAGTGTCAGTGTGCCTTTGCCCAAGTGAGTCAGACCCTGTGGAGGCACAAACACCAGAGAGTCAATACTTACTCAAACACTCAGTCTGGTATAAAGTGCCTTTTGTGCTGCCACCCACCTGGGCCAGTCGGACCATGAAGAGATTGTTGGGGTCTTTGGCATGATACTGTGCCAGCTGCCGAAGCATGGCCGCCAGACGTGCGTTATTTGTGCCTGTGGGAATGGAAGAAATGTGGAGTTTGTTTAATGTATTAAGGAGGTTGACATAAAAGGATTTATTTACAGGACGCAAGAGCATAGTGCTTCACTGAACTGTGGCAGATATGCAACATCATTTCCAAGATCTTTTTTAAATCCAGTTTCAGGCTTTAGCATAACGACCCTCTGTAAAATGATAACTATCATTTGTGGACAATATGCAGGTGAAGGATTATGACATCTGTAATTGTTTAAATAAAACATGACAATATAAATATTGTATGTCATCTCTATACCTTTTAACAGAGTTTTAATGAATGAGTTCATTATTTAATGGTATAGACTATTTATTGCATGCTTGTTGCCTCACAGAAGGTTTTACAAATTTTATTTAAAACTAAAACATTTTTAATCATGGAAGTGTAATTCGCCAATTTAAAATTAAGATTAAGAAATTGAAATATACACTTAAACAGGGGTTTGATGTCGAGGTGATATCATAGTTAACCTTATGCCACTTAATACCCAGAATCCTACTCACCACTGCCCACCATGCCCATGGCAAAGATGGAGTTGTGGGAGACTTCCGGGTCTGCATCATGGGAAAACTTGCTGAGGGTGTCCAAGATGTTAAGACGAGGATTGGACACAGAAATAAGAGCCAGAGCGAGGGGCACAGCTCGCCTCAGTGTGGGCTCACCGTATCGTAGCTGATGGGATAAATACAGAGAAATCAAGAGTAAATGCATTTCCATGTTCAAAAAAAGATAAACAAGGGGGTAGTTTATTTAAATTCATGAAGTTATGCTTTGTTCCTCGTGTGTTTCATCAGGAGAGCACAGACTGTAGTGAGTGGTATCAAAGTTATAAAAAGTAAACAAACAGAATATGGTTTGGAGAAGTAGAAGGAGCTACTGACCAGATGTCCAAATGTCCGCAGTGCCATTTCAGAACCAATCTCCTCCCCCATGGCAATCAGGGCAATACCAAGAACAGCTACACCCTGTAATGAAAAAAGTTCCATAATCTGTTCAAGCAAATAGGCAATAATAATGGAGAGACGTGTTGGTGAGCAATGACTTTGTTGGTGAGCAACACATTACCTGGTGGGAGCCCATATCTGCAGCACTGTCCTTCTTGTCTTTGTCCTTCTTATCCTTCTTGTCTTTGTCCTCCTCTTTTTCTTTCTCCTTGGCTTCGTAGTGCTCACTGCAGATATGGAGAAGCTGCTGCACCTTGAGCACATTACCAGAACCTGAAATTGAAAAATATATATTTGAGTATAAACACTTTATTCAGTTATGGCAATACTGGACATTTAGTGATCAAGTCTTAGAATTTAGGTGTGTAGTGTGAGACTGACCTGCATATGCACAGATATCCACTAGTGTGTTGGCAAAGCTGCGGAAAGGTTCAGGCACAACCTGAAGAGCTGCCAGGGTTGTCTCAATTGCCTCTCCCTTACCTGGAGAAAGTGAACGACAGAAATCAACAAAACATTACAAAAGAAGTTGAACTAACCTGTAAAAGATACTAATAACCTCATGGCACACATTTTCAAACAATCTCCTAGATTATGAATTAGTATTCCTTACCCAGGTGGTTGAGTCCTAAGCCTAGAGGCAACCAGCGCGCATATGTGTCCTTCAGCTCCTGTTCGTTCTTCTCCATGATAGTCTGGACGATGGTGGAGGTCACGTCACCGTTACATGACCCTACTGCGATCATCCCGCACGCAAGGGCTGTCACTCCAACCACCTGGGGATGAAACATAAACACTTGAACTTGCTTAACTGATTATAAAGTGGGTATAACAACAACAACAATGACGACAAAAAACATGCATCCTTACCTCCATGCTGGATTTGGAGTCCCCCATTACAGGGAGAAGCAGAGAGAGGACATCTTCTCTGTTTGAGCCAGCGTAGGCCAGGCCCAGTCTGAAAACAAGATGACAGGGATTAAGGACAAGCCCCAAAGTGCCTTTAAAGCATAAAACTGTACTGATCCCTTGAGGGGATTCAACTATTAACATAACAAGAAATATATTTTCCTATACGTTTCCACTCACCCAAAGATGGCTCCTATCCTCATGATATTGCTGTTGTGCAGGACATAGTCAGACAGGAGGGCGAGGGCCGGATCACATTCGTTCCTGACACCTGAGTTTACAATGCCACAGGCCAGGAGGGCACCAGACTGCACAGGGACACGTGATACAAGTTAAATGAGAAATTAACTTTTTTTTGTATCTCCCCAATGATAATAAGCCTGAAAATAGCTAGCAATAGCAAAGTGAAGACACACTGGTTGTAATCCACTGAATACAAATTACATTAAAATGGAATACCTCCCAGCCCAATGTTTACCTTGATGTAGTCCTCAGAGGAGTAGAGGTATTTGTCTATCTGGGTCAGACCACCATCAACATCCCACAACAGGATCATACCCAGGGAAGCTGCAGCACTCAACATCCCTAAACAAGATCATCATTCGTCACTGGATATTCAAATAACAGTGACATACAAATAAATAAAAATCACCATTCATATACACATTATAAACTCAGTTAATCGGCTATGTCAAGAAAGGTTTAGTCTAGCATTTTAATTTACCATGATCCTTGTTCTTATACAGCCACTTGTTGCCATCATCTGTGAGTAGCTTATCCTGCCCAAAAGCAGCGTTGACAAAGCCGTTCACAAAAGAGGAGGCCAAATTCATACGAGCAGAGTCCACCTGAGAGCCGCTCCCTCCAAACCCTGTCACATACGGAGTAGAGGTCACGCTATATGACTAAATCAATGTTTTTCAACATCACTGAACAAACAGCATCCCAAATTCCATCTGGACTTACTGTTGTTTTCAAGATGTGTTTTGTAGATGTCATCTGGGACTTTGGGTTCCATGATGTCCAACTGGGAAGGAGAAAATAAGTGTGTCAATGAAGGGCTTTGTACACATTCAAAAGCTTCAGACTAGAAGTTACCTCTCTGGCCAGGGCCAAGAAGTTGCTGTTAAGCTGCACATTAGACATAATCTCTGTCAGGTCTTCATAGTCCTCTACATCCTCATTAAGCTCCAGGAACATGCCATGGCGACCCAGCATGAAGGCCATCTGTTTCTGGATAACACTGAAAAAAATAAAATGCAATCAGATAACATATATTAAATTTAATACAATCATCCATCTTTATAGATGAATAACCTTTGTCATGACAGTGACCATGGGACTTACATATCTTTGCAGGATGTGAAGATGTTCTCTACCAGCTCCACATCATTGAGCATCAGGGCGAGTCGCAAGGCCTCTGGATAACGGTTAAACTTTCGGAAGATGTTCAGGGCACATCTCAGCAGAGCTGAATTCTCAGGCTCAGGAACATAACTCACACAACTACAAGAACCAGGAAAGAAGTTACAGAATTAAGTGATTATATTTCAGTGACAGATGCGCTTTGTGACCTTTGTATAACCTGGACATACCTGGTGAGGTAAAGACAGACTTTGCCATAAGCATTTTCGTCTATGTAGTCTTCTAGCATGTCCAGCCTCTCGATCTCCATCAACAAATCACATGCTTCGTGCTCTGCATTGTGGGCCATGTTGTATGGCACTATCTCCTTTACTAGTTTCAACAGCGTCTCCTGCTGTGCCTTGTCACTCTCTTCCACCTCCTGCCACTCCTTGGCCACCTCACCTGCCAGATGCCTAGAAAATGATGGACAGAAAATTAGTCAGCAAGAATGACAGCAAACCAAATTTCACTATAACTCACCCCTCACAACTTTTTATCTAATAAAATATGTTGTAATGTTCCAACATTAGCCAGAAGACTTCCAGATGTAGTTTACTTACCTTACATATTCATGTCCCCAGGAGGCCAGCTCTTCCTGTGAGCCCAACAGACGGTACTTCAGGCACTCCCTCTCACCGCTCATCGTCATGGCCAGCACTGAGACCACATCAGCACAGAAATGCTGCAAATACAAAAAATATTCAGTGTGAACTGAATTAGTTTTCATTGGTTTGATTCTGTTTTGGTGGCTTTAAAACTATGGATGTAGCACACGATTTATGCATTTGACATCTGAACAAATATTTTAAAATAATCCTAATGCAGTATTGGTTCACAATAAATGCCACACAAACATGGATGAATGCTGTTCTCTGTACAAAAGCTCTAGTGTCTTCAAAACATAAATGTGTTGACGCAATCACATTGCTTCAGTTCCACTGATGCATACTTCAGTTTTCCAGTTTTCTGGCAGCATCACAATGTTACCTTGTTCTCTCCAGGAGCCATGCCGTCATAGATCTCTTTGAGCTTGCCATAGTGTGGGCGCAGGAATTTCAGGGGTTTGGGCACTGAGGTCATTGAGGTGGTTGAAGAACGGATAAGTCTGCGCAGTTCTTCCAAAGCAGGGCGATACAACGCTGTGTTCGCTTCCTGCCAATGTGTAGAAAATTTTGCATTCAATCATCTTTTAAAAGAAAGCTACCTTTTAGCACACGGAGGGCAAATAAACAAACAGAATACTCACACTAAGTCTCTCCACCATCATCTCTAGGTCTTCTTGTAGCTGCTTGTCTTCTTCTGACTGAGGTAATCAAAAAAGAGAATACATTTTGTAAAAATTGAAAACATATATTGAGAATGAACTTGGTAAGTTGATGACTTGGCAGATGATGTCAAACACTGATGTGTGTTTTGATGGATCTGTCCAACTCAGTGACATCTGGCTGGAGCAATCACAGATCTATATTAAATGAACTCTAAATTTAATTTCAATGTGAAAACAACCTGACCAGTGACAACGATGGCTGATTAGCAAAGCCAGCTCTAAGATAACTTTATTTATTACTTAACCTTTATTAGTGAGGAAAGTCATGACAGGAAGGAAGTCAGGTAAAGAGCGGCTAAGTTAACGCCATCAACCTATCTTAAACATAAACCTGTAAAATCAGGCTGTTGTTACATTTGAGTGTGGCTGCTGTGTCATACAGTTTATAACCCAATGCTACCCGAGCTAGCTGTGGGTGCTATCACTACAGACACTGAGGACAGCGGCGACAACAACTAGCCGGCTAATGCTAGCTCGCCGGTTGAAGCTATGCTAAGCGAAAGCGAGCTAACGCTATGAGTTACAGCTGCGGGCTTGAAACAAAAAAACGAAAACACAACAAGAACTCAGAGTGGCAGCTTTTCATGATAGACTAGAGCACACAGTCGCCGGGGGGTGCACGAGTCCTGTGCGTTGAACGACACTGACTTCGGCCCGCTCCACCATGTTGTCAAAGCGGCAGTGACTAAGGCAAAATATCTGTCTCCCCTCACGTTACTCAAGATGCACAATTGAATGAGAACAACGTCCCCGCTCACCAGCTCCTGCTCCTCCTTCTTCTCCTTCTCCTTATCTTTGGGCTGCTGGCCCTTTTCCTTGTCCTTCGACTTCTCATCTGTCTTTTCGGGATGCTTATTCTCTCTCTGTTTTGCCTCCTCCATGGCTGCGGTTCTACGATCTGACGACTAGCGAGCGGAACTGAGCAGCTCTCGGGCAGCTTCTTCTTCGCCGGTAAAAATGTGGGTGAGCTTGTTCTCTCGAGCGCCCCCACACTGGAGAGACCTGTCACGTCACTGTGTGTGCCATTCAAGTTCAGGACACGTAATCGTGTAAAATACGAGCACGAACTCTTTCACCTTGTGCCCTGGTAATTTCTTGCATTTTGCTATATTACTTCAATTGTAATTGTTAAAACATATTTGAAGTCCATCTATTTATTTTACTCACACATTTGATCCCATATTTTCCTACACACTGAATAATCGCAACAAAATATTCAACATTTTACCAAGTAGTTTTAAAGCACGATAGGGAGACACATTTGTAGCAAACACACAAATTCACACACTTTTTTTAAATTTAATTTAAAAAAATTATATACGAGTTGTTTTTTGTGGCGAGAAACTCATTTTTCCCAGGCTCTTTAAAGCAGCAGACTAACTTGTCATGTGACCACAAAAGTCACATGTTTCAGGTTGGACTGGTTCCTGACTGTCAAAATGGCTAGAGACAGGGGTGTGCTGCCTGTGCGTGGAATAACGCTGTTCCTCTTCATTTTCTCTGTCTGTGCTGCTGTGCCAGGACAATGGAAAGGCTTCAGGAGGTTCAGTCATGAGCAGCAGGCCCCGCAGGCAGCTGCGTCAGAGGAGCTGTGGTTCACCCAGAAACTGGATCACTTCAATGGTGCAGACAACACGGAGTGGAAGCAGGTGAGTGACTCGCTGTGGTTTGAACTGTGGCTCAGAAAACTGATCAGAGTAAAGGTCCAGTGTGAAAGAATCAGGTGAAAAGTGAATGTAATGCTTAGTTTATATATTTGTATTTTAGATAATGTTCCGTGTTTTGACTTGCATTTCAATATATTTGTATATATATATTTTTTTTTTTACTGATTTCCCCCGCATAATGGGATGAATAATGCACATCTCAAATCCTGAGGATCTACATTTGTCACATGATTATCATGAAACTATATCTTCCAGTCTGAATCACTCTCTTTCTCTTCCTCACTGTTTGCCCCAGAGGTACTTTGTCAATGAAAAGTTCTACAAGCCAGGTGGTCCAGTGTTTCTCATGATTGGTGGAGAGGGCCCGGCCAATCCACAATGGATGCAGGTTGGAACCTGGCTCACCTACGCTGAGAAAGTGGGAGCGCTTTGCTTTATGTTGGAGCATCGCTTCTATGGAAAGAGTCATCCGACAGCGTATGTGTCACTTTCCCTTTTATGTTTACCGCAGTTGATTCAGATAGAGGCTTCCCTGCTTTGGTGCTTTAAGGTAAATAGAGAGAGCAAAGAGCAAAAGTAAAAGTCAACATGAACCATTTTCTGTTGCCAAATCCTTGGATGAATCAACATGTCATTGAAAGTAGATACTCTACTAAGAAATCTAATATCATGAGTTACTGGAATTACTTGGAGCAGCAGCTAAACGTGCATCAAGCCATCACAATGTTGTGCCTCTGGAGTAGAGAAGCAGATGCTGGTGAAGGTTTAGTACCACTAGATGGCAGCACTGCTTTCCGCTACAGACCATCCTGCACATGACTCATGGCATTCTTATTCCTTCTGCTCTCTGCATCCAGCGACCTCAGCAAAGAGAACCTGCGTTTCCTCAGCAGCCGCCAGGCTCTAGCTGATCTGGCTCACTTCCGCACCGTGATAGCTGAGGAACGGGGCCTCACAAACAGGAAGTGGGTGGCATTTGGCGGGTCATACCCAGGTTCTCTCGCTGCTTGGTTCAGGCTGAAGTACCCACACCTCGTCCATGCCTCTGTGGCCACGAGTGCACCCGTTCATGCTACGGTCAATTTCCCAGGTGTGACAAGGCATGAAAACATGGACACATGTACACCCAAAATCTCTGGAATTGTGTGACAATTCTTGACCAAATTACATTGTTTTCAGAAAGATCTTAAAGCGTTATATATACTTGTTAATGCAGTTATTTTCTTAAAATTACAGTATCACTTGTTAACCTGTACATAACGCAACAAACCACTGTACTCTACAACAGTTGGCTTGAACCTCAGACATATCAAAGATAAGGAAAGGTTTACGCTCTATCTGTGTCTGTGTTGTTTGGCTGGACTCTTGTTTTTTTCTCTGGCTCGAGCCAGGAATCGCAGTCAGAGCGGCTTTGTACACATAGCTTCCACCCACACACTCGTTCTATCCTGAAGATGCTATCAGACACTCTTGGGCCACATTCTTTTCAGCTTTATGAATAAATCCAATATAAAACACGGGTTTCTACTCAGTATTCTGACATCAGTTGTTTCCCCTGTTCCAAGGTAATTGTTCACCAGTGCTGCTGTCATCCAGCATGGCTTCCAGGAAAAGACTGGTTGCTGTTCCAGTCATGAGTCCATATTTGTCCAAATGTGATGTTTCTCCTCGGGGAGCTCGTTTAACAGCTTCATAAACTGTGAATTCCAGTCATCACCTCACTTCCTGTCTCACAGACCTTGGTTCAGATATTGTTTTGAGAACGAAGCGGTGCTTTTCCAGACCTTCAGAGTAGCCGTCCTTGTCGAACTAATGTTTTGTTTATTACTGTGTATTACCAGCAGTCTAGGTTTAAGTGTCTTCTCCTCCCTCTGTCTTCATGTAATGCTAGAGTATTTGGAGGTGGTGTGGCGTTCGCTGGCCTCGGAGAGCACAGAGTGTCCCCAGCTAGTGGAAAAGGCTTCGGATACCCTTGTAGAACGGCTGAAGGATCCCAAGACCCACGACAACATCACTAAAGACTTCAAGTACGGTGCATTTGCACTCTGTAACCATTCCTGAACACTCGTGTGCATTTAGTTTGTTTTCGTCTAATATTTCTGTAGTTGACTCAAGGAGGGAGTGGCTGAGTGTCATAACTTCCTTTATCTGTTGTAAAAGCCCACAAGCACTTCCTCTAGCAGTAATGATTACGCACACGCCTAACTCAGAATAATTGTTCCCATCTGCACTAGTTGAGGGGTAAATACAGGTGAAGCCTTTCCACTGTGGAGCCCCGTCTGACTTCTACTACTGGCATCGAAGGTCCTTACATGGGATTCAGAAAAGTACAGATTTAGTCAATTCCATTAATAACCTAGTTTCATGAGGACATCTGATTATGGGTCCCTTTTATAAATCCAGGGCCTCAGGCCTGGAACACTTAAATAAAGCGCATCAGGTTGTCATAGTGACTGGATGTTGGTGGCTGGTCTCATGGAACTACTACTGCCATGTCTGCGCCGGTCCTACCACACTGGACATCATTAGATTTCGAGATTAAACAGCCCCGGACATTCAGCACTAATGCAGGCAAAAGCATACAAAGGTCTTGAGGGTGTTTGAGAGGCTTGTCCATCTTCCCAGCCGCAGTACCTCAGAGTCCAGAAAGTTTTCCATGTTACACATTTCATCATGAAGGAGACATCTCAAACGCACACTCACTCGCAAACACGTGAGTTTGTTTTTTAAAGCAGCGTGTCACGCCATCAGCATGTTACCAGTATTTGCCGTGCAAAGACTCTTCCTCTCATGCATGTACGTATGTAGCTGTCAAGTTGACAGATGATGCTAATCAGCGTCTGTGTGTTGATGTTGAATGAGTTGCTGTTCCGCTATGAGGGGAAATTAGCCAAACACACCTCAATTTCTGCACCTCAGCTAACTGGATTTTTTTTTGGATGTTTAAGATTCTAAAGATTAGTTTTGTATCACACCTCAGCTCCAGTCTATAGTGGTCACTTCAGTCTCATGTGAATATGATCTGTAACAGGCTCTAGAGTAACTTTCCTCCTATTTTCATCTCTACCTCTTCTTCCACTTCCCTCCCCACCCTCTCCAAGCTTGTGTTCCAGACTGCAGATCCAGACAGAGATGGACTCTGCCTACTTCCTGGAAACGGTGGCTGGCAACTTCATGGATGTGGTCCAGTACAATGAAGACAACAGGGTGGTGAGAGCGACACACTCGCCAAACATCTTCAGCAAAACGTCGTAAACTGGGATATTTGGAGGCAAGCAGGAAGCTTTTTGGAGCATTGGCTGACATGTTGTGCCAAAACTCATTTGAACTTCATCATCGTGGTTTTGCAAAAGTCATGGATGAATGGTTCACAGTGCATAACACATGCAAACGGGTTGATTGTGCTCATAACACTGACCTCTGATTTAACACCCAAGCCTCTGTATGGTGGATATGATGGAACAAATCCAGGTGAACGCCTACAGATGAGACACCATCTGATACAGGTTTCATGTTAGTGCACGTTGGCTTGAAACAGAATAAAAGGAGTTTGTGGAGAGGCTTTGTAGATTGGGGGCTTGACTGAGTATCCAGTCTTGGTAGGCGGGTCAGTTCATGTTGTATACTGAAACATGATAAACCATGCATTGTTCACCAGTGAGAGGCCCAGAGATGCTTCAAGAGGGTCTGAGTGCTGTGTGACCTGAGATGATGTCAATGGAGGTTGGGACGTACCCTTGTGTTGTGACTATTTGTTATTTCTGATTCCTTTTGTGTTTTCATTTCTGCGCAGTTTCACCATTGAAGCCCAGGGTCATGACAAAATATTTACCTCAGAACTTGGTGGAAGGATGTGGTATGAGTCAGGAAAGAACCCATTCAATGGAACCGAGCAGATCCAGGAATATTGTTTCACTTTTTCTAACATGCAATGCAATCTGGGTTTTTTCAGCACTGTTGTTGAACCCGATGTTCTCAAAACTGTGGAAAATCTTTGGGCTTTATCCCATCATGGGAGATGCAGTACAATGTCTCTCCTCTTTTCTTAGTGTCTACTGTACATCTTTTTCTTTAATGGTGCCTTCTTTTTTTTTTACCCTTTACCCCCCCTCTCTCTTTCTTTTCACTCTATCCCCTCTCTGTCCCCCTGCTGCCTTGAGGAGACGTGACTCCGGTTACCAATAAGCTGACGGTAAAAAGTAACAAAAGACTCTTTGGTCTCTCTGGTTTCCTGTCGCCCCCAAGCTAAAGAGACGCTTATAAAAGAACTGAGAGGAGTGGTGGGCCACGGCTTCCAAGGGACAGACGCAGCCAACTGCTGCCCCTCTGACAGAATGGGCCCGGGTACAGAGCAAACTTCCAGGTTTTAGGAACCACTGAGGAATGTGGGTAATGGTGAGGAGTGAGGTGTAACTCAATCGAAAGAGCAGTGCCTTCACAGTGGAGGGGTTATCAATGGGGAGCTCTATGAAATACTGAAGGATGTTATGTAAGGCTGTAGATGGAAGTCGGGGTCACTTGTAATTAACATGGTGTTTGTTTCGCTTGTAGGATGTTTAACCACAGCCAATGCTTGAGTGGAACAGTGAGAACTCCATATGATCAATAAATCAGTAAATGTGCGTTGTCAGGTTCCACCACTGCAGAAATGCTACCTCCTGTGATCGATTAATGTTTATTCTCATCTCATCAGCATAAATCAGGCCCATTCATATCATTTCACTTCTCCATTTAAATGCATATATGGACTATTATTTGCTGCTCTGTTCGTCACTGAGAGAAAACCAAGGATCTGTTATTAACTTAATGTAATAAATAGACATCATCAAAATGTTGTGATAAATCTGCTGCATAGAGTTTTTTTTTTTTTAATGTTGTCTTTTCGCCATTTTTTCAACATATAGGGTGCGAAAGGTACGAACGTCACCATCAAGGTGCTGTGTGGTGTGATGGCTAACAGCTCACTGGGGGATCCATACGCCCGCTATGTTGCTGTGGCCCGCCTCATGATGGACACCTTCTCCATGAAGTGCCTGGACGCTAGTTACACGACCAACCTGAGAGACATGACCAACACGTCCTGGGAGGGGCCGGCTGCAAGGGGAGGTGGGTGAGAGCATGTTGTGGAAGCTAGTGTCAGTGACACAGCTTTAGTTGGTTCTATTCCTGGATGCTCCCGGATAACAACATCATAACGGTTGTGGTTCAAATTGTTTTCACGTTCGTTTTCATGTCGCATGTTTGGTTGTGGGTTTTTTGGGGGTTTTTTTGTTTTGACAGAAATGAAATGTGTTCCAGTCTCAACCCAGCGATGTTACATGAGCAATCATCTGCTGTAGAGGCACAAACACCACAGCCTCTGGAGACCAGAGTAAAACAGCCACATGACAGGTTATGTGTCGAGAAAAACAGACATAGTTTGCCTCACATATAATTATATAATTTCAGACAAGGATAAAAATGCCTCAAATGATGGGAAGTTCTGAAAATAAGGTTTCTTCTTTTTTTAGGGTGAAGTTAAAATTAACGCTGGAAAGTGACTCAGACTTTATACAGTGCTTGGTGGTTGCTGTTTTTAAAATCCTGTATAAGCCTCAAATCACACTGGCACTTCAGGTCCTCACGGGCAGAAGCTGCTTTCTCTTTTTTGGCTGAAATGTTTTAGGATAAAGCAATTACTCGTGATGGTCAAATATGTGTGTGCCCTGTCCAGAGGCAGGGAGTAACCATGGTGATGATAAGTGTGTGTGTGTGTGTGTGTGTGTGTGTGTGTGTGTGTGTGTGTGTGTGTGTGTGTGTGTGTGTGTGTGTGTGTGTGTGTGTGTGTGTGTGTGTGGTGTGTGTGTGTGTGTGTGTGTGTGTGTGTGTGTGTGTGTGTGTGTGTGTGTGTGTGTGTGTGTGTGTGTGTGTGTGTGTGTGTGTTGTCAGGGAGACAGTGGGTTTACCAAACCTGCACTGAATTTGGATTCTATCAGAGCACTGATTCACCCAATCAACCGTTCACTGGCTTCCCTCTTCCGTGAGTACGCTAAACATGTATCTTTGCTTCCAGTTGCATGACATGTCGCCTTGTTTACCTGCGTATTTCCGGTCCAGGTATCAAGTGAAACAGTGTGAGGACTACTACAACGTAAGTGCTAAGCAGCTGGCGGAGGCTGTGGCCCAAACCAACGAGTATTATGGCAGCTATGACATTCGCTCTAGCAGGATTGTTTTCCCTAACGGAAACATTGACCCCTGGCATGCCCTGGGAATCACGCAGGACATCACGGCCGACCTCCCAGCTGTTTTCATAAAAGGTGAGAAAATGTACCTTAACAGTGCAGTATATAACACGAGTGTGTATCAAACTAGTCTTCATCGTACACTCATTTGATTCCTCTCTATTTTGGTCCATTTCACAACATCAGCATTGTGTTTCACCGCATGGTATGAATGAAACATAGGCTGAAAACTATGCTCACTATTGCCAAGGAACACTTTAGAACAATGGCTTACTTGTTGAACTAACATTTTATTAGGTAGATAATTGTTCTAATTTTTTAGTAGTTTGAGTTTTAACAATTTTTTCCACGTATCCTAATACATGCTTTCCTCTGTGATCCAGGAACAGCCCACTGTGCCAACATGTACCCTGCCAGGAGTGAGGATCCCCTCCAGCTGACTATGGCCCGGGACCACATCTTCCTGCTCCTCCAGCAGTGGCTGAAGCTGTGAGCGAACAAGCTGTTCATTGATGTCAGAATGACAGTGCTGCAGTATAAACGACTGAATTACTTAGGATGGCACTTTACGCGAGTAACGGGTTCAAAGTTCAGGTATTTTTTTTACAAATGAGCAGATGAATAAAGATTTCAAAAGTTTTCATGACGCTGTTTTTTCAGTTTCATTCTGAGATCCACTGGTTTCCAGTGGAGGGTCTGGAAATTAAACGTTTGCATAAATCTGATTCACCCTGGCCTGTACTCCAGGGGCTTGTTTCAGGAAGCAATTTAACTGTTAACTGTTTCAGAACAGGTGTTCAGAGCTTGTTTGGGAGAAATTTCCGAACCATCCCCTGGTGTGTTCAGCACACCTGCTGCACTGTACTTTGGCACAATGAGAACTTCTGGAGATACTTTAGACTGCATACTCAGATTGCACTGGAGGTGAAAATGGATTAAAACTATTATCTGCTATGGAACAAATGTGCAGCCTAACCTGGCATTCATTCACTGCCTTATTAAGACATCCAAACACATTCACTCAAAATGACCTTGTTATTTACACAGCCCAGCCCTCCCTGCATCCTGGTCATGCAAGATCCAACCTGACCCAGACCCAACCTGCCAAAGACAACACATCGTCAGAGACTGGAGACCAAAATGTGCCCCGACCGGGGGCTGATCCAGAGTGCAGGATGTTGTAGAACTGTTTGAGGAGGACTCACTAATGACTAGGGATCATTCTGAAGAAGTTCCAAGGCTACAAGGGTAGAGACAATTCCGAACAGACATCTTCAGAATGGACAAGTAAATTCAATGTTGATGATAGAGCTAACAGGAAACAAGGCATGCACCATTTCAAAGAGGAACTGTGCACAGGGGGTTGGACATATGATTGGCCCATCTTTGTAAATTGTTGCTCCCTCACGGCCCCTGATTTAGAAAAGCCCTCAATCCACTAGCTGACCCTGAGCCGTTGAAGCCCTTACCTGTGTGTGTTCAGTCCAACACTAATACTCCAATCCTAGAGGAGAGGTTCAGCCCATAGAATACACATGTGGAGTACTTGTCTTTGTGACTGCCCACAGGCCTGTCTTTGTTGAGGGAAACATTTAAGGTGGATTTGGTCATAATTTGCTCATCTTATCCCTTGTAATTCAAACCCTCAAGCAGCTAATCCTCTTTTTGGCAGCAACATGGACGTAACTCCACCTCGGGCCTTTTCCTCAGGTGTGTGTTGCCACAACTGCAGGCAGAAAAGCAACAGGTGGTCATCATAATACCACCAATTAATTCACTGGTGGCATCATCAGCTTAAAGCAAAAGCTATTAAAGTTTACATTTTCCCTGAAAAAAACTATATTTGAAGAAATGACTTCATTTTTGAGTTGTACACATTTACAAGTTTTTAGCTCCAATCAAGTTTGCCAAAATTCTACCGGAAGTTGGCACTAAACCTTTCTGTTTACTTTGATAACTACAACACATAGCTATAAATATAAAATATGAAGACGATAATAATAAATCATGATGTGAAATCGGTGAATTTAAAAGGCTGGAAGATGTTTTTTGCCGTCAGTGAAGGTTTTATTTTGGGTGTTACACCGGAAGCTCTCCTGCTCTGACTGACGGAGACGCTCCGGCTGTGGAGGCGGAGTTAAGCGTAATTAAAGCCCTGAGAGAGATGAGATCATCGCTGGAGTCAGTGGTCGCTTCACTTTCCCCGGAGTAAAGAGTCGCCTCTTTTCTGTCTCCACTGGCTGACCGGAGTGTGTGCGCGGGACGGAAGTCGACAGGGGACGGATCAGGTCTCAGTTCACCTGCGAGAGAAGTGGAACTAACGTCACGTGCAGCTCGGTAGGACCGTCGCTAACTAACGTTCTAACTGGTTGCAAGGTGGGATGTAGCTGAGCAACACCTAGCTGCACAAGTCAAATCCAAATGCTGCTCGACTCCCACTTTACATGTACAATGTAAACCTGCAGCAGAGGGGACGTGTGGTTTGTGTTCTGCGATTAAATGTGACACCTGAGCCTCACCTGAGAGCTGCATGCTGCCCACATCGACATGCATTAGTCAGAGAGTGTGTGTGTGTGTGTGTGTGTGTGTGTGTGTGTGTTCACGTACACAGTCGAGTCTTTGTGTCTCCATGATTTCCGAGGACATTGCTTGAAGACTCATTGATTCCCTGGAGACGTACTTAAACATTAACCAGCGTAATGCCCGAGCCACACAAACACACAGTGAGTTCCTCATTGCATATATGTACATTAACTTCCTGTGACCTTTTCCCCCTTCAACCGTTGTTTTTATTTGTCGAACCTTATCACACACAGTCCAACACATACCAGTGAGAAATGTCCTCATGTTGAAATTGAATGATTTATGTTATGTGGAGTTGCTTTTTCATATGATTAAGGAAAACGAGTCCTCACAGTGTGACCGGTTCAGCTTATGGATTCGTTCTGCTTCAGTGTGTTATGGTGCAGACTGAATCATCTCCCCTTAAACAGTCTTGAAGATGTATTTTAGTCTGAAATTGAAATGTAAGAAGAGGAAAGTTTCGGTGGTCAGGTTTTGGTCAGAATGTAATGCTGTGTCTGAGCACAGTCATCTCCTGCTGCTTCGTTCATGTGGGAGAGGAAACCACAGGAGAAAGTCCGGATCCAATTCTGCCATCATCCTGCAGAGTCCCCTCCTAACCGCTCTGTCTGTTTCATCCCAGGTTCTGTATTTGTCATAATGAAGATCCCCTTGTTTTGCCTGTGTGTGCTGGTGATGCTGCACGGCCTTGAGGGTGCGCTGCCCCAAGCCCCCTCCTATGGTGAGCGGGGCTCAGATCTCGGCATACAGGTGTTCCAGGAAGTGGCGCGCTCAAAGCCCCAGGAAAATGTGGTATTTTCACCCCATGGAGTGGCTTCCATCCTGGGCATGCTGCTCGCCGGAGCCCATGGTGACACCCGGAAGCAGATCGTTAGTGGTCTGCACTATAAGAAAAATGGTAAGGACCATTCTCGACTGTAGAGATTACGATTCTGTTGGATTCTGTTGACCATAGAAAGACATCTGCTATAAATGAAGGCTCATTATCTTTTCACATTAATATAAGATTGACAAAATAACTTGGTCAACCTTCACAGGGCCTTATAAGATGTTGAAGAAACTGCACAAGACCCTGACGGCAAAGTCCAACCAGGATGCTGTGCTGATCGCCAATGGCATTTTCAGCCAAGAGGGGTTCCCCATGGAGGAGTCCTTTGTAGCCACCAACAAAGGCAACTTCCAAAGTGAGAGCAGGAGCTTGAACTTCACCAACCGTGAGGGGGCAGCCAACGAAATCAACGAATGGGTCAACAACAAGACCAAAGGTGGGAGTCATGGAGAGGCCCGCAGCTGCACGCTCAATTCAAAATATTCCTGCCATTCTGTATGTGAACCATGCACTCCATCATTTCTCTGCTGGGTAGATTGGAGTACCATGATTGACTTCTTTCTTATCTGCACTGAAGAGAATTAAAAATTGTTGATGGAATGTTGCATCTTCATTCAGGTCACATCTCCAGCCTGATCAAGCCAGACATGCTGGACCCAGCACTGACCCGCCTGGTCTTGGTCAACTCAATCTACTTTAAAGGCCTATGGAAGTCCCGCTTCCAGCCGTCGAACACCAAGATGAAGCCCTTCAAGGCTGGGGATGGGAACGTACGTTCAGTCCCAATGATGTCACAGCTGTCCGTCTTCAACATAGGTAGGTGTTGATGAGGCAGAGACTCAAGTTTTTTAGGCAAATCCTTTAATGATTTGGGTTAAAAGTTGGATGAACTGTAGATGTTCCTGATTAAAACGGTTTGATTTGCCTGGTGGATTTTCATAACAAAGCCCAAGATATGAGTCATAGGTCAGTTGGTGTTGTGTTCTGAGGACATTCAGGCCCCGACATGTCCCACCCACAGCACATAATTTATCCCTGTGTGAAATGAAATGATACTCTACTCAGATGTCTATGTTTAGATGTGGTGTCAGAGCTGTGTTAGCATGGTTAGCTCTGGGTGTAGGTTCCCATGCAGTGCTGGAGTGAGACTGAAGCCCCGCCCCACGCTCAGCTGATAGCGTAGATGTCTGACATCTCCTGAAGTGTGTTTGTTGACTGTTGTGTGGAAAGCCTGTGAATTGTTGCTTTGATCCCCAAATAGCTGAATATGAAGTTAAGTTTGGTCTGATCCTAGTTTTAACAGGCCTCAATCACGTGTGTGGCGTTATAAACATATGTTTTATGTTCTACTCCTACAAGCCAGCAAACAGAATGAAGTGTTGTCCGCTAGATTTAATGAACATCTGTCGTCTGCAAGGTCTTTTCTGAGGAAGAATCTGTTTGCCCTCAGGAAATAGTGTATTGTTCTTCCAGTGGGATTAGACTAAATAAAACCACCGAGCTCAAACAAACAGTCTGTGAGCTAGCTCTTGGCAAGAAAGGGTTTTTTCTTGTGTTTGATGTGTTTACTCGTCAAGTATATATATATATATTTTAATTAACTTATAATCTTCTCTGTTCTGTGAAGGCATGGCCACCACACCACATGACCTGAAGTATAAGATCATCGAGCTGCCCTATCATGGCAACACCATCAGCATGCTGATTGTCCTGCCCTCTGATGAGGACACAGCCCTGGCCAGTGTCATCCCACACATCAGCACAGCCACAGTGCAGGGCTGGACCAAAGTGATGCGCATGAGGAAGGTGCAGCTGGCCATCCCCAAGTAAGAAACACACACACACACAAAGACGTTGCCATTATAACGTACGTGCCTGGATGCGATGGACATTAAAAACACTGTGCTTGTCTGTGTCTGTCTACAGGTTCACGGCTGATGCAGAGGTAGATTTGGAAGCTCCACTTGCAGCGCTGGGAATAACAGACATGTTCAGTCAGGCCAAAGCGGACTTCAGACACATAAGTGAGTGAAAGTTATAGTCAAATCCAAGCGTACCACAGTATGAAGAAGGCCTAAAACTATGAAAGATGGGTGTTGACTCTTTACTGCTAAGGATCAGTGATAAGAGGCGTTAATGATTACTTAATAACGAGTTTGGACAAATGTAATCACAGACAATGTGTCTCCCTGAGGACTGAAAGGAAAACTAAGTGCTGTAGCGCCATCTTGTGGTGTAATTACTACTACAGTGGGTTTTACCTATACAAGATGTTAGTAAAGTACAGGTGTCAGACTCTGATCAGGCTGTCAGGGTTAGTGCATCCCCTTAAACACATTCTATGTCTAAAACCAGAATTCACATTGAGTGCTTTCACAGGTGCGGAGGGTCTGCATGTATCCAAGGCCCTTCAGAAAGCCAAAATTGTTGTGAATGAGGATGGAACTAAAGCAGCAGCAGCCACTGGTGAGTGTCTGGAGAACAGTTTCTTCTCTTTGTGGAACAAAAACTTAACACGATCAGATGCAAACAATGTTATAAAGACAGCACCTTGAAGCTGTCTTAGTTTCTGACATGGATTTGCTTTTTCTGCCCAGCTGCCATTCTGCTGGCTCGGTCCTCTCCACCCTGGGTGACAGTGGACAGACCTTTCCTCTTCCTCATCAGACACAACCCAACAGGTGAACTCTGCTGTTTACTCACAGACTCATTTGTGGAGCTATATCAGAAATTAACGTATCACCATCCTGAAATGTGAGGATTTTCAAATCAGATTTTACAAATGACCCATGTTTAACCAAACTATTACTGAGTGGCGATTCAAGAGAATCCACAGGAACTCGTCTGGTGACACGTGACTCGCTGTAGGCCCTCAAGTTCCAGTTCCAAACCAAAGTACATAACAAATGGTTGGATCAATGTCATTAGTTAGTTGTGTTTGAATCCACTTCACTGTGGAGCTGAATGGTTTCTGCGCTTCATTACCTTTTTAATTCTCTGCATCTCTGTCTGCAGGTACCATTCTCTTTATGGGCCAGATCAACCAGCCCTGAGCCTCCAGCACTGGACAGCCCCTGGAAGTGTCATATGCTGGCACAAACCCATAATTGTACACTGCCACACATGAATGCACACACACTCACATTCTTTGCCGTAGACTTTATGTACAGTGTGGACATGTGATGTAATTTGTTATAAATATTGCTTTTTATGTTTCTCATTTTGTGTCATGCTTAACTTGCTTTATACAATGTTTTGCAGACTAAGTTTTCTAAAATGTTTTAATTTTTTTTTATACTTTTTATTTTGACTTTATTACATTTTTAAGACTTTGAATGTCACTTGTGTATTTTCTCAACTCTGAAATAATTTACTTTTTTCTTCCATTACACCCCTTTTAGTTTAAAAGCTTTCCATCTGAAGTCAAGTCACTCCAGTTCGTTCTAAGTTTCACTCCTTAGTTACCTTGAACATTTCACATTCAGCTCCTCAAATATGATTCTTTCCTTCACTGAGGAAGTTTTCTTTTATTACGCCTGCTTCATATTTGGGAAAATAAATACACAGATTTGAAACACCAGCGAATTGTTTTCACTTTTGTGCAGTAATAATGCTCCTGGGTGGGAATATTTTTTACTGTGTTTTCAATTATATCATGTCTCTGACAATTATGTGCAAAATATATGGTTATTCAGAAACAATTTATACAATATATTTTGTACACCACCTATATCATTGAGGCGATTCTACGATTATTAAAGTTGAAGTTTAAGAACTGCTTAGATTTCAGACAAAAGTTTGGAGTTGAAGTGCATGATTCGGAAATGATGTTAGATTACACTTACAGATTTGAACAATGGGTTTTGTTTCATGATCCCTCTGGTTTGACATTTAAACAGAGGAAAAATGATTTTTCTGTGCAGACAGTCAGTGGTGCAGACCCACGTGGATCACTGGATAAGATCACTATCCGTATAAGAAGATAATATAAATATACGCATATAACAAAATATAAGCCTCATCCTGAACATACTGGAGGATCCCAGGGTCGGGTTGCAGCTAATGCATCAGAGGAACTCGAAGTGTCTGCTGTATTTGCTGATGCAGTGTGTGGGAAGCCTTCTGGCCTACTTGCTGTGCGGGTATTACGGTAAACTGTTGAGCCTCCCTCCTCTCACATCTATCGTCGTGATCCGGTCGTTGCGCGTTACCCGCGTGGATTACGGTAAGCCCGGTGGTGTCAGCTGATCCTCCTGCTCTGGGTCTGAGGAGGAGAAACCATCCGGAGGAAAACACCGACTCCTGCCACGGTTCCAGTCATGGCTGCGGAGATTCACTCGAGGCCCCAGACCGCCAGACCGGTTCTCCTCAACAAGATCGAGGGCCACTCGGACGCCGTCAACATCGCCGTTTTGATCCCGAAGGAGGATGGAGTGATCACGGTCAGCGAGGACAGGTGAGCTCGCCGAGGAGGCTAGCAGTAGCCTGTAGCTGCAGCTAGCGGGCTCCGTGTATTTGCTGGTCATCACGCGTTTAATCCCCACTGCTCTCGGTCACAGAAAGGGGACAAATCGAGACACAATAACTATTTTTGTCTCACTGTTTCTGCCGTTGTTACATGTGAGACTGGGTTTAGCCCTGGAGGGTGAGGGAGACCTCCATCAGGAGGGTCCTGTCTCCGTAGAATATCCGGGAGCGAACTGCCATCCCTCCGCAAGACAAAACCGAACACAAACTCGTCGTTTTCTTTCTGTCATGTGTGCATTCAGGGCTCATTGGTCGCTGTAGGTTTCAGTCTTTAAACATGTTAAGTTAGGTTTTATTTACTCAACGCTCACTAGCTGGTTAGCTCCTGCTAATGTTGTAAACAACCCAAACTAATCATGTGCTGCTTTCAAGTGCTCATCTGTGTTAATCTGAAACGATGTATTTATGATGTTTTATTTTTTATGAATTGTTGTTATATTGTATGTTTATAGTCTCCCTGATTGTCACACAAAGGTAACTTAGCATTGTTTGTAAATAGAATAGAATGGCGGTTGGTTGAAATCAGCCCCATGTTTTCAGCAGGACCCTGAAGGCAGCTTGAACCTGCATGACACACATCAGTCCACCCCCCCCACACACAATATCATGCGTTTCACGCGTGAAGAAGCAACATCCTCATTCAGAGAGAAGGGACATTAGAGACTGTGAAGAAATCAGATGCCGTTTCCAGCATCGCACATCTTAAGTACTGGGTGAAAAAGAGAAGTTGTTTGTTTGTCAGAGGTGCAGCACTCTCACGTTCTGGTTCCTGGATTTAAAACAGACGCTGCTTCTAATAACGCCCGTGTGGCTCTGCAGATATCTTGCAGAAATAGAAGTAAAACCTTAAGTGTGGTTCCTCTAAAAGGGTTGATGGATGGAAACTATTTTAACCATGTGGTTTCTGCATAGACATCCTGTTTCTGGTTATGGTTAGTGCTGCTAAAACTTGTAGTACACAGCAACATCATTCAAGATATTAGAAGTGTGTCAAAACTACTTCATGAGTATGCAACAAAATGCTAGATGCTGTTAAAGATCTGACTTACATTTTCAGAAGTGCTGAGTTATGAATTCTTTAAAGCGTTTCAGTAATGTTCACCAGCTGAAAAGACTGAAACTATTAAATGTTCAATCCTCCCCCACCCAGTGTTGCCTTATGACCAGAATCCAGCTTTGTGTATGAAAAGAATTAGGGCTGGTTTCCCAGGATTAATTCCTAGTCCTGGGTAAAGAGTTATTTGAAGTGTAAAACCTCATTTAAGTTCTCATATAAATATCTGACAGCAAAGTAGATAGTCTGACTTGGTGAGACAAGCTGTCACAGAGAGCTTTCAGTGTTTTCACTTGTCCCCTCAGAACGATTCGGGTATGGCTGAAGAGAGACAGCGGTCAGTACTGGCCGAGTATCTACCACACAGTCTCCTGTAAGTACAACTACACTGGAAAAATGGATGTTTCCAGTCATGCAATACATCACTGTGTGTGTGTGTGTGTGTACATAGAGAGAGAGAGAGAGAGAGAGAGAGAGAGTGAGGTGGCTGCTCATAGACAATCTTGGTGTCTCTCTCCCTCAGCTCCATGCTCATGCATGTCATACCACCATGACAGCAGACGCATCTTCATAGGCCAGGACAATGGAGCTGTTGTGGTGAGTAACACTAACTCCAGCAAATGGCCTCATTTTCTCGCTGCAAGCCTTTAGTTGTGCAAACAGATGACTTCTTTAAAAAGCTACAATATCTGGTTTAAAAATGGGCCACAGTGTCAATGTTTGGGCTCCTCCTAATGCCTGCAGAGTCGATCTTGAGTTGACATTGTGTGTGTGTTTTGCTTTGCCCTCCAGGAGTTTCTCATCTCTGAAGATTTCAACAAGATGAGCCATGTGAAAACGTACCCAGGTGAGAATTTGATGCACTGCAGCCGGTAATGTAATGTCCATTAAAGGCCATGTATGAGTTAGAAACTGACTCTCATCATCAAACTATACAGGCTGTACTTATTTTATCATATTTTCCTTTCTGATGCTTTAATACATGTCGCTACAGTAATGATTTTACTTTAACATTTTAATTCAAGCTCTTCAGTCAAATGCTCTGCTCCTCCTCTTCATGAAAATGATTTCCAGGACACAGTCCTTACATTTTTATATATACTCACTTTGTGTTTTCTCACATGCACCCACATTTAACTTATACAGTATAACCCTACAGCCCTGCAATAAATCTTAACACCAGCTATCAAAATGCGTCCAGATGGTTTCAGATTGGCTCAGAGCTGTCCACTTGTGATCAGATCCCCCAGGACGGACACTAACACCAGGTCTGAACCAAGCCTGTTGCTCTGCAGCATTGATCCCCAACCCGTGGGCCGTGGGTCATTTGGTACTGGGCCGCACAGAAAGAAAAAATAATTTCCATTCTTTTGTTTTTTCACATAATTTACATAATTACACAATTACATAATTCACATAATTTACATAATTCACATAATTTACATAATTCACATAATTATTGTTATTATTATTAAAGAGAAAATACCACAGTTTTTAATGCCGATCTTATTATTTTATTTCGTTTTTATCTGCTACACCTTTAGATTGGGCCGTGAAAATATTGTCAGACATTAAACTGGGCCATGGTACAGAAAAAGTTGGGGACCACTGCTCTACAGCACAATACATCACATGTCTCCACTGGAATGTTTCATGTGGTTTCCACCATGCACATTTACAGAGAATCAACCAGACCAAACTGCTAAAAAACATGACTCACAATTAGATCACATTCACATGTGTCGATCTAATTTCCACAGAGTTGCTGACAAGGAACTTGTCCAATAATCCAGAACTGTCAGGTTATAAATTAATATGAGAAAATGACATTGTAATTTAGTTTGGAAGAACCTTCCTCCTTGTACTTCATTTTACTTACTTAATACAATCTGTGTTGCATTAGTACCCAGCAACGCAGTGTTTGTGGCGGCGCTGTCTTTTACACAAACTGCACAGAGATGGATTTGAGTAATAACCTTATTAACCTTACTGAATAATGTTATTCAGTAGATATGAGAAGAACAAACATAAAAAGAGCACGGGCTGTAGAGTAGAGGAGAAAGAGGATCAAGGTTTCAGCTCCACAGACTGGATTCATAGCTGTGGTTCAGACACAAGGCAGGAAAATGCAAAGAATTTGAAGTACTTGAGGGTAAGCTGCAAAATACATCCATTAAACTTTATGTAGGAAAATATTTTACTTTTGCCCCAGTTCTTTGTAATTGCAATTTGATTCCTCTGTTCATTTGAAAGTCTCTCGTGTTAAGGGCTTTGAAGTGGGAAAAATGGAATGAAACAATCACAGCATCAACTCAGATCTTCTTGGATAAAGTGATGGTTTATGGTGTCCAAGTTATGATGTCATCAGGTTTTTTTTTTTTTTATTGAAACCAACATGACTTGTGTCTGACTGTTAATGTCCTCCCTCTGTGTTTGTATGTGTCTTTGTTTTGCAGCCCACCAGAACCGTGTGTCAGACATGGTGTTCTCTCTGGAGAGCGAGTGGGTGGTGAGCACTGGTCATGACAAGAGTGTGAGCTGGATGTGCACCCAGAGTGGGAGCATGCTGGGGAGACACTACTTCACCGCCTGGGCCTCCTGCCTACAGTATCCTTCATTCAATCATTGTATGTGTGTGTTTTTTTTTTTTTTTTTTTTTCTAACGAGGAGCCAGTTGAAGCCTTGACCGCGTGCTCAGATACGACCACGAGACGCAGCACACCTTCGTCGGCGACTACTCAGGACAGATCACGCTATTGAAACTGGAAAAGCAGACGTATTCCACAATCACCACACTGAAGGGGCATGAAGGTAAAGACACCGAACACCGGCCTCTGCGACCGGCAGACACCTTCACATGCTTGAGTTGTTGAACATGTTTTGCCCAAGCCTTGCAGGAGAAGGACATCTGTACAGCTAACTGATCCTTCCTTGGGAGTGAGTGGGAGAATAATGGATTGTATTACAAATATCCCGAGTAAAATGCAGACAGCAGAACCCAGGAGGCAGAACGCTGGTACGATGGTGAAGTTACAGCTTCTCATTTTGAGCATTTAGGTAATTTGGAGAGATGTGATGAAAGCCGTAATTTGGCTGCTTGCATTTGGGAAATGATGCGAGTGTGTGCAGATGGTTTTTATTTGGCTTCAAAAGTTTCTGGCTCCATCTGAAAGTATTCTAATAAAACAGGATCCTGTTTGAATCGTGTCTCGCAGCAGTGAACCACGGGAGCTTTTAATCAAACATTTGCCGACGCTCACTGTGCGAGCGAGCTGAGCTTCAGAGCCGGACGTGAGTCACGCGGCACAGTTTTATGCCACTTCCATTCACCATGATAATGATAATGATAATGATGATGATGGGAGTGGCGGTGTGGCGGCGGTGCACTGTGATTAGCACTGTAAAACCTCACAGCAAGACAGCTCTTGGTTTGAATCTCTGTGTCTGTGTGGGTTTTCTCTGTGTCCTCTGATGTCTCCCTCCCACAGACTAGACATGCAGAATGGGCTCAGGCTAACTGGAGGGGTGAACGTGAGAGTGTTGGTTGGTCATGTGATACAACAACAACCTGTCCAAATTGCACCCTGTGCCCCTTTTAGGACAAACTGTACAGATGATGGAACATGCTGTAGATGCTGAGTGGCCTGTTTGGGGTGAGATCTGTCCTCTGTGCAGATTCTTCTGCTCATTAAACCGCAGATTGATCATTTCAGATGGAATCATGGGAGACTGAGGGACTGAGGAAAGCCCCTTCTCATCAGGAGAGAAATGCGTCACCAAAGCATGTGGGATTTGTATTCAAGCGCTCAGTGTACTGGGTGACTGTGTGAGAAACTGAATACCACAACAAAATGAGTTGCCAAGGGTGCCGCTCTGTGCGAAACAAACACTTCCCTATGTTCATTTATCACACAGGAATTTGTTGGGAGGGAGAACTGATCTCACCAGACGACCATCTCCTTCAAAATGCCTGTTATAGTTCTGCCAGTTTGGGCTGGTAATTTTCCAGTTCACTGAGGGCTTGCAAAAGCACAAGCAACAAGAGATGTGAGGATGGTTCTTAAGGTCTGGGTAGTTTAATAAGATATTTGATTGGATATTAATTGGCAAAAACTTTTATATTCTTAATTTAAACTTGATCCCAATACATTCTGACACTGCCACTGTGACTATGATTGACTTGCCCTGGATGTTTCTTGGTCTTTCCAGACTAAGTGTTTAGATGCTTTACTAATAATATACGGTAAGGTCAAACTGTTGTGGACATCAGGAGCTCCATAAACATGTGGTACGCCACTGGACACGGGTCGTATTGCTCCTGCAGCCTGTCCCAGGCCTGTGATTGAGACTGCCTGTAGTTCCTCCAGCCGGCACCAGGTGGCGCCAATAGGTCAGAACATGACGCCTCCAGCAGCTCAACATCTTCACAAGAGTCCTCTTGTCTTTTGTCCCCTCCAGGAAGTATAGGAGCTCTGTGGTGGGACCCTGTCCAGAGGCTGCTGTTCTCAGGGGCCTCCGACCACAGCATCATCATGTGGGACATCGGGGGGCGGAAAGGTCGGACGCTCTTGCTGCAGGGTCACCAGTAAGTTGTTCAGTGTTTATTTTTTTTATTTTTTTTCATGCAGGGAGGTTGATTGAGCTGTCCCTCCTATTGTTTCTGTCAGGAGATCTGTTTGGGAAAATTGGCTTCCGCAGACCACATGTCTAGTTTCTTCACTTGTCCTCACAGCCATGTCTTCTTCTCTATCTCCCCTGACACTCACCCGTGCTGTCCTGACAGGAGCAGGGCTCGCTGGTGTCAGTAACAGATGTCCCACGGTGTGGACGCTGTCTTTATCTCCTCTCCTCTGGCTGAACACATATTTCACCAACTCTTATTTCGGCTCCCCTGTTCCTGGAGTTATCAGTGGACTCCACGTGCACCGACGCGTGTCAGAGTCAGCGCTTGTGTCCTGTTTGCAGGATTTACAGAAGCATGTGTTTCAAGCACGCAGGGCGAAACCAGGGCTGTCGCGCTCCTGTTGTTCCGACCACAACCAAAATCTGCTTTTTACTTGATCTTTATCTCTTTTCTGTTAGTGCCCCATCCCCCACTCTCTCTTTTTTTAAATCCTATTAGCACCTAAAAACATATTTTTGCCCCCAGCGAACGTGTTCAGTCCCTGCGCTACCTCCAGTTGACGAGGCAGCTGGTGTCGTGCTCAGCCGACGGAGGCATGGCGGTGTGGAACATGGATGCACAGAGGGAAGAGGTCAGTTAGTAGATGCAGATTCACAGTGTGATAAAAATCTCACTCCCCTTTAATCAAATGATGGTATTTATGGCTTACAGTCATTCTCTCTTCTCACATTGTTATTCAAATAAAGTTATTTTACCTGCAGTTTTCCGGGGGTCTCAGGCCAGATTTTGTTTATATTCAGCTGTAAACTGTCTCTGTCTCTGCAGGCGCCTCAGTGGTTGGACAGCGACTCCTGTCAGAAGTGTGAGCAGCCCTTCTTCTGGAACATCAAGCAGATGTGGGACACAAAGACTATGGGGCTCAGACAGGTAGGCGAGACTGATCCGTGTTCCTGAGCCGGGGACGCCTTCTCAGTCGTTTTGACCTTTCGGGTGTTTCCTGTCTGCAGCACCACTGCAGGAAGTGCGGCAAAGCCGTGTGTGGAAAATGCAGCTCCAAACGCTCCACGTTTCCAATCATGGGCTTTGAATTCCCTGTGCGGGTGTGTGACGCCTGCTTTGACAGCATCAAAGAGGAAGAGTGAGTACAGGGCTTCTGTAATGCAGTCACGCTGCACTCCCAGTGTTCAGAGCTCTGAGGATTTAACTCTGTCACTGTGTGTGTGTGCTGCAGTCGGACACCGCTGGCCTCGTTCCACGAAGGGAAACACAACATCGCCCACATGGACATGGACCCATCCAGAGGTCTGATGGTCACTTGTGGAAGCGACCGGATTGTTAAGGTCAGCAACAGCTCTTTGATACCACGCAGCTGTTTCAACACTGAAGCCTTTAGGTGACACTCAAATCATCGTCATGGCTCTGACGCTGCTCCCCTTCCTGCTGCTGCTCCTTTACACACATTTTTACTCTATCTGACATTTTACTGACCAAACAATGTAATCACCGGTCAGCTTGTGCCACAGTGATACCAGAGCTTCCTCCCAGGCCTCCTCCGTCACCCTCATTGGCTGTTTTGTCTCCACAGATCTGGGATATGACGCAGGTGGTTGGCTGTAGCTTAGCAACAGGCTTCTCTCCACGCTGATTGGCCCAGCCCACTACGGCCCCCCCCCTGCCCTGTGCTGCGGACACTTCCAGTTTCATTCCACCACATCTCCATGTCGCACCTGGGATCTTCCACTACATCCTGGCCTGCTCTGGGTGAATGTTCCAGCATATGAGTGCGTGTGTTGTAGCCCTCCACATTCCTTTTGCTTCTCATTAAGAAATCTTTAATTAGTCAACATGTGACTGACTTTTGACTTTTTGTGCTGATCTGAAACAGAGCCCTGAGCACAACGGTGCGTGCACACGTGCCTGTAATGGGGGCAGAGTTGATATTAGTGTTTACATTCAGCATCTTTTGACTAAGGTCATTTTTTTTTATTACTCTTGCACTGTAAAAACGCAGACCAGCCCTTCCTGTAAAAACACACTACCTTCTCTCCCTGTTTGTTATGGCCCACCAACTGCATATTACTCTGTGTAACATGTACAAAAAAAAACTTAATCATCTGTATATAGCTCGACTCCATGTGTACAGTAGATAGTTGCTTGAAAAGACTCTCACTGGTCCAAGTGATCAGCTTTTTCTGTCTCTTTTTCCTCTATTGTTTCTTTCACTAGCTGGCCTTAAATCTCTCTCAGGAGGTTTGACATCAGTAGGTTGTCACTGGGCAGGGCGGGGGCGGGCTCTTCGTGTTGGTCGTCACTGTTGTGTAATTGTGAGATGAATCAGGCGAGGCGAATCTTTCTCGATAGACGACGGAGATCTCCTGATAAACTAACAGATGCTGCGACAGGAAGTTGAAACAATCCTCAGACGATCCAGCCTCCACCTTATTGTCTCAGGTGAGCCGGGGGGGCGGGGACAATTCGAATATGCTGGCGTACGAGAGCTTCGCACAATTGGGTCCAGACTTTCTCTTTCCTTTCACTCATGAACAACGCAGCAGGAAATTCTCCACCAGGACGAGTTGAGGATTTCTTGCTGTGTTTCCAAATGAGTTCAGTTTTTATTTGGGGGCTGGCAGGAGAAACGTGTCCTTTCGTCTCACACACAGCCCCTCTGGATAACGTCCGTTCATTGAAGGCGTCCTGTCGCAGTCATCCAGGGGTGCATCAGTGTGACCTGGGACAATTTCAGCTTTGTGTTTTTAAGTCTTCTACTTTATTTAGAGGTAATTTATAAAAGAAAAAAAAAGAAAATATAGCACAGCATTACCCTGTTGGAGAACTAATGTAGGTAAATACCAAACAAAGCACTTATGGTTTCAATCCTTGAATGCCTCGTGAGAATTATTTTTCATCTGTAATTTGAAAAATATGAATAAAGGTTCTTTGGTGTAAAACTGAATTTCCTTCCACCATAAAGACATGTAGGTACCAGGCACTCACTCTTAATGAAGCAGCATTAGCAAAGTGCTTTTAAATAAGGGCACATTCAGTCTGGAGGTTTGCCCCTCAGTGTTTCTGGTTGTGTCCTTTGTATTTCACCTATCCCGATTCTGAGACCCCCCCCCCACCGCCACATACACACACACACACATAGCTGTCATCAAGGACTTCTCATAACACTCTCCCGACGGCACTGAATTGCACAACTGTGTGTGCCACACAGAACCTTTTTTTTTGTTCCGTGTAGCTTTGTTTTAAATAGAGGCTAATTCCTTCTGCTGTTAGCCCGATGCTTGCCTTATATTGTCAGTGAGGGAAAATGAGCATTATAATATGGGGTTTCAAGACTGTAGTCACATTCCAGTTTTTGGATCATGTAGTGTATGTTTATATTTGTAGTAAAGAATATATCTATTATCACTGTAAGTGGTTGTGTTAATTTTATTTGTGCCGGTCCGGTAGTCTTTATGTCCTTGTAGTTACAAAGCAGAAAATGTTGGACGCTCTTTGATGAAGCTTGTGAAATCTATTGATATGGACTGAGATTGATTCATCATCATCATCATCATCCTCTGGCAAATTTTCCAAGAGAAACTCCAAGGATGTGACGTATGTGCTGGATCCCAGGTGCATTGCCTCAGCACCTCTGTTCTGCAACACAAGCTAACTTTAGTTTCAAGTGGAGTGTGTCCCACTTGTGTTAGAGAGCAGCCAGCAAAACACACACACACACACACTGAGGAAGAATAAACAATATACACAGCAGTCTTCTCTCGTGAACCTTCTCAGAACGACATTGTCATATAAACATTAAAAATAAATGAAAAACTAAAAAGTCAGTTTTAAATCATTAACTTTTATAATTCAAAAGTGCTGACATAGTTATCATCACTGATTTGTTAATGTAAAGTATCAAGTGATGGAGCTTTCAAGTCTTGAGAGACGTATTTATTGGATTGTGTTGTATGACGCGGAAACATCAGTA
This sequence comes from Pseudorhombus dupliciocellatus, assembly GCA_016785235.1. Taxonomy (NCBI): domain Eukaryota; kingdom Metazoa; phylum Chordata; class Actinopteri; order Pleuronectiformes; family Paralichthyidae; genus Pseudorhombus; species Pseudorhombus dupliciocellatus. Next base: position 2,383,508 of record JAFBJW010000075.1, read on the forward strand.
ACGTTGTTTTATTGAAGCAGACATTTACAAGACGACCTCACACCAGTGAGTACACGGGTTTTAAAGGTGCGGGGCAAAGAAAACACAGTGACGCTGCTGCTGCTGTGTGGTGTGGGTAAGGCACATCGCTCATGGAGAGGACACTTCATCTCCAGCCTGAGCTCAACCTGCACAGGACAGACGCTGCACGACAGCAAATACAGGAGTTATTCACAGAGCTGTTCAGTGTACGTGACGCGTGTTAATGCTGCAGACCGAGCACATGGCACGGGTCATGGGGTTTATAACGCAGTGACTTAGGTCACATCAGATTCCCATCTGATCGACGAGGTTCATTAAGTCACGGCAACAGACTGGATGGTTGCGTGAGTGTGTGTGTGTGTGAGTGCGTGTCCCTCATCGTCCAGGTAACCTCATAAAACGCACTGAAAGCAGCCTCACTGTCAACCCTCGCTCATAAGTTTTCATCCTTATAAGGTCGAGCTCACAGTAAGAAAAACACATTTATCATAGAAACAGTTATAAAGCTTGTTAAGCCCCCGGTTACTGGTGAGTCTGGTCTGGTCTCCGTTTGTCTCTTTCTGCGGTAGAGACTGAAACTGTTTCACACACAGAGGCAGATCCTGGGCTCAGCGTTAACTGATGACGTTAGTGCTGGTGCTGGACATGATGACGAGTGTCCTGGTGTCTCAGTGGGGCTGGAATGTCTTGGCCAAGTCCTCCAGCAGTGACATTAGCTTCAGCTCTTCCTGGGCGGAGCTGTGGGACCAGGCCAGGGGCAGATGGGTGGACACCATCTTTCGGTCTGAACACAAACGACACAGATGTCAACATCAAGCACGGGCTGTTTGTTGCCTCTAATGTGGGTTAAGAGTCCCTGGTGTGCCTCTAATGTTCAGGGACGTGGACTCGCACGGGGTCTCATGGAGCAGACACATCGCATCCGTGGGTCAACATTGATGTGGTGTGTGTTTAAAAGGCAATAAAGGTCATGTGACACATCGAATCAAGCGCAAACGCAAGCTTGATTTCCAACCCGCGTCACCAACAGCAACAGTTAAGCCCTCATCTATTTGATAAGATGTGCATGTATGGTCGAGGATCTTGTTAACGTTTACGTAGAGTCTGTTTGAAAATGTCATCTCTGCGTGAGATTCATACCTGAGAAGGTTAAGTCCCTCTAATCAAAGGCGAGCATATCTTAGCTGCCTTTTTACGGCCTTTTTGAATTTACAGGGAGAGACTCTTCACCTAAGCCGCTAATATATTTATATTACATCTTTAACAAGACATTTTTCAGCTGAGGGACATGAAGCCTGACTCATGTTCATCCTCAGACTCTGGGTTATTCTGCTGAAAGAACCAAACAGACATCCTCAGTTCAACGTGACCTCTTCTTAGAGCAGGTCGTCTCCACATCTTTGTTGTGCTTTCAAGTAAAGAGAAGCAGCGAGGTTGAGCAACTCGATTCAATTTTTTTATAAATGAGGACATCAGACTCAGCGGCTTCATAGTAAATCCCATGAACGGATGTACACAGAATGTCTCTCTTGAAGTGTTTTTTCCTACAGGGCTCCGGCCTCAAGTCCATTGGGGTCATTCTGTGTGTGTGTGTGTGTGTGTGTGTGAGAGAGAGAGAGAGAGAGAACACACTTATAGAGACACTATACTCTCTGGCAGTATCTGGCACCAAGAGCAGTCCACTCCAGCTGCAATGGACATGGGCCAACACACACCATGCCCCCATCGAACTCACAACAAACACATAATTCAGCTAACCGTCCTCCATCCTGACCTTTCTCCCCATTCTTACGGTTCTTGGTTGATTCAGTTTTCACCTCTGTCTGTTGAGCGATTCCTTTTTTTTAAAAAAAAAAAAAAAAAAACCCAGTCTCTATTAAATAAACTCACACACACACACACAAAGCCTGTAGAAGTGAGTTTGTACCCTGATAGAAGCGTCCACTGGGGTTTTTGGCTGCGGCCTCAGAGACAGCAAAAAAAAAAAAAAAAAAAAACCCAGTCTCTATTAAATAAACTCACACACACACACACAAAGCCTGTAGAAGTGAGTTTGTACCCTGATAGAAGCGTCCACTGGGGTTTTTGGCTGCGGCCTCAGAGACAGCCAGCCACACGGAGGTGTCAGCCCCCTGCTCGGGGGTTCGCAGACTCTCCTTCATGGAGCGGTGGAAGTCTGGCATGGCATTGGCCACCGCTGGGGCAGGGAGGCAGACATGGGTATTATTAAACATTACAGAACAGTCAGGGTTTAAATTTGTGGGTTTTTTTTTTTTAAAGTTTGTCCGAAAGGTGGTGTGTGAGGGGACAGTACCTGGAGTGTCCACCCAGCCAGGGTGCATGACGGAGAAGTGGATGTTAGTGTGTGTCTTGGCCAGCTGCTCTGTCATCACCACCTGCTGCCTCTGGAACACACACACACACACACACACACACACACACACACACACGAAGGGCTCAGCTACAATAATTCCTGTATGTTTTCCTCCCTCCAGGAAATATAACACTGTTTCCTCAGGACTGTCTTCTCGGTGCGTTAACACACCGATCTGCAGGTCCAGGCTCACACCTTACTTTGTGCTGGGCGTAGACCATGGTGCCATCGTAGCGGCCCCGGTCCGACTGCAGGTTTCCCGTCCTGAGCTTCTGCACCAGCATCCCCCCTGAAGACACGGTGATCTGAGCCCGAAGGAAACAGGTCGTGTTGTAAAATTTAATTCCATATTGTGTGAACACCCTGTGGTTTACAAAGCAACCTTGGAGGAACTTTCATTAACTCGTCCAAGAAGGTCAAGTTTTCACCTCTGTCCAGATTTTAAAAATTTATAACAACAAGATGAAAAGACCAAAACGGGTAAGAAAAAGAAAATTCCATATATATATATATATATGTGTGTGTGTGTGTGTGTGTGTGTGTGTGTGTGTGTGTGTGTGTGTATATATATATAAAATAAGATGGATCTGACTAAAAATATATAAAAATAAAAATAACAGAAAATAAATAAATACATCTACATAGAATTAAATACAATGATTAATGTTTTAAAATAGTTTGTTTAGAGTTTAGTTTGTTTATTAAAAAAATAACTTAAAAAAAGTCTGGCCTGGGGACAGACTGGGTGTGTGTCACACTCACCACTCTGGGCTCTGCGCTCTTCTCCAGCAGAGGAATGAGACACTTGGTGAGGATGTAAACGCCTAGAGGTCAAACGAGAAGGAGAGGCAGAGCACTTCTCATATTCATCCCTTTCTTCTTCCTCTTATTGTCCTCACACCTCAAACGCTGACCTTCCACTCACCAAGGACGTTGGTGGCGAAGCTCTTCTCGAGCCCCTCGGCGTTCACCTCCCTCTCACTCATGATGGCGCCTGCGTTATTAATCTACAACACCAAAGATTATTTGTTCTAACCCGTACTGATGTAAGGAAATACACGATCATATATCGTCAAATATATAACCAATGTCACCCACCAGAACGTTTAGGGCCTTGTACTTTCTCTTGAATGCCTCAGCGAACTCCCAGACCTTCTTGGTCTCAGACAGGTCCAGGATGTGGACATAGACCTCCTGCAGAGACAGCAGCGATTAACAACAATGAATAATGTCTCCTCTGGGGACACAGAGTCAGTCTGAAGGTTGTCTTTAAAACAAACAAAAAAACGACCCAAAACAGATTCTGTGGAGAAGTGACTCATACTGTACTTTATTTCCCGTCTCCTTTACGATGTCGGCCCTCGCCTCCTCTGCCTTGTCCTTGTTCCTGCAGACCATGTGGATGGTCCCGCCTACAACAGAACTACTATTACTAATAATTTGTAACTTTTCACATTAAATTAGCTTTAACAGTTGGTATATCAAAATACTTGAATGCATTAAAAAACTAAATAAATTAATAAATGATGTATAAATATCTTCAGGTAATTTCAGGCATTTCTATTTTGAGAAAACGTTCTCTTTCTCTTTTCCACTGAACGTGTTCATTTGCTGTAATCAAGGTCATTGATTCTGCCACACAAAAAAAAAAAACTGTTAAATAATCTGTTGCTTGTGTTTTTAGGGGTGGTACCTCTCTTGGCGATGGCCATGGCGGTGGCTTTCCCAATGCCACTGTTGGCTCCTGTTATCATGAAGGAGCGTCCAGCCATGGCCACCTCCAGGTCCTTCTCCACAAAGTGCTTGGAGGCGGACAGGAAGGCGCTCCTGCAAGACAGCAGCACCGTTCAGCTGCGGTGGTACAGGTGAGTGTGTGTGCGGTGAATGTTTGAGGTCGGCCTGCTGACTGTATTTTGCTGTACAGATACAATGAAGGAGAGCGGGTGCCTGGCATCGCTTTTGATATGTGTGTGTGGCACCAAGGACCTCAATTCACCCCATTGTCCTGGATGCCATTGTTGAGGGTGGTGGTGGGGGACAGGCAGAGGGCTAACACTAAGGCTAAATGCCCGCTCTGTTCACTGGTGTCATGCAGAGAGCTATTAGTGCAGGGTCAGAGCGGGTGGCCGGGCAGCTCTCAGCGAGGATGCACAACACAGAACAAAGGGGAGAAGGGAAACAATCACAAAAGCACCTCTTCAGGCGACTTGGCTGCTGCTGACTGATGAGGGACGACTCTGATGTGACCCGCACAGCGTCCAGAGCATCGCTGTGGCTCAACAGCTGCCCCCCGCTGAGCCGTTTACTGGTTTCATAAATCCATCATACTGGCAGAGGCCGTTCAACTTTCAGATAGCGGCTGCTGCTCAGGAGGAGCTGCGGGTCGTCCACTAATGAGAGGCATGGTGGTTTGATCCTTGACACCTCCAGTCTGAAGACACTGAACCCTACCCGGCCCCTGAAGAAACCTGCAGAGCTTATGTTGGCCATATTAGCATTATTTCTCACTTCTGCTCAGTTAATCCTTTCACATATTGCCTCCAGGTGAACTTTGATGTCTTGAACTGTAAAAGCCTGAGAGCAGACGAGCTTGGTTTGATTAGATTCTCTGATGCGATGGTGCAAAGACATCTTGTCTCAGGTTTTGGGACATTTTTCACTTCAAGCAATTTGAAGCTCAGTGTGTGGACATTATAAGTCAAACATTAAACCTAAAGAATGAATCAAACCAGGTTGAAACTCATCCTGTGGATCAGTTTTAAGCTTACAACAAGTGCCTCATTAGATAATTCTGTGTTACCTCTTTTCTCTCTCTCTTGTTAGAATCAGAAATAAAGTAACATCTTTAATCAAAGCCCAGGATAGAAGGGCAGAAAATGATTCAGTTAGAAATGAGGAAATGTTATCCTCAGTCAAACCATTTCACAGACCATTCATACCTTAAATTCTTCTTCGGTTTCTTACAGGATATACTAAAGTCATGTCATCTATTCTCCACACACACAGTCGACTGTGCAGCGATCAGAAAGTCTTCTTACCTGGTGAACTCGGTCATTCCCTTCAGGAACCAGGCGGAGTTGCGGTACAGAGACATGGTGTCGCTCACTGAGCTCAGCTGCCTGCTCTGCTTTTAGCCTGAACACGGACCACGTGGAGCTGGGCTCTGTGAACACGCACACACATCAGTGCACCCTCCAACCCTGCGGCAGGCGGAGGGGAGGCTGCATTCATCAGGTCACACACACACACACACACACTCATCAGCTTTTCTATTAAACTCATGTTTACCTACACTTTGAGCGAGCTACGATTAGATATTTTACTCTTAATTAGCTTCAAAGGCATCTGACAGACAGAGAGAATACTTCACTTTAAAAACTTTAGCAAAGGTTCAAAATGTTCTTCCGACATCATGTTAAATGTTCACCTCAATGTGAATGTTTTCTCATGATTTTAATTATGTTAATGTTGTGTTAATTGGCACCTCAAGAGTCTACATTATTATCATTTTTTTACGTAACACCTCAAAATATTACCCTAGTGAAACTAGAATATGCAGAATGTGTGTATCTCTGTGTGCACGTGCGTGCGTGTGTGTTTTTTGCGCGCGCGCGTGTTGCCCCCGGCAGCCAATCAGCAGCGGGGGCGCAGAAAGGGCGCGGCACTGTGAGGAGAAGGTGTGCGCGCGCGCGCGCGCGCTCCGCGGCAACAATGTCTCCTGTTCTCCCAACCCAGGAGGAGAAGTGAGCGCGTGGATCCGGAAGCTGAGTGTGGACACTTCTTCTGACGGACTCTGGCAACATGGTGAGTGGAGCTGCTCTGACCGGGTCCGTGCACGTGTGAGATATTGACACCACAACAGTGTCACCAGTTTTAGAAAAGTATTATTTCACTTCTTCTCATTCTAAAGCTGCAAATCCTGTTGGAGGAAGAACTTCTTTGATCAGAGGTCATGGAATTAAAAGGGAGCTGGAGTGTTTTATCATCCTGGTGCCTTTGAACATATTGAACGCATTGGTGAATAATCTCATTCATAATGTTGTAAATGGACATGTGTGAGGTGTCAGGGTGAAACGCTTCAGACAGACTTTTAGTCGAAAGCTAAATGAACCTCTGTGCCTGGATAATGTAGATTTGGTTGAATAATCCAGATTTAGTTGCACACCTGCTGCTCCGGTTTATCTTGGTTCAAACATTATCAGCTCGCGGCTGCGCCTCAGGTCAAAGGGCTCTGAATTACACTTGCACAATAGAAGCATTGAGCTATAACACAGCTTTATCTCCTGAGCTGAAAAAGATGCTCATGATTCCCCGGGTGAGCTTCATTTCCCTTCACAAGCCCAGTGGGTTTTGTTCTGCTGCAGCTCTGCAGCTCGTATCTCCCATGCATCTGTGTGATGACGTCACTCGAGCCTGTGTCTGTGTTCCCTCTGTGGTCAAACCAAATGTGTTTACTCTTCGCAGCACGAGACGCTGCTGCTGTTTCACGGTTTCATCTCCCTCCTCTTCCCCTGCAGATGCGCTTCCTGTTGCTGTTCAGTCGGCAGGGGAAGCTGCGGCTGCAGAAGTGGTTCACGCCGTTGACGGACCGGGAGAAGAGGAAAATGATCCGGGACATGATGACATTAGTGTTGGCCCGTCCGCCACGTTCCAGCAACTTCCTGCAGTGGAGGGATCTCAAGATTGTTTACAAGAGGTGCCCGGAGACACATGTTATTTTAACATGCGACTGTGCTTTGTGAAGTCCTGTCTGTTCTGGCAGACCCAGAATACAGACACGCCCATTCCCAACAATGGTTAACAAGACCTAGGAGGAGCAAAGGTCAACTTTACTGAGGCTGAGATTATTGACACGATGTTTGTGTTCCTCAGTGGAGGTAATAACAATCAGTCAACCAGGTTTGTCACAAATAAACTTGAAGACACAGGGAATCAATGTCATTACACTCAGGACAGAAAGTAAGATAAATATAAAATATATAGAAAATGAAACCATTTGTGTCTCTGTTAAAGTCCAATGATTTGCTCTCTGATTAGATCAGCACCAACTGTTTATGGAAAACCTTTCCCTCAGTGTTGTGCTAATCCTCCCAGCTGTTTTTCAGTTATCTATAAACAGACACACAACTAACCAACAGAGAGACAGGCAGAGGTGAAACACCTCCTTTAATAAGGTCATTGTGGAATGTTGATTTCCTGTTAAACGACCACAGGTACGCCAGCTTGTATTTCTGTGCCGGGCTGGAGGAGCCGGATAACGAGCTGCTGGCCCTGGAGGTGCTGCACCGATACGTGGAGCTGTTGGATAAATACTTTGGAAATGTAAGTGTAATTGATTTATTTCTGTGTCGCGTCAGGTGACACCGGGGGCCATGTTATACAGTTATATGTGTGTACGGTGAGTCCTCACGCGACTCCCCCTGGTGTTCATAAGATGCATCTGCTTCAAGGAGAAAAAACTAAAATTAACATAGCCAACAGGAAAAAGTGGATTTCAACTACTGCCACTTTTATTTAATATTGGCTTCATTGTCCCACTGACATTGTTATTTCTATTACAGACTGTGTTATTGATCATGTAATGCTGGAGCAGCCAGAATCCCCTTCAGGATTAATAACCGTCTCACCTGTCTGCCAGGTGTGTGAGCTGGATATCATTTTCAACTTTGAGAAGGCGTACTTCATCCTGGACGAGTTCCTGATGGGAGGAGAAGTCTTAGAAACGTCCAGATACGCTGTGGGTGCATCGATAGAGGAGGCTGACACGTTCCAGGAGGTACGGCCTGAGCTGCTGCACCAACTGTTCTTTGGTGGAGGTTTTAATGCGATTACTCATGAAATGTTCCACCTCTCTCATCACAGACGATGGAGGAGTACATGAGCAAGCCCGCCTACTGAGGCGGGACCACGAGGAAGTCGTGAGGTTTATGACTCTGGGATACTTTGACGGGAGTGACTGCTGATGACTCGTGTTGCATCATGCTGTGATACCTACTTTACTTACGTTTTTGAAAAAATTGTGATCATGTTCGTCGAAAAGTGCCTTCTTCTCCTCCACTTCATTCATCTCAGGTTTAATGAGATGTGTTTATTTTATATTTATGAGCTATTTAAATAACGCTGTGAGTCATGCCGGGCCAAACACGTTCATTTTTTAAATGAGGAAACACCACACGGTAAGGAAAAAATAAAGTCAATGCTTTATTAACCTCAGATTTGTCACATATGACCACACTTGAGAACGAAGTACCAAAAAAATAAAATAAATAAACACAAGTGAATCTAAGGGATGCAACACTGATGGCTGTGTTGATGTGTGGGTGGGTGTGTGCGTGTCTGTGTGTGTGTGTGTGAGGCTGGTGAGTCACATGTACTGGATGTTAAGAGCTGCTGAGCAACATTAAAAAGAAAACATCAAATGTTTACCAACGAATGTCAGAGCACTCGTCTTTCGGCAAATAAATAACTTTTGTAAACCTACATAATAACTGAATTTGACGGCATCTTTGTGTTCTGGATCTCTCCCTGTACATACATACTTACAAACATATATATATTTACAGCTCTATTTATATCCGTGGACACTTTTCCCATCTTTATCACTCTCCTCAGTTTCTGGGTCCAGGTAGCTCAGCAGTTTCATCACGGCCTCATTTTCAAAGTCTTGCGTTTGCATGCCCCCTCCCCCCTCGGTGTCCTCGGCTTGTCTCTTCTCGCTCTGGCTTTTGTCTGAGTCCATGTGATCAACATAGTCTTGTACGGCCTGTTCAAACGAGCCCGTCGCGCTCTGCCCGGCATCGTCCCGCTTCTGGCTCGCCTTGCTGCTGTACGCCGAGCTCAGATACTTGGCAGGCATCTGAGCTGCCAAATACGCTGCCAGCTCATCCTCTGCCGCGGTGCTGTCGTAGTCGTTCTTTAACATGCTGGGAAAGCGCCGCTGCGTGGGAGAGGATTCCCCCGAACCCCGCGCAGGCTGGGTGTGAAGTCGTGACAGCGAGTTCTTGTACTGCTTCTGCGTTCTGATGGGCGCTCGGTCGTCCGTGGGCCCTAAGCCCAGGATTTTGAGGATTTCCTCTGTCCTCAGCTCCTCTGGGGATTTGTGAGAGCCAGGCAGGCGTCTGCTGTAGAACGTGGCCTCGGGAATCTTGTGCGTCTTCTTGCCTGAGATCTGAGAGAGCAGGTTCTGTGCTCTGTTGAACTTGTTCACCTTCTGTGACTTGATCTGATTCATCATCTCGCCGGTCGAGAGCATGTCCATCAGGTCTTCAGGCGGGATCTGGTATTTTTGGGAGATCTGAATGAACTCGTAGATGGTCTGTGGGAACGCGTCGTCCCTGTACTGTGCCTGGGCCGCCCTCCTCTCCTCCGCCCTCTGCTTCTCCTCCTCCTCCTCTATCTCTCGCTTCTGCTCTTCTTGCTCCGTTTTCTCCAGAACTTTCAGGAGGTAAAAGTCCACGAGGTTGGCAACATCGTCCGGGTCGTTTGACCTCTTGACTGGGTAGCCTTCATCCCCCTCCTCTTCATCGTCATCCTCATCCACCTCTTCGTCATTGTCGTCAACATAATCAAGCCCGCGGTCGAGGTCATGTTTGTCGTCCCCCTCCTCTTCCTCCTCCCGTTCTTGCAGTGGACCCCAGTCATCGTAAGCCACATTCCTCGCATTAAACATATCGTCATCCTCCTCCTCCTCCTCCTCCTCCTCCTCCTCATTCTCCTGGTCATCTTCCTTTCCTTGGCGCTTGTGCACGGTCTTCGCGGTGCTCATCTTTTCCAGTTCGTCAAACACAGACTGTAGCGTGGCCAGATTCTGAGGTGTGTACTTCTCCTCCACGTTCTCATTGGTGCGTTTGAAGTGCTCTATTTCTGGCCGCTCATCCTCCTCTTCCTCTCCCCCCTCCTCATCCTCGAACATTAGCGGCAGCTTCTTGTGGAGGGGGATGCCCTGTTGCTTCTGCTGCACCCTGGGATACACGCTGTCCTTCATGCCTTCTGCTCTGGCACTTGGGGGGAGGGAGTCTAGCTTGGATGCCTTCTCCGTCTGCTGGAGTGTGCTGAGCACGGCCTGGAGCAGCTCTTCGCTCTTGTCCTCCCGGCCTTCCTCTTCTTCCTCATGCTCCTCTTCACTCTGCGTAGGGTTGGACGCCAGTCTCAGCATTGCACGCAGCTTCTCTGCGTCACCCATGTGGCCTGCGTCGTAGCCCACAGAGAGAGGGCCGTGCTGCTGGGGGTCTGTGCCGCTCTTCTGACGGAGGCTCTCGATGTACTCCAAGGCTTTGAGCATGTCGATGTTGGGTGCCGGGAGGACGCTTCCTCTCTGGTAGCCTGTTTTACTTCCCCACAGATTGTGCTCTCTGAGTGGCCCCCCATGGACACCGGAGGAACTCAGGAAGAGGAGGAGTAGGGGGAGGGTGGTGGAACAAAGGAGGAAGAGTTTGCTCGTGGTGGAGGTCCCTGGCAGTGATTGCATGGTGACGCCTGCAGAGGACGAGACAAAGATGCACATGTCAGCACTAACCTTGATGCATTAAGCTAACAGGTTCACAGCGGTTAGTTCTCTTCCGTCTGTCGCCCTGAGCATCACTCGGAGCGTCTGGTCTGATGACGACATCACAGACCGCATCGACCACTGTATTGATTTCAGAGGAGATCAGGCTGAGCCATACTCTTTAACACTGGTTAATCCAGGTAAATGAGCCCATTATCATTATTATTATTACTATTATCATTGAGTTGTTGTCATCATCATCGTTGTTGTTGTTTTGGAGTCCTGCCGCCTGTTTGCCAGCAGCAGTAATAGCAGCGGCATTCAGCTCCCATACAAATCTCATTAGTCTTCAAATTGATGCTCTCTGTGAGTCATGGCCCCGTTGTCACGGCAACCCGGTAAGGCTGATGTTTCTCTGTTTTAACAGATGAAAACATCCAAACTCCAATTAGGGCTGTTTTTCATTTTTAACTTCAAGCGAAAACTGCTCATGAATCTGAGCCCAGTGATCAATTTAAATATATATTTATAAATACATGCAGAATGGAGGTAATAATAATAATGGAGGTAATAATATATATGTGACGACTTCTACAGATATGTAAATATCTATGTACAGATAAACATGCAGATAGACAGACATACAGACAGATAGACAGCCAGGCAGACAGATGAATAGATAGATAGATAGATAGATAGATAGATAGATAGATAGATAGATAGATAGATAGATAGATAGATAATTGACACAGTGTGGTATTTCGGTATTAATGAATAAATAAACATTTTTCCGTGCATACATAAACATTAGTAAACAGACCGAACGCGAGAAATTCTTGTTTACTTTTTAAATCTTCAAACTCGGCTCGGAACCCTCTTTTCCCCGTTTTGACGTCGGATCAAAAGGTCGAGGTGAAACGCGCTGAAGCCGTTCGAAAACGAACGGGTCTGGGTGAGAACAAAGAGACCGCGGCGGGCAGCGCGAACACAACCTGCACATCTGTGCCGGAGCATCAGGTTGGCGAACAGCTGCACCAGACACACACAGAGGCTGAAGTGCCGGAGACATAATACCCCCCCCCCTCCGTCTGGATTCAGCGATGTCCACATTTCCTGCAGCTTAGTTACAGAGTGCGAGAGAAGAAGAAGAAGAGTTACCTTCGTGGTTAGTAGCCTCGCAGCGAGCTGAGCATCTCTGTGCCTCGCACTGAGTCAGTGTTGGTTTCAGCACCGCGGACAGCTCATCACGCTATTAGAGGGAGCACCTGACTCGTGCGTCACACACACACACACACACACAGAGGGGAGGAGGAGGAGGTGGAGGGAGGGGGCGTGGGCGTATTCGCATCTCAGCCACGCACGCGGCAGACACATGCACGCGCCTGTGATTTGAGTCAGCCAAAGCAACACAACAAAAAGTGCTTCGCTCTTTGAATATGAACTCAAATAGTTTGGAGGCAGCACATTGTCTCTGTGTCACGCCTCATGGTGAAATGGATAAATTCGTAATGAGGCTATAATTAGGAGCAGTCAGGGAAATGACGTTCTCTGCTTCTATGTGACATATGGTCTGCAGGCTGTCCTATTGATGTTGGGGTAGAAAGTGGCTTAAAGTCATGAAATTCACATTTGGTTGTTTTCTTCTTACTATATCATTCAACAAATGCTGTAAAACTGCTGATTAACACATAATAAATGCTGTTGGGGTTATATTATAAACGGGCTGCCAGATGAAGCTCACTTTGTTTCTCAGTTAGACACATGGGTATTTTCCTATAGTAGAAAACTGTGTTGTGTCTCTGCTGCAGCACTGAGGGGTGAGACAGTTGAAGTCCACCGATGACTCACATATGGACTCCGCCAAAGCCTGAGACGGGCGGGGTGACAGAGGGGCTGCTGCAGAGGAGTGTGTATGTGTGTGTGTGTGTGTGTGTCTGTGTCTGTGTGATACAGAGAGAGAGAGAGAGAGAGAGAGAGGTTTTGACGTCAGCCAGGGACGCTGTGGTCTCTATTTTTGGCTGCTGGTCAAGTGTGTGTGTGTGTGTGTGTGTGTGTGTGATTACTTGCTCTTCCATTCATAAACCCCATGTTGCTGTGTTTGATGTGAACTCTGATATTCGGTGGCACCTTGTGAACAGTTACAATCTTGATAGAATGACATAGAGTGCCAGTTTTGTATTGATAAGTCGTTGTCTGGCTAATTGCTTGTGGTTCTGTCTGTGGCAGAATTACTGGTAAACAGAAACCAATTACAGCTCAGAGCCACACCCACTTCCATAAAACACACACACACACACACACATTTGATATGAGAACTTTAAAAAAAAAAAAATTATTGGCATTTACCCTAACCACTCCAAACATATTTTCTACAGCAGTAACTCTTCTGGTTGAGTTTTTAATTCTAGGATTTTGCCAGCGGAGGAAGTGGTTCATGTACATTCACTGCAGACTATAGTTTTAGTTGTTCTTAGCTCTTGTTTGGGATCCGCTTTATTCCAAGTGAAGTTTAAACATGTTTGAACTTGACCCTCATTTTTCTGCGACCTTCGATTATGAAGACGTTTTTCATCCTCTCTGATGTTTGTCAGAGTCAGCTCTCAAAGTTAAAGAATTTGAAATTAGGCCTGCTTCTGCCCCTTGGCCCCTTATGTGACCCCTTCATGGCGCCATCCATTTGCTTTGGTTTAATCTTGCTTACAAACAAACATGCATGGAAAACATTACCTCACTGTGGAGGTAAATCTAAGAAATGTAAAAACACAAAGACATTTAATGGTCAGCCTGGATCAACACAGAGAGGAGCAAAAAGATTCTTATTTCACCATTTTCTTTTTTTCCTTCCAGAGATGTTCCAGGGATGCGTTGCTCCATTACTTGTTTTCACTGTGCCTTTACAGTGTGATGGTGTGCTGCTGATGGGCACACCCTGCAGCGAAACCGTGTAATAACCCAGGGCCATTACGATCAGTTATTTGGTACATGAAGCCTCGGGGGGAACTTGAAGCAGCATCTTGCAGATTTGAAGATTTACTTTTAAAACCTCAAAGGTTGAAAACCCTCCCTGCCAAAACAAGAGTCGAAACAATTACACTAATATTGAAGGAAAAAGATTTACAGGGACTTTAATAGCAGTGTAAATAAATCACAGAGTGCGTGTGTGTGTGTGTGTGTGCGCCCAGCCCTCTAAGCACATGAGAATCCTTCTTTACAAACGCTCAGCTCTCCTGGTCGGCGGCCTCATCTCCTCCTCTGTGTGTGTGTGTGTGTGTGTGTGTGCGTGGGTTCGTCCCTCGGTGACTGACACCGACTGCTCCCCATTCATTACCACCAAGCCTGACAGCCCATAATTCTGCTCCTTAGCTCAGGTTATCAGATGCTTGGCAGGCACAATGTATAGAGGCAGAGAGAGAGAGAGAGAGAGAGAGAGAGAGAGAGAGAGAGAGAGAGAGAAGGAGTGAGGCAGAGGTTGTGAATGGGTTTACAGAATTTGACGTCAGCCTCTGTTCTGTCTCTGGTCGATTCTGTCTGTGTGTGTGTGTGTGTCAGTAAATAAATAGGTGTGATGCATCAGTTTTTTTGTGTTTTTTTTTTTATCTTTTATGAAATTTGAGATGTGGCACCAGAGTCTCTCCAGGGCATTTATAGCAGAGCAGGACAGAAATACAAAATGTCCCCCAACACATTTGTCACCATTTCCTGAAACGATGGCAACAATTAAGTCTTTCATTTCAGAAACCGACGTGTTTATAGACGCCACTTGTGTCTGGGAGGGTGTTTGCTGCTGGGATACAGGAAGGGATCAAGGGAAGAATATATTTACAAAACACTTTTGTAGGGCAGCTTTTGAAAGACGTATTTTGGGGATTTGACCATTTATATCACTGAGCTTGAATCCTTTGTCACGTCCTGTTTTTCTGTCCCACTGATTTGAATATACACAGCAGGATGACTCATCTGGTTTGCTGTCGCTTTGTGGGGAGGAAACAGCCGAAACAATCAGACCACCAGGGCTGGGTGTGAGAATCAAAATGAAACCGGCAGAACCTTTAGCACGTACGGAAATTCAGCTGATCTGATAGAGATTTGAAGCATTGCACAGACATTTGTACTTAAGGTGGTGGGTAACTAAGGGGGATAGAACAAATAAATTAAGGTATGAATCAAATAATGTTCCAATAAACATCAACACAAATATGTGTTTTGATGATAATGACAGTGGCACTGCTCCCTGAAACTGCCAGGAAAACAAAAACTCAAATTGAATTTTTATTTAATTCTTTCATTTTTTTTTTTAAGTAAGAATTATTTTATATCTTACGATGAAATCAATGATTTATCTGAAATATTTTTTAAATCCCATATAGAATATATGGGCTTTGGCTGTTTTTGGATTTTCCTTCTGTTTGGATTTATTCCGCTTCCTAAGTTCTGTTTCCTGTTTTATTTTGTTTAGTTAGTTTAGTTTCCTGTTTCCCCCATGAGTTCCTGTTTGATTGTACTGTTTCCTGCCGTTTTTGAGTGTCTGCACCTGCTCCTCATGTGTTTCACCTGGAACTCCAGTCCCAGTAAGCCTGTGTGTTTCCCTAGGTCCCGGTCAGCTCCTACTGGTCTCGCTGGTCCTCCATCATCGCTCTCAGGTGAGTTTCTGTCTGCTGGTCTTTACCGGGTTCTTTGGCTGCTTTGCATTCTTTGAGCTCTGAGTACTTTGGATTACTGTGGTTTCGTTGTTCTGTGATTTTGCCTGTTTGTTTACAAGTGTTGTTTTCCACATTTTGGCCTTCTGCCGTGACAAATCTGACATCAGACAAAATATCTCTAAAAGACAAAACATAGTTGTTCACCTCTTTCTCACCATCACCTTCATCTGTGATGACATGGCGTTATCACAGTAAGGGCACAAGGGAGCGTGCTCTTCCTTCGCTGACGTCCTCCACGTCTCTCTCTTCCCTCTTCCGTCTCTTGCCTCAGGCAGCTAATGAGATCTGGAGAAAGAAATGAGTTAAAAGAAAAACAGATGAAGAGAAGTTGTCTGAAGACATTTTTTTATAGTCTTGTTCCCGGGATAAGCGTCTCAAAGCATCAGTATCTCTTCTCATATTACTGCTGCCAAGTTACCCCCTGATGTCCCTGACTTGAGTCGGAGCGTTATTAAAGCAGCCTGCGCACTAAGTTGCTTATGAAACGCAGAATGTTGCGTGTCGCCTCGTGATGCTGTTTCACGGTCCTGGGCTTTGATGTTGCTGTTTTTGAATCCGCCTCCATCTTAAAGTCACAGAGCAGATGTTGCGTTGTGGGCACATTAGGGAATATTTGTTGTTTACCTCCGTCTGAAAGACAAAAATAACCCCGCCCCTCCCTCCTGTGCTGCCCCACCGGCCTCTCTGAGGCGAAGCCTCTTTCTGCTGCGACACTTGTAAAGGAGCAGGGGTTCTGAAATATATCAATGTTTAACATTTAGTCGTGAGAACAGGATGAGCATCAGAGGCGTGCAGAATGATGTTTCCTGGTTTCATGGTCGTCTTGTTGTGGATTCACCCTCAGCTCCAGGGTCACAGTGGACAGCAATTAGACAGATATCAGGGGAACGGGCAGGGGACATCTTTGCTGGGTGGGAGCGATGGCGTGGGCAGTGTGGAGTAAAATCCATTTAGCTGTTTGAGCGTCTGTCACCCTTTAAACAAAAGCAGAACCGTGATTGTTGATTTGCAGATCAATGGTATTGAATAATCTGATGTCTCACAGATTTCCTCTGACATGAATGTGTCTTGTTCAGTACAATCTCTTGAGCTCAGCATCCAGAGGGAAAACCCTGCACTGTTGGAACCAAGCCCTAAAAATAACTACCTTCCAATTTCTGTACTTCTCTGACAACAAGCTTTTCTTTTTCATTCCACTTGTCATAAATTTGCCTCGGATCTGATATTTGCTGGTTATTGATTTTTCTCCAGAGCTCCCACTGCGCAGATTAAAAACTAACTTGATGTGCTGACGCAATAAAGTGCAGGAATCTTTTGCTGATGTTGTTCCTTTCAGCTCACCTCATTAAAAGAATGGTAGAAATTCGTTTTTCTGTTGCACGTTCCTTTATTCCTCCTTGGGTTTAACATGTCTACCTACATGACTCCCTAAATACGATGGATATGTTTGGGTTGCGGTTTAAATGACATCCGCCTCAGCCAGCTCAGCTAACATTAGCTACATGAGTCTGAGACAGACGACTGTTCTCAGCTGCATCATTTTAAAATGAGGATACTGGGAAGTGAGAACACATTAGGAACAAGGGAGAATACTGGAAAGGATGAGCCACACGTGGCTAAATCTGGCTTCAGTGCTGCACATGTAGTATATTAAAAGCTGGGAGATGATGGAGGACATGGACATGAAGGAGCTGAATTGTTCTTGCATTGCAGTGGAGAGACAGTTGGCCTGAGATATTACGTATTATGAATAAGAATTGAACTCTAACTCACTTCTTGGAAAAGAAGAATCACTTAAACTTAAAAGTTTGTCTGTGTGCTTGAGGTTCGGTGCTTCTAGTGTTTCAGTTTCCATCACCACCTTTGGTCCTTTTTGTTATTTTTCTTTTTGTAGTTTGAGGTTTTCATTTTCTCTCCTTGTACCTCAGTATCTTTTATTTCATGTTTTCCTTCGCTGCTAAACGGCCCATAAATACCCAAACTCAGACACCCTGAAATTACTGGAGCATATAAACTTCCCCTAAATGTCAAAAGAACAGATGAGAACTGATTGTTGAAAAGTCCAAACTCCCTGTCGCCCTGTATTTCCTCCCGAACCACCACCCTATTTACCACACAAAGGTCAAACGCCGACTCCAATAAGCACAGTCTGCTGCTACCCCTGCCGCTGAGAGGTGGGTTCCCCCACATGCAAGACTCAAATCTTCTGTCAATACTCTTCCCTTCAGCTGCTGCTCACTCCCCTGATCAGGTGGGCGACAGATCTGTCCAGCATCCTGCAGCAGCCACAGACGTGTCGTGTGTTTGAGTCTGAGTGACAGTTAACATCAGTGTCTGTGACCCCAGGTTAATGGAAGGAGTGTGGGTCTGCTCTCGCCCTCACTGAGCTCCAGCAAACAATCACTGAGAGTCATCTCTCTCTCTAGAGAGATAGACAAATGTCCGAGAGTTGTTTGAATGGGCAGTCTGCAGCAGCTCCAGTGTTGCTGCCGTCCCTGTTGTTGTCCCTGGCTTTGACGAGCTGCCATAACGGGTTACGTCCACGCGCTGTCACGCTGCCTGTTCCGGGGTCGCCGTCTCAACCTGACATTTAAACGCTTTTGATAAGCGTTGACATGTTGAGCCGGATAACACGCTCCGTGCTATACTGCTATATATGTAGAAAATTGATATGAGCTAAACGTGCCCGTAGATCATCTCAAATTTCATTAATTGTCTGTTTGGGACAGAAAACCCAGGAACCATTTCCCTATTTTGTTAATGTAAACCAAATACTGGGTGGAATATCCTTACATTGATTACATAAACATAATGGTTCCATTTATTACCAGCAAGCTACTTCCTCTGTGAGTGATTGACATGCAAATCAAAGTCTCTGTTTTACAACTTCTACTTCCAACACTCGCAGATGATCAGGAAACAGACAGACCCACTTCAATTACCCACAAAGCCATGAGTCACTCTGACCAGAGACTGCAGATGATTTCACCAATTTGTCCCGGCTTTCAGGGTGGGAATATGATTGATTGAAATCCAATTTCACATTTAGTCTTTGCGGATCATATTTCAAAGCTTTTTCTTTACGCAGACCTGCACCCTCTCCACGACGGCGAGCGATGACGAACCGCTCCTTTAATTGCTGGTTAATCTCGGCCTGAGTCTAGCGGTTGCTAAGTGCCCAGAGAGAGACAGGAAGCTGCACCGGGACTGCAGCTGTCTGCCGTGCGATGCTTCCAGTGGGTTATAGGAGGGAGGGGCGTGTGCCAGGATGACTCATAGGTCAGGTCTGCGCGAGCGAATGAGAGAGTGTTTGCGCGTGTGTACCTTTGTGTGAAAGCACATTTCATCATTTGCACATTACGCAAAGTTACAGAGCCTGTGTGTACGTTTTCTTCAGGCCCTTCCATCCCCCGCTCCGTCTGCGGGCTTTGATTCATGACTGCAGTTTTACACTGATTATAAAAATACATCACACCGAGGCTTCGCTTCATTGACCCTCTCCTCAGGAGGAGCAGGAGTTTGCTGTTTGCTCGGGGGCGCATCAGCAAAGCAGAATGCTATTTAGAGGAGACCTTCCACTTATAAAACAGCCTCTGTGCTATTAATGACTGGCCCTGCCTCAGAGCAGCACGCCGCATCTCACGAGAGTCCTGAAGTAAAGGTTAAGACAGCGGTGACACGGGTTGGTTTCCCCTGCTCTGTGGGAAACACTGAGGGATCCCAGGAGCTGCTTTGGTCCTCTCGTTGTTTGTCGTTGAAGCTAACAGCTAGCAGGACCCAGCTGAGTGTAGCTGCAACGTTTTCCGCTGAAGTTGGTGTCGACCAAAGTGAGCGAGTTCTACATTTAAGACAGACGGTGGAACAGGATGTCTGACAGTGGGACGCATTTACAGCCTGATGGAGCAGAAAGGACTCGTACAGTGACTGAGAACAAGGAATATAACCACATCAGTGACGTCTTAAATTCAGCCGACCACAGCTTTGATTTGAAACAGACACGTACCAAACGCATGCTGGTTTGCAAGCGTGCAATAGAATATTGTCCTCTCATCTTTCTTCTCTGGATATTTGAACCATAGTGAAATAATTCAGACAATAACAACAACAACTGGTTAACGCTCAGCATTAGAAGTCTCCCTCACACCAAACAACACCAGTGCCAGAGCTCAGATGCTTCCGTGGAGGGAGTTCTAATCTGAGGTGTGTTAATGGAGGTTTATTGTAAATTCACTTTGCCCTCCTGGCAACGGAGATTGAACATTTCTGTGCCCTGTTGTGTTGATGAAGCGCATAAAAGCATTTGATTACTGCGAGAGAAAAATGGCTGCAATAACACTGAGTCACTGGTGAGAGAGGAACTGTGCCGGGGGGGGGGGCAGCGCAAGAGGCGCGTGTGTGTTTGTCTTCTGTGTAAATACTTGATGTTGTCACCTGATCCTGACGGTACCAGCAGTGTTGCCAGGTGGGAAATGTACAATGTACCTCGAGGAAAAGTCAACACTAATGTTTTGAAGCTGTACGGAGATTCCAAAAATTGGTACCAGTGGCATTACGGAGACCATAGCCCAGCCCCTCCCACCTCTGCCATGTTTAATGTGAAATGTTCTCAGGTTACACTTCAGCAAAGAGTAATTATAGTTAAGGTCAAAGTAAATCGCCTGGAAATACTGTGTGTGTTAGACGTGGACATCACGTAGAGGTTGAACAGCCTTTGGTCTCTATGGATACCAGCTTTTCATCCAAATGAAGCAAAATTGTTGGTTAATGATCAGATCCTGGAGATGATACATGGATGAGATGTTTAATAAACTACAGTAGAGCGGCTGCTGTGCCCTCACGGTGAAGAAAAAAACCACTGAACAATACCATCACCATGCTGTCCTGGCTCCTCTTCAGGCCACACCTTGGTCAAGTTGTCCCCCTCACTACTGGGGTTTGTTGCCTCATGGTTGATGCTCTGGAGAAAAGCGTCGGCTAAAGAAAATGTAATGTAGGGGATCAAAGAAAACGTGGCTTTCCTGAGATGATCTGTGACGCTGCCACAGTTCTGCCAGGAGCTGTCATGGCTGTGGTCCACTCGCTGCCTGGACACAGCGATCCTCCTCGTCCAAAATCTTTTTCATGCCACAGTCGCCCACAGAGGACTTCAAAGACGGCTTGACAGGATCACTGAAAGATTTATTTTTCCCAACTCTCCTTACAGCCCCTCCCCTCTGAGACTACCACATAACAGAGCCGAATATTATTTCATGCAACGTCTGTCAAAGAAAATAACATTAATAAATACTAAACTCAATAATAAAGTCAAGTTTATTCCCAAGCAAAATAACTTGGATGAAAGGTTGCTGGGACTAAGGTCCTGGACAGTCACACTGGGCCCGTAGTAAAACAGGGAGTGAATGGACAGCATCAGGGATTTCAAACGCTCGTAATAATGGTCCTGTGTTTCCTCAAACTACAGCAGCGCCACATCAGACGATTACTGTCGACCGGAGGACTTGCTGCTCCTCCTCCTGTTTCTCTTTTTGCTTCTCCACCTTAATTAAGCTCCTCTCTGGAGGCGGGAAGGTATCGAGCAAAGCTATGTTTCCATGCACGTCGTGTTGTGTTCGCCTCCAAAGCACAAACACACAATATTGCCGGGCCTGATCCATTTCCTGTCCATATGGATGAAGCCAGCCGTTTGAAGAATTGGCTGGAGATTCAAACTGACGTAGCAGCCCACACATCGACTCAAACAGCTGTTCAGTACAGTGCATTATATTTGACTATTATAATTTATAATATTGGGACTCGGGACCTGGTCATCTCCTCTCCTGAACATATAGATATATGCTGACTAAATGTTTTCACATCAATATCAAACTAGTAAGGTATGAACTTAGTTTTTGGTAAAAAGAACGAACGGTGTGGATGATTGTTCTGTGTTTTCAGCCACTTCGGTTTAAAGGAGCTGGTTGAAATAATGCAATTAGCAATTAGATCCGTTTTGGTTCGTGCTAACAAACTTCAATATAATAAAAGTTTATTCTTCTCCTCAAAGTGGGGTCACGATGCTTCTGAAAGAAGAACGACATACAGAAATAACTAAAGCTTTAATTAAGCTTAATGAATGTGTGTGTGTGTGTGTGTGCGCCTGTGTCCTTTGTTCATTAGTATAAATAACAGCTCTGCACATCGACAGCCTGCCAGCACTCAGCCACCCAGCATTCTATTGTTATGCAGTTATGACATCAGCAGCTCACTTAAAGGCTGCGTGCAGCTTCCCGACTACTAATGAGGCAATAGATACTTTTTCAATATGGGAAAGCACAATATATTGACATCTGGCCTCAACTCAATGCTTAAGAATCACTTGTGTAACTATAGGATTGATTGAGTTTGAAATCCATTCATATGAAATTCTCCCTAAATATAGACTTAATTCCAGGCTAATATGTATTGTTTCATAATTATATGGTTTTATTATTGAAGTTTTTTTTTTTTGCTGTTTTTATTACATTTATTTTATTTTATTCAGTTTGACTAGTGTTCATTATTAATCATATTTAATTACTTCATGTATGGCTTTATTTCTGTTTTGGACATTAGACTGAGAACTACATTTAATTAGGCCGCACAGGAAGCTCCTTATTAGATTAACCACCTGATTATAAGTAATTATAATCTTTTGACAAACTGGTTAGCACTAGTATATCTTTCAAGCTCATAAAAATGTTAATCACTCCAGAAATAATGCCATTATTTCCTGTGTCCCTCATTATCTACATTTATTAAATTCTCCTCCCATGCAAATGAAATTGTATCTGATAATTAGCCCGACCACGCGACAGTTATGCAATTACCGTCATCGTCAAATACGCACGAGGTGTGATTTAGAAAGTGATCGACGGAGCTGTTGCGAGCTATCAGAGGAATTTAATCCCTCAGCAGGGGACAGACGTCTCAGGTGTATCGGCTGTCAGCACCAGTGTGCACCACAGTAACACACTAACTCTCCCCCCCACCCCGCAGCAGCCACTTGCACAGCCTGATCTCCGTTCAGCTGCGCAAATGGCCGACCAGCATGAGGATGAACTGTTTTTGTTTTACATCAAGCGGCCCTGCATTGGCGTACAGTTGTCACAGTAACAAGCCTCCAGGGGACGGCTCCTTGAGTGTGTAATTAACCGGCGTGGCTCAATATGCCGTTCATTAGGCAGGTATGTTTACCAGACAGCCACCACTTGCTTTATTTACCACGGAGAGCAGGAGACAGGAATGCAGCCCTCGTCGGTCCAGTGAACGTTTTCCTCGGCTCGACTTTAAACTGTAACTCTGCTCATTAGCGTTGATCCAAGCAAATCTGGCAGGAAGGAGCGAGCGCTTGCCACCGACTTACTGGAGCTTCACACGCAGCTGCTGCAAAGCTGTGACCAAGTGTTTTCACACCTGGGCATGACTTGGGCTCTGTGCACCTCCACGACGTTTGGACAGATTCTCACGACTCATGTAAAGACGTGACATGGTATTGGTCCATCTCCACTTGGCTAAGGTGTAATCTCTCTCCACCACCACAAAATGCTTCAATTATCCACCGCAACCGTGTCTTCTGAACATCGTCCGGCTCATCTTACAGTCAGCGTGAGGATGAACCTGTCAACTCATTGTCTTTCCAGTTTATTCGGGATGTTGGACATTGACGTTTCTATAGTTACAGTCATTAGGAAAGGATTGACCCCTGGCTGCTGGGTCTCTGCAGAAGAGAACGGCAGCTCGCACTGTGAAAGAAGCACGTTTCATTTATGGACTGCTTCTTTTCTTTTGTTGCTGTTTCAAAAGTGTGCAAGTGCTTTTTTTTTCTCTCCCTACAAGCCATTAACAGAGGCTGACAGAATGACTCCAGGTCAGCACACAAACCAATAATAGCTGTGGTACAGGCGCTAAAGGCAAAGCTGGGCACCTCCTCCATCAACATCTATCAAGTGCTCCTGGGGCAGCTGGGGACTGCTGCAGGTGGTGTGCGATGAACTAGCTCAGGGACAAGCACGTTATACCGCCGCAAAGTGATGAGAAGCTTTTCTGAGGTTCCTCACTGATGAACCAGAAAAACCTCGGCTCCATAGTGCAGAGGGAGGCTGTGAGCGTGCTGCACATCCCAGTCAATGGAGAGGATGAGTCAGAAATGCAAGCCTGTGACCCTCACTATGAGGAGACAGCTGCTACACATAATTTTTCCGGAAATAGCACAAGATAATTGAAATAATATGAATCTACGAACTGCGAGCACATTACCATTCGTGTAGCTGTGCTCAGACATGATCGTAGCGGCATTAAGCCGTCAGTAATCTTGAGTCTGTCCGTAGATACCTGTCAGCCCTGCTAACAGCTGAGTGACGCAGGCCTGCTACATTTCTATAATTGCGCCGAGTTTGTTTTATAAAGCGCTCGATCACCATGACCCAGAAAAAGGCGCAGTGGTTGGTTTAGTGACCCTTTTTTTCTAGATTAAACTGAAATACAGTTCTTTTAATAGATGCTGTGAGGATACACACAGCAATAGTTGTGAAACAAGTCTCTGTGGAATGACCTTCATGCAAAATGTGTTAGGAGTCCTTCAATATAAAAGAGATGAATTCAGAAATCCGAAATGCAGCTCCACCCACCCCAGAGGGAAATCCCTCTTCAGCTGCTGATTGTCCCACCTTTTGGGTTCAGACCCTCTGACTTTTCCAGTTCAGCCTGAATCGAAGTCACAAATCCAAAGTGAGCTGTTCATTTTCCGTTTATTCAAACACAGCACATTTCATCCGTTCTTGCAGCCTGAAGTCGACCACCTGGGGGCAGCCTGATAACATCTACACAGAAAAAACATCAGCGTTATTTGGAATAATGTTTCTGCTGACCTGACCATCTAAATGCTAAGTCCCCTTTAGCTCTGTTTTCATCTCTATATTGCGAACTGCAAACTTGCCTGATCAGTCCCTGAGTGTTCCTCGCGCGTGTGTGTGACCACTCACACACTCGTGATCGGTCTCATGGAAATGTGAAAATAGTTTTCCTAGTATTTTTCACCCGAATGTTATTAATAATGATAGTTTTGTAGAATCTGATGAAAAATATTCCCTTTGTCAACCAGTGCAGAGTTTTTTTGGATTCATTCTCTGCATGAAAAGAAGTTTAATGAGGAGACTGCAGAGGAACAAAGGAGGGGTAAGAATGGAACCAGGGAGAGAGATGGCACGTTTAGAAATGACTCATCTCCAGACTTATTAATGGCGTGTGTGTGTTCTTGTACTTATTCCTTTGTGAGGACCATTTATAGGCCCAACAAAGTGTCGGGCTTTTATCATTTCTTCTAATGTTTTCAGGGTTAGGATAAGGTTTGGCATTTGGTTTGGACAAAGAAAAGTAAAAAGAGATGTAAATAAGTACAATCGTGTGAGTATGTGTCTGTACTGCTGTCTCTGTGAGGACCAGTATTTGAATGACGACGCTTGTCAAAGTGAGGACACTTTGACCGGTCCACTTTTTGCTTTTAGGGTTAGGAATTGAGTTTGGATGGCTGGGGTTAGGGCTGGGAGAATAGCATTATGCAGTGAATGTCCTGACTAAGACAGAAGTACAAACGTGTGTGTGTGTGTGTGTGTGTGTGTGTGTGTGTGTGTGTGTGTGTGTGTGTGTGTGTGTGTGTGTGTGTGTGTGTGTGTGTGTGTGTGTGTGTGTGTGAGAGAGAGGCCTGAGGCAGGACACTGGCCTTACTATTGACTCCCACAGGAGGACACTAATGACAAACATCCTGCTTCATGGTGCAGTCAACGCTCCATGCATCACATCTGCGTCTTATTCTCCCCCCGCTTTCTCGCATTCTTTCTTTCTTCTGAGAAAAAAAAAAACCCTCTCCTCTGCTTTACTCATCTCAACTAAACACACACACACACACATTTGTCATTATCCAAATAAAATTGAAAAGCCAAGCTTTTCATTTTTTTTTTTCCTGCTCACCCCCTCCTCCCCGACTTCCTGGCTGATAATAAAGGAAAGGTTTGCCGTATGGTTGCCTGAGTGTTTCTGCTGAACATGAATTATTCAGTGGGGTGTTTATGTTGTGAAGGAAGTAAGAATTTGCATGCTTCAACAAGTCTGTGTCAAGCTGTCCAGAGGACAGACAGCTTACAGTTACCTCCAACCAAGATGAAGCATTTAACTGTCCATACGTGAGAGCTAAAAAGAGCTGATGTATTCTGAAAGTTAAATTAGTTCACTGAGTAAAAGCTAGAGATATGGATGAACCGATTATTGGCTGTTTGATAACACTTGTCAGAGGATGAGTCATCCTAGGCATAAATAGAAAAAGAAATCGATCATTCTTGGAGGTGATTGCACAAATACCTCGTCCGCCTCTGTCTGAAGCCGCTCGCCTCATTACTTGTTGCTATAACAGCAGCTGTAGCGTAACACAGAACCAGCAGAGGTGTTGCTGATCCGATGAGGCACGGGCGACCCAGACCTACCGGAGCTGTCACCCTGTCAGCGCACGCACAGTGCGTCACACAATCTATGTTTGTGTTCCCTCGGGCCATTATCGTTGCCTGTGTTGGTGATGGCGAGTTGTCACTGAAGTGACTTGTGTTGCGGAGAGCCTGCAGGCTGCTGATGTGTGTGTGTGTGTGTGTGTGTGTGTGTGTGTAAGCAGGGGTGGGCTGGTCAAGACAGGGAAACAGAGAACCTGCAGCTGCTGCCTGATGCATTCCCTCGTTTCCTCCCTGAGTGTTCAGACATGAGAAGAGGGAAACTTCAGTGAATCATCACTGTTGTCTGCTGTGCGTGCGTGTGTGCGTGTGTGTGTGTGTGTGTACGTGTGTGTGTGTGTGTGTGTTGGGTCTTATCTAGTCTACCATCCTTCAAGGGGTCCTTTGCATGTTCTTTAATCCATGCACCAGAAGTTTTGGGGTTTTCTTTTGGTTTGATGTCTAAAGAAAATGGAGACCTAGAGGTTTAGCTGAGGATATGCTCACAATAGAGGCGCGATGCAGCATCAGTGGTACTCATCTAGTTATTATCTGCCTTATTTTACATTTACTTAATGTTTAAAATCAACATGATGATGTTTGATCGCTTTCATCTTCCTCACGTGATGAGAAATCAAAGCCAGTAACCACTTCAACAGTGCCCCCCACAGGTCCCCACAGGTCCCCACATCATAGTGCAGCAAAAAAAAGAAAACAGTCCTTCAGTTGAAAAGCAACTTCTTTATATCTGAAAACACTACAAATATTCCACCATAAATTAATCCATACAGAGTGAACAAATACAAACCATATGTACAGTGCATTTCTTCCGTCAAGTAAACCTACTGTGTCTGAACACGTAACAAACACTTCAGTTCAATCTTTCAAGTGGGTTCCAGGTACATTACAATACTCGAGACCGCGTCGGCAAGAGCGAGTCAAGTTCAGTCCAAAGAGCCAAAAAAAACAAAACAAAAGCAGTCTCCCACTCAGTCCCCTGCAGGGTGAGTCATCCCAAACCAGTGAGGTGCTGCTTCTCAGTGTGGCGTCAGGAGGGCGGAGGGGCTCCGGCAGGGAGGGGTCACCGCCAGGATGAGGCAAAGCCTTAGTGTGCAATAACAATGTTTGATATGACTGGATATAGTTTCATCTTCTGTACAGTTCTTCTTTCATGTTCATTTTTGCCATCGTTGTTGTTGTCGATTCACAATGTTTTTGTTTTGATTTTTGCGAGGAAGCGATTCTTGTTTTTCTGCGTGACGACCTGAGCTGCTGCACTCGACTGCCCTTGCAGGGATAGATAAAGTTAGCGCTTAAATTACGACTTTCTCTAGGTATTCGGTGAGATATGAGTGATGCAGTATCCTGACATTAAGCGTACAAACAGACCAGTGTAGTTGTTAGAACACAGGCTCACTGTGGCCATGAGGCCTGGAGCCAAGATTCAAAACGCTTCTCACTGGCCTCATGTGAGTGACTTTGTCCAGACCTGGACATCAGATCGTGATGTTATTGATCAAAGTTTGTTATGGCAGAATAGATTCATGGTTGGGTTGTGTCAGGGAGAGACGCTTCACAGCCTCCTGCTGATGCTACTCCTCTGTTGAGATGGACCGTGTGTCTCAGGGAGGTCAGCCAGAGTCGTCCCCGCTGTTGTCGGAGCCTCCCTTCGCGTTCTCCTCTGGTCCCTCCGCGGTGCCGCTGTCCGACTCCTCCTCTATGGTGAAACGCGTGTCCGCGGAGGAGCACAGGGAGCTGACGCTGCTCTGCTCCTCCGCGAGCAGCGCGCACGCCAGCGGGGAGGGCAGCGCGTCCTCGCCGTTCAGGTGTCCCAAGTGGTTCCCATGGTTACCGCAGAAGGGCAGGGACACGTGCACGGAGCGCAGTCCCGACGCGGCGGGGACGGGGAAGGTGAGGCTGTGCTTCTTCGGCAGCGCGCCCCACTCCCGCTGCTCCTCCGCGTGCACGAGGCGCGTGAAGATGTTGACCCTCCTCTTCTCGCGCCGCTTGGAGCGGAAGTAGCCGAGCAGGATGCCGCAGAGGAAAAGGCCGTAGAAACACATGACCACCAGGATGTACAGGTACGCGTGGCCGCCGCTCGGGTTCGCCTGGGAGCTGGCGCTGCCCTGCGTCGGCAGGACGAGACGTCTGGGGTGAGCTGTGGAGTTTTCCTGATGCTCCATTGTTTTGGTGCAAACTTCGGGGATGCTTTGAAAAGTTGCGCTTCTGAAAAAGATATCCCGGGTACAGCTATTACTTTGAGGACGTCACCTTTACGCACGCTTTACGCACAAGGACATGATTCCGAAGGTGATTTATTTTGTTTTTAGTTGTTTACAAAGTGCTGAAATATCCTAAAAACACTTTACATCTGAGGCTGTGATATTCAGTACAAAAAAATCTAATTAAAGTAAGGCACAGAACATTCTTAAATAAATTACTAAAACTTTGTCAGCGATATAAGATTATATTATTGATGTTATTTTCATATCTTAATTTTGTGTTTTTCTACTTTTCATGTTAAAGGGAAATACTTCCAGTAGTTTAAAAAGTTCCCACAAGTCTAAACAAAACAAATGAGTCTAAACAAACCAAATCCAATAGTGTATAAACAACAGTACAAAAGTTGTGATGTGTCAACTCACCAAAGTGAGGAGAAGTCTCTCGTTCGGCTTCTATCGTCTTGCAGCTCTTCTGGAGTTTTGCAGCACTGACAAAGGGATCAAGTTATTTATACAGTGAGCCTGGACGGTCATCACGAGTCACGTGACAGGGGGACCGATTGTAAGATGAGTCCCGTGGCTGTAGAAGCCACAGGAACTAACGTTAAAACATAAAATCGTTTAAAGAAACATCACAGACACCTCTGGGGGATTCTTAATGAAAACACCAAACCTCATGGGTATGTTAAAGTTGGTAACTATTTGAAGAAGTATTACATCATCTCTAGAGTCCAGCAGAACATGTTTCCTCAGGGATGTGATGGAAAAATACATTTGAGGAAAAAAAAAAAAATCATTGGATTCATGTTCACAGTCTCCTTATTCTCAATCAAGCCTCTGCACGTAGTTTAATATCGTCTCTCCTCATCTCATCACACAGGAATGTTTCCAATTTCTTATTAAAGGAACCAAAATTCCCATAAATCAGACTGCAATCAAGAAAAAAGATTTCTATCTCGAAACCACAGTTGAGACGCTGCATCTGTTCCAGTAAATATTCTGAACATTTACAATCACTGTGAAGGAAAAAGTATTTGTTCATCTCCAGCAGAAGCAGCCAGAGCCTTCACGGAATTATAGCGTCCACACAACAATTTGCACATAAGAAAATGTATTCATTCGTGATGTAAAAGAATAATAAACTACTACTGCAGCTGCAGAAATATACAATAATGACATACTCTTGCATGTAGACCAAAAACAGTCTTTATTTACTTCATTTGAGTATTTTACAAAAGCAAAATTACAAATAAATAGTTGGATGCACTTATGCTACAAGGCAGGTTCTCGGTTCAGAGAGCGAGTGAGGCTTCATAAAGGTCCATCATCATAAAGTTAAAATAAACAAGGGACATCTGCTGACCACTGGTCAGTGCACCGCATGTGTGTAGCATGTGTACAGTTAAAAGAAAAACGTACAAGAAAAAGTCAGCGAGGAATTAGAAAAGTGTAACAGAATAAAACAATAAAAGGCAACAGGTGCCACACCATGAGGAAAGACGGAGCTATGTTTGTGCTTTTAAACTCAGGCAGGCACAGTCATGCTAATAGCCTAGCTCAGAGGGATCTACAAGCGGAATATTCATTTAAAATAATCCTTGTGAGTGTCTCTCATCTAGATGGTTGTGTTCTTTATCCTGGAATGGGCTCTTTATATTTAAATACTTTATATTTACATCAGTAGTGGGTCCTCTGAGTTTTTTATGTCAACTGAAGGCCACCAAAAGTTCTGATTCTTGTTTGGAAGGTGAGGGTAAGGTCAGCTGCAAATAAATTCCACATTCTGAACCTTTAAATAGCTGAAAAATCTTTTTTTTTTTTAAATGAGACGGTTCTGCAGACTCATACATGTAAACATGTGATCATTTTGCACCTGATGCAAGTTCACTGAGGTTTTTGCACCTTATCAGTAATCAGCTGCCTCAGTTTGGCAGAGGTTCTACATTTTAATTTTGCAATGGAGATGACAGTGATCACAACATAATATCACCTGTGTGATTTTGTGCAGCTCATCAAAAGTATAGTCCATCACTGTTGGAACACTCTGGAGAATAAACAACCTCTTTTTCTTTAATTTTCAAAGTGAGCCTTTAAGGTGCAGCTTAATTTTCTTTAAATAACAAAAGGAGTAACAGCTACATTGTTGATAATGGAAATTAAAAACTGCAGTGTTTTACCAACCTGCTCTCATTTGCACTCAAATGACTTTTGTGCTTTTGGTATCAAGATGTGCTGATGTGAGAGACACCCCATGAGCGCGGGAGTCAAAGTCTGACGGTAGGTGGCAGACAAAATAAAACAAATGTGCAAAAAAAAAAAAAAAAAATCAAGCGTTAACTGTCTCCTAACCTGCAGGAAAGAGTAAAAAAAAGAGAGATTTTGAGACCTAAACCACCAAGCGAGTGTCACTGTCGAGTGAAAACGTGACAGTCGTGTCTGAGCGACCTGAGCTTCTGCAGGAGGAGTTCAACAGAGGACAGCTCGCACACGATCTGTTTCATAACTCACATCTGGAGCAGTAAGGTTTCCACACAGAGGTCACACACCTGGATGGAAAAAGGGGGTTGGGGGGGGGGGGGGGGGCAGTTGCTCTGGACTTTTGGGGGGGGGGGGGGGGGGGGGGGGGGGGGGGCAGTTGCTCTGGACTTTTCCTTAAGGTTCAAAATTCAAACAAGTGCACAGTAAAACTGCAACATCCTACCCTCATCCTTCTTTCTTGAGATCTAAAGAACATTAAGATTTAGCACGGATTAAGGTCACGACTTGTACTGGTGGAGCTGGGAGCAGTGGGGAGGAGTGAGAGAGCATTGGAGGTTTCCTCACACAAGTGTTTGTCTGTTCTCTGAGGATCAACAGTGATGTGCAGTGCCGATCGTCGCCATCACTTCCCGCCATACATTCTCTCGATGTCCTCCTGGTAGTGCGTTTTCAGCTCCTTGCGTTTGAGTTTGAACGCATCAGTTACTAATCCAGTCTCAGGAGTCCAAGGTTCTGGACTCAGGCAGATCTTGCGAGGAATCTCGAAGCGCTCGAGCTGGGCTGCAACAGGAGAAAACTTACATCAAGCTGGTGTTTCCGCTGGGAACGCCACCTCTGATGAAGCATTTGAGCCACTCTTACCAGTGAGAGCAGCCTCAGTGATGACCTTGAGGACCAGCTCCTCCATGGCCTTGCTGTTGCACAGCTCCTCCCGAGATCCCTGGATACCATACTGGTGAGCCAGAGCCAGCAAATGCTTCTGATTGGGCACCACGAAGCCAATGACATATGTCTCGTCGCTGCAGAAAAGGTGGGGAGGTGGTCTTTATAGAATCACAGTGGTCTCTTGCAAGTTGAGCCAAATTCTCCGACAAACACGTGCGGGCCCATGTGACACAGAGGAACCATCAATCCTACACCGTGTGAGACAGTAACTCTAACCCTTAGAAGGAAAAGTAAACACGTCGTGAACAGCAAGAGTAACTCACCACATCTATATTTTTTAAAAACAGTTTGTGCTGCACTATGACCTGAACCAAATAAACATGTCAGGCTGAATAAATATGTTGAGATTCTGACTCGCGAGGGTCAAGTAGTTTTGCTTTCTAGTGTGAAATGCTTCGTGAGGAACCAAGTCGAGGGCAGCGTCAGACTTTTTTAAGATTTGAAACCTGCACAAGCTGCAGTCTTTCCTGTCGTGGTGTGAAGGAAATGTGAAGGAGCGATGGTTCGTTCATAGTCCTCCGTAACATCCTCACATATGCAGACACTTGAAACCTGCAGTCAGGTCCTACAGGTGTAGCCTCGGCTCTCAGCGTCACTGAGGATATAATAAGTGCTAGCGTGTGACCAGAGAAGTGCCACACAGATACAGGCCGTTTACGACCATTTAAACCAATTGGCCTGTGGGTTCTTCTGCTTCCTCCAACAGTCCAGACACATGCGGGTTGGATTAATTGAGAAGTTGAAAAAGCCAGTAGCTGTGGAAGGTTGTGTGTCTCTGTATGTCAGCCTCGTTAGAGACCGGTGAGTGCAGGGTGTCCGCTGTGACCCCCAAAGGACGTTCAGTACAGCTAATGAATGAATACATGAATGAGCACAATAATCCTGTGTGAGTTTGACACAAACTGCAACACATCGTTCGTGAAGCTGGATTTCATGATGATGGAGAACACAATAAAATAAGATTTATTCCGCATCTAAGACACACCTGTTGGCATAGGCACAGATGTTGTCGACCAGAGAGCAGTTCTTCAACATGGCCTCCACCTTCCCCAGGGAGACGTACTCTCCTGCCTGCAGCTTCACCAAGTCTTTCTTTCGATCTGGAAACACCACAGAGACACGGCGTGAATGTCCACCTGCACACATGCAACCGTCTATCTTTAAAGAAGGGAGGAAGCTGTGGAGTGGGGGTGGGTGTGTTAACAGTTGAGCGTTGTTGCTTGAGTGATGTAAAACAGCACTGTGGAGTCATTCTGGGAGGAGAAGTGAAGGTTTCCAGACCGATGGATGGAACCAGAGTTCGTCTGGATGAAATCTAGAATGTGGGGCCCGTTATCCGTGCCACTGTCCTCACCTATTATTTTGAGGCAGCCATCTTTGTGAAACTCCCCGATGTCCCCTGTGCAGAACCACCGCTGACCGTTCTCGTCTACAAAAAAGTCTTGGTTTTTGTCCTCGCTCTTGTAGTATCCCATGGTTACGTTGGGCCCACCGATCAGAATCTCTCCTCGGGGATGTGGCGTGTCCGTACTGCGGTAACCACCTGAAAGCAGCGTGTCGAAGTCACGTGGAGGCAGTGGAAACAAAACGTGCAACAAAACAAAACCATCTTGGCTCCACAAAATCCTTTTTATATCTGTAGATAAAAAACGTGACGGCGTGTTTACTCAGAATTCCATTTCTGCTCCGCGAGCAATAAACTCCAGTCGATAAGGATCTGGATTTAATGGAGCATAATAAAATTGATTTATGTTCTCAAAGATGAAAGTTGTGCAGGAGCAGAGGGAAAAGTGGCATGATTTCCTTACAAGGTTATGGAGAAGCTACAGGCATGACTCCTGAAAATGCTAATGGTCTAACTGACCTGGCAAATGTGCAGAGAATGGTTTGTTTGCACGATGATGGAAGAAAAGAGAGAGAGAGAGAGAGAGGCAACAAGGACTGAATACGTCCCTGTGCATCTGTGTGTAGCTCCCCTCCCAGTCCCACTCACCCTCCACCCAGTCTTTGAGCTTTATCTCACAGCACACCAGTGGCCCTCCCACTCTGCCAGTGCTGTAATCCCACACTGAAACAGACAACACACACAGGTTCAGGGAGCACGCTAGCATCGAGGCATGACATTTATTACCATAGCAACGTGACCTCACTTGTTCCCTCGCCATGGAAACCCCATCCCAGAGGAGTAACAGTGTTTTCCTGCCTCACATGACTGCAGCGGAGAGCCAGGCCACTCTGCTGGTTGGGTCTGCCTGGGAAACGCTGGGAGGATTTCTCTAATGGGTCGCTAATGAACGCCAGTGATGGTCCAGAACATATGCCTGGGCCGATGATACTGTACTTCTCCTGCCTTTCGTCTTGCCTTATTTATCGGTCAGTGCTTTCTACGGAATACATATTTATTTCTGCTTACGCTCGCTGATCGTTCCGGCTCCGCACGTCTCCGTCAGGCCATACCCCTGACCCACTGGGCAGCACAAACACACATTCATGAAGCGCTGCGTGGCGGCGGAGAGAGGCGCTCCGCCTGACAGCAGGACCCGCGTCTGACCTCCCAGCAGAGAGCGAACTTTCCTGAACACCAGCCTGGATGGATGCATTGAACAGTGGCATTTGAAAAGTAAAAAAAAAAAAAAAACAACCCATAATCTTCTACACTAATGTCTGACTTTGACAAACTCTCCAAATGCTCCACCTGCACCTGTGTCATCCCCCCTACGTACTTGTCACACAGAGGAGTGCTGTATCCTTGGCTGAGCTTCTCCAGCTTGTAGTTGTACGCCAGAATGAAGAGTGTTCGCTGGACACAGTTCATCTCCTCCACCTTGGTCATCACATTCTTGTAGATACGATCCATGATCTCCTGGATTTGGGGACAGGGGACGGAGAAAGACACAAGTGTGTGAATTGAGATGAGAATATTTAAAAAATAGAAAATTGCAACAAAAACACAAAAAGCAAGACTACTGAAGAAGATGAGAGGAGATGAGATGAAAGACTGACAACATGTGATGATGAATTTGGTCAGTGACGTTTTTGGATCTGTCAAGTAAAGACATAAGTTGCGACAGGGACATTTTTAAATGTATTTGAACCAAAAATGCTCTGTGAACTTTGATATGGTTAACGACAGGAAACTGAGAGGACTGTGGTCCTGGCTCTGAAAGGACTTTGATCCCATCTTGCAGCAAGATGAAGATGAAGATTATTTACAGCTGGACGTCTCATTCTGATAGAGAAGTGAATGAGGACAAGAACAGAATGTTTAAAGCACAGAACAAACATATTGTAAAATCACAAATTCGACATGTCCATACAACGGGGAGAGAGGAAATCATTAGTCCAATGTGGAGCACATGCATCTGGTTGCATAACAGCAAAATAAGTTCCCAATGGATTACTCACAACAAGTGACCTACAAAACCAGAGGAAACCCACAGGATTCCACAAAAGTGAATCTCTGGGTCGGTTAGATAAATAATAAAAAATAAAGAAAGCGAAACAAACTGTAAAAACAGAAACTGAATTTCCAATCAGTAATTATTCCCATTTTGGCCCTGAACCCTTCCCGCTCGTGCTAATAGCAACAATTCCCAAGTACTTAAACACTTAAGCAGACACACATTAGTATGAATCAATCAAATGAATGTGTATAGCCTTCAAATCATAATTCAAAACTCTCTTGTAGCAGAGTGAGCTGCAGGGCTGTCAGTCAAAGCAGGCTGGTGTTATTTTGTGCCCTGGTCACACCACTGAGGACAACTGAAACCTTTATATCAAGAATACTTCATCATCCATAGTAGTGTGAGTGTTGTCAAGAGCTAGAAAAGACACGAAGAATGAAAACCAATTAAAACCAGCTAGTCCCTGAGGGTGTGTGTGTCGTGGGGATAACCACATGGGGCTTTCTCACGTTCTGTTTACAGCTGTGAATGGTTCCAGACACTGGGGCCCTCTGACCTTTACACTACGACCACTGGGAGTTAGGAGAGACTGGCTGACATGAGCAATGGAACTGTAATGTCTCATTACCAACACTGACATGTCCTGATGGACTTTGCTTTCCCTTTGAATCGAAGGTAGAAGCAGCATCAACAGAGCATTTGCAGGATCTCGTGGTTTATATGAGGCTTGAGCCCTTTCTGGTGTCGTTAATGCTGGAGTGGATTAATCTCAAATTTACCTTTCAAGATAAACAGGACTGGCGAACCTCAAAGGTACCGTTGAGGCCCCTGAGTGTTTCGCATTTTTTAGAGATAAAAAACCGCCAATGGGTTGTTTTACTCCACAGCCGGACTATAAACAAAGAGAACAAATCTACCCTGCTCCCAATCAAACTTTGACTAGAACTTTTTCGGAGAAAGAGTGACTCAAACAGGGATACCACCAATGCAAAGGCTTCTCAGACATTGCTGACATACCGGAACAGCTGCCATCAGGGTGGGCTGCAGGATGCTGGTGTCTCCCTTGCTTCCTTTCTTGATCTTTGTTGACTTTGTGTGGGAAAAAAAAACACAATATCACAATGGTGAATGGTTGCACAAGCCAACTTGTGGCTTTGCATCTCAACTGGAAATGGACTTTCCTCCAAATTTCTTGCGAAAGATTTTACTGGTAGAACAAAAGGATTGCATGCATTTAGAAAAAAAACATGATTTTATTTACCGGTATTCACCAAGTTTGTAGGATTTTGAATGTACAAAAAAGTGTGTACTTTAAATTGAACTCAGCATGAAGAGTGCTTGTTGTACTTTTACTCTACCTGGTCGGCAAGAGTCTGAGGGGAGGAGTAGCCGATCCTGCAGCCATGAGAGATGCATACGAGCTCTGCGCTGAGCTCCAGCACGTGGGCAAGAGGCAGGTAGCCAATGTAGGTGTCCTCCTCACTGTGAACAGCCAAACAGCCATGAAAGGAGTCTTAACTTATGCGGATAAAGCTGAATAAATTGGATTTACATATGACCCAGTGAATCATAAATCACTGTTTGTTTCAAGGGAAACGTGATGAGGAGGTTTACACAACTGGATTAGTAAACACATGCAGGAAAGCCATTATTTTGAATAGGACATCTGATTGTGACGATAACGTCCACAACCCCGCTGACCTCCATCCATCTCACCCAGGCCTCCCATCCTCCCGGTCTGTCCCTCTCCTCTGCATTTCCTCTCAGCCCTGCCTCATTCCCCAGTGACAGGGGTCCTAATGTAAATAGTTGTGCTTTATGATGCCGCTGAACTGGCTGACTAATGCTTGTGCACGTGCTCGGTGGACACGGAAGCCCTGACCGAGACGTTAGCACGGAACAGCATTTGCCATTTTGTCCTTAAACAAACTCCCATCACACAATCTCCAAGACTACAGCACACATCCAGTGACAGGAGCGATTAGCCAACGAGGAGAAACAGCAGATAAGAGGAGCTTAATGTTGTCCTTGTGCTGATATAATGCCATTTACCCAGCTTGACTCTACTTCAGATACTGAGGAGGGCTTCCCTGCTCAAAACACAGAAAAATGCACGAGTGTATAACTCTGGGAATAACCAGCAATCACTTCCTCCAGAAAAGCACAGCTCCCAGACAATATTAATAATAATGATAATATTCATATTAAAAATTAAGACGTTATTTCATTTTGGGGATTGTTGGGCCTTGAACCAGATTATGTTTCCATCTTCATTTGTGTGGATTAGCACAGCAAATTAGTACAAAACCTGGAGGACTGGTTCATTCTTCTATGCTGCTCTACGGTCTTATTACTATAAAAGTGTTAAATGTTCTCCTTGCACATAAAATGCTTTACGGCCCCTACCACAGATTAGGTATGCGCTCCGCCATCCCGGTGATGCCAGCGATAAGGTTGCTGTGGGAGATCATGACGCCCTTGGGTCTGCCCGTGGATCCGCTGGTGTACATGATGACCGCGATGTCTGAAGGCAGCGGCTGCTTGCGCTCACGTGCGGCTGTAATGTGAAGAGCGAGAGGCGGCACGCAGGACGTGAGGTGAATGACAGGACTGCCTTTATCATGACGACACCGCACAGGTTCCAACTCCATTCTCAGTGCAGAGACACGCAGATTGGTGTTCTTCGCACATTTACCTCTCTTCTCACCTTTTCTTTTACTTTTTTCCTTCATAGCTGTAAACCTCATCTCAGTCGACCCCTCTACACTATAATTATAATCATTATTTTTGTCTTATCTGGACCTTTCAAAAACAATACACAGAAAACTGCAGTATTTGGGACCACTGTAATGTTGTGGTTATTCAGGCCTGGCCGTCAGCTTAGGTTCTCTGTGTATGTTTGTTTTGTGTGGACTTCCCTGTCACATTGTCGGCCAAAATCAGCTCTGATATTGTATCCCTGTTTGTTTTTAAAAACCCTAATGCGAGACTAAATGGCAGTAAGTTCAGAACAACGTGAGCGCTGTGAGAAAAAAACACAGCCATCTCATTCATTGGAATTGAACCAGTAAACGCTGAATACTTGACTTTAAGTCGTTTTATGAGTGAGTGTGAGGGAAGTTTTAACTCCTCCACTCCAGCATCAAAGTGGGTGTGAGAGTATAAAAAGCGCAGCTGCAGCGTTTCAGTCTGTACGGGCTGAAACACACGTTAGCTTCCACTTGCCGATTGGATGTTATTTAGTCTTCTCTGATTAGTCACGCTCCTGTCACGTGAGCGCTTTCCGTAAGAATTGAGGACGGAGCATGTCTTGCAGCACAAGCAGGAGAAACAACGCACAGTAAAAGTAGATCAGAGAGCACGAAGCGACGAGCCGCCGGTCCTCTGATGCAGGACTCCAACTGTCTGAATAAATAAGTAAAGGTCCAAACTCTTTAAAGGGGGAAACAAAACCAGTTGGTGGTGTGCTAGTCGAGCAGCGGTGCAGCCCTCACGTGCGCAATTTTCCACTCGCTTTAGCATCGTGTGGAGCAAAAGCAGAACTAAGAGGTCTGCGCACAGCAGGCCCCGAAAGACCAAACGGAGGATGAAGGGAGCCGTGAGGAAGAGGAAGGGACCGTAAGTGACATGGGAGTCACAAGGGGAGGGCCTCGCTTCTTTCTCTTTCCGCTTCCTCGGATACGAGGCGTGTAGGAGTTGGTTCCCTCAGAGCTGATGTCATGTGAAGTTTACATTATTATATGTAAACATGACCCCCTCTATGTCCCACTGCTCCTTCCTTCCTCCCTTCCTAAACCTACTTCCTTCCCTCTTTATCGGCACTAACTGCCAGCTTCTTTTGTTTTGGGTCAGTCAGTTCAACGGGTGAGGATAATAAAAGACGAAGGGGAGGGTAAGCATCGTTTTAACCTTAATCTAACACACATGTCACTGCTTCCACATTCACATGCTCTAATTGATACCGATCTGCCCCCACCACCCAGCCTCCGACCCCGAGAGGACCCGAACCGTGACCATCCCAGTTAGAGTGGAGCAGACTGGTCATGGAGTGGCAGGTTTTCAAAATTAGCCTTTGACTATGTGAATAAATTAATGAGGCAAATTTCCTATATTTGTAGTAATACATGTGTTATAAAGCAATAATGATTTATAACACTCTTTTCAATTTAAAACCACAACATCTCACCTCATCTCCTCACCCAACCTACAGGCCCCTTATTGGTTTAGCATTACCATCAACTCTGCTGATCAAAGGGTAGTGGGTAAAGTAAAAGTAAAACAAAAAGACAAACTCACCATTCTCAGGCCTGGCCCCCAGCTCTTGAACGGCAGCCATGTTGTGGACAGTGATGCCACGTGGATAGCCAGGCCATGAGGTCGGTGCGTCGTCCACCACAATGATATGCCGCAGCCTCGGAACTTCAATTAGGATATCCTGACACACACAAACGTGTGAGCACAGGGATGAGGAGCATAGACGCACAGACCTGTGCTGTGTTGTGTGTACATTAGGATGAAAACCAGGTTCCATCTGTGACAGTTCACCAGAAATCCCCTGCACGTCATCTTCACCAGTATTTGGTCTCGAGGCCAGGATGTGGAAGAGCCAGCAGAGGAGCTGTGTTTATGGAACTTTGATAAAAGGAAGGATGAAATGCCAGAGCACCGTTTGTCTTCAGTGATTTTACTTGCCCATAACAGGCTTTCACACACAGCACGAGAATTTTGCCGTGCTTATCTATCTTTATGGAATCACACTGCTCCTTCATCAGATTGGGACCGTTTATAAAGCTGACAGTGCTGCACAGCTGATGATATTACACCACTGCTTGTTACCAAAAACAGCTGAAGTGTCCGTGCACAGTAGCTCATAGGGAAGACTAGGAAATGCCAAAGGTTCCACTCGATGACCCAGAGTAGCTGCTCCCTCAGTGAAGGTCACAGCCTCAAGTGGAGTGTTCACTCACGACACTACATACAGTTGCGATCCTCATTTACTATCTGCACATGTGCACGCACGTCCCTTTCCTGCTCAGAGGGTGATGGCACCCAAGCCAATCCTGTAGATACTTGAACAAACTAAAGATGTGCATCATATGTGATGTAAAATTACATGTTTTACATTACATCATTTTGTGTGTGTGCCCTTACCTTGAGTCTAGTTTCTAGGAGCTCTCTGCTGGTGATGATGTGTGTGACCTCGGTTTCATTCAACCCATGAGCGATGGCTGGACCTCCCAGTGTGGAGTAAAGGGTGGCCACTGCAACACACACATTCTGCTGTGATATTATAGTTAAAACATTTCAAAAAAGAGCTTGATTGAGTTACTCAAACTTAAATTAAGCACACATTAAAGGTACAGTAATAATACAGTAAGTCAGTGCTGTACCCTCTGTGGCAAATAGCTAAGTGTTGTTATTTTTGATGTTTGAGTATTGACTGGATTTTGAAACAGTTCAGTTTGTGCTAAAGCTAAAAAGTCCCCCCGATGAGAATTGAAATGCCTAAAGACACACAATGCACGTGCATCTGCGGACATTGCTCAGCATTTCCGGTATTGCTCCCACACTGACGACATCGGTCGGCACCTCAGAGGCCTCAGCTCAGCCTGCGAGCCAATGACACACAAGCTCTCTACTGCTATAAGCACTCCACTGGGGATAATAACAGCACCGGTGTGTGTGTGTGGTATGACTAATTTCACATGCGATGGAGGAATGATATGTGCAATGTATTTCATTCTTTGTGACCAGTTATCCACGTCTGGTGTGATGGGTTGATTACACTGGTTTGGCTCCTCGTCAGCATTCCAGCTCATCCCAAAGGTTCTGGCTGAGGTTGATGTCCGGGTATAGTGGAAATCATTCAAGTGCTTTCCAGGATCTGGCTTTGTGCTCAATGGAGCAGTGTGGAGGGACACAGGGCTACAGCAGATGACCAGCGGGGAAATGAGGAGTGAAACTAAACTGAATAAATATGATTTGTGTGGGAAACAAATAAACAAGATAGTCCCGATGCTATCATGCTGATGCTATTCATGCTATATTTACTTCACTAAAAATCATTATTATTGACCGATTCGTTTTTTTTATGGACTCTACAGGGTTGTTGTCATGTTGAAACAGCCTTCCACAAAATGTTTTACAGGATTTGCAGTACACAAGATAAGAGCACTTAGTTTTGCAATAAATGTTGAAACAGCCCAGAAATCTAAAAAAAAAAAAAAAAAACGAGAAGCATGCACGGTGTGTGAGTGTGTGTGTGTTTGTGTGTCCAGCAGAACTATGAAGAAACGAGAGAGAAAAAAGAGAAAATGGGTTAAAGTTAAATAGGAGGACAGAAAGGTGAAACACGGAAGACAGAGAGAGAGAGAGAGAGAGACAGAGAGAGAGGAAGAAATGGAAAAATCAGAAGAGCCTGTAACCCTGCACATCGCTGCACTGCCACTGACTCAGAAGTTTATGGGACCGGGCTTAGTGACATCTCCTTTTTGCGTCATGGAGCTCAAATACTTCCTGCTCTACTACTGTGTGAGTGTGTGTGTGAACGAGGGCCGTGACACCTCCAGTCGTGAGATCTAAACAGATAGAGCTCAAGCTTGACACACACACACATTTGCGTGAACTTGTGCCATTCTGCATTTTTTCGGTCCATCCAATAGGATCTTTGAAGGCTCCCAGGAGGAATGTGAGTGCCCATCAAGTCCCAGGCTGACATGACAACAGCCTTACTTCAGAGAATGTAAGCTGCTGTTTATCGAGCTCACATGCAGCAAAACACTCACGATGACAAAACGCGACGAGCACAGTTTGACTTTTTGACCGTGAGCCAGTTTACAGGGAAGAGAAAAATGTGCACACACACCGAGTGTTCGAGTTCACTGGGGGCCTTTGGCTGACTCCTTGAAGCCTCTGTCAACATCAGATGCTCACGTAGACTCTGTCACCCCTCCTCTGACACCATCACCCCTCTCTCTCTAGCTCCCTCCCCCCCTCCCCTCTGTCTTTTCCTCCATCACACATTTCAAACTTTATCCCTCTCCCCAACATATGCACATGCACACTGTGTGTTATTTGGGCTTTACAGAGAGAGAGAGAGGGAATGAAAGATGCTTTATAGGTCTGTGCTTACGTATTTCTAAATCTTGACAGTTTAATGGAGAAAAAGAGGGGTTCTTTAAAAAGATTTAACAAACATAAAGTACTTTTGTGGATGCTAGTAAATAAAGTGCATATCAACGAGCAGGACAGCAGGGACTCCCAGAGCCACTGCTAACATTAACATCCCAAACATTAAAAAATAAATAAATAAATGGATTTATGAACTATTTTTGCCGAGGAGGTCAAGTTAGCTTGTTTTTCAGCAGCATTGAATAATGCGTCAATTCAAACGTGCTTTCATCAGGGGGCTGTTGGAGGAGCACATCTGTCTGTCAAGGCTGGGGCCCAGTGCTGCGACGTTTAAGAAAATAAAAATGTGGAATCCACCCCCCCCCTTTGAGGCTCATGGGTTCACCCTGGGCCCAGACCCAACCCCACTACATCAGTGCAGTCATTTCCCCAATGAAAACATAAACCTCCTGTAAACACTGAGAGCAGCTACACCAGCCTGGTGCTGATGTGTAATGTAAAAAATATGATGTGCTGTACGTGTTACGGGTTTCCATCAAAATCAAACAGATGTAAAAGTGGAGGGGAAGAGGAGAAATGGGACGCTTATATAACGACGAGGCAGAAGGGACAAATTGACCTTCTTCTGTCTCAGCTGTGTCCTGCATGTTACAAGCTGTCCCCACGTGCACGCATACACGCACACTGCTGAAAATCAGGCTTCTTCTGAAACATTTGGGGGATCCTCTGGTTGCATTTGCCACTGTCTCATCTGCTCATCTGCAGGGACAGAGAATAACACAGCTCTGTTTCTTACTCAGGCCCTGGACTTACACGGGAAGTTGTACATGAAGCAGGCCTCGGCAGCGATGAGCCACTCCGCTCTCGTCTCACAGAAGATGGCGATGTTGCTTTTCGGCTGCTGACCCAACGACGCCAGGCCGCTGCCCAGCTGGGATGCTGCTGTGAGGGCCTCCTGATAGGAGCGCCAGGCGTACTCGCCGAGAACCACCTGCAGGGGCGGGAAGGTGAGAGGTGGGAGTGCATTCGAATTCTTTATTTTGTGTGTACACAGTTGAATATAAGTGAAACAGAAAGGACATTCGAGGACTTCTCTGTAATTTTAACATTGCGAATCGGTGGGTACATTCGACCACAGGAGTTCAG
Organism: Pseudorhombus dupliciocellatus; assembly: GCA_016785235.1. Classification (NCBI taxonomy): domain Eukaryota; kingdom Metazoa; phylum Chordata; class Actinopteri; order Pleuronectiformes; family Paralichthyidae; genus Pseudorhombus; species Pseudorhombus dupliciocellatus. Next base: position 2,426,685 of record JAFBJW010000075.1, read on the forward strand.
ATTTGTATTAAATCCCCACAGTCACATGCTGGGTCTGTTTCATATTAAAAAAGTCACGGGAAAGGGAGCCACTGTGCTAAACAGATCTACTTCCTTTTCTGAAGATAAACACAGGCCTCTGGAAATACTCTTCATGATACACTCACACACTGAAGGCACTTCACAGCCACAGACACATGTCACAGCTGAGGCTGCACTGACTCCTCATGGTGAACACATGGAAGTGCACAGAGAGGTGAACAGGAAGGAAGATGAAGACGTGTGCTCTTGCAGCAATCAGAGTTTCAACAGTGGGTTTAAATGATTAGGGGGAGCAGGCTGTTGAGATTAGCAGGCTGGACTTTGGCTCACTCCTGATTGCAACATGAGTGTTAGCAAATACCCAACAACATTTTACCAGAAATGGTTTTACTTTCTCATAAAAACAGTCTGACTTTCACTTTCATTGTTTCTCAAAGCAACACTAATTTCTCTGTTCCCTTCTCTGCATTCACTCTTGAACAAACACTACTCCCTCTCTCTCTCTCTCCTTAAGACTTTGCTGTTGACCCTTGTCCCCTCTGGACAATTGTAAGGTCAGTGGAATCCAGGGCGTTGACCAGACTAACAAACTGTCTGCAGAAGCATTAACAATGACTGGAACCGTTTCACTGGAGGTTTCAAGCGAAATATTTCAGGGGTGAGATATTGCAGGATTGAAAAAAATCATAAGCATGCTTTGCTTCCTTGATAAAATGAGGAATGCTGATTTTTTTTTTACAATATAATTAGCATAGCATAGTTATACTGTGAAGCTTAATGAGCCTGGTGAGAAGTGAATGAAAAGAGAATTATGGGTATTTCTTGGACCTACTTAAGAACTACAACTACACTTTGTTTCTTATCCAGACCTGAAGGATTTCAGATACACGTTGATATTTTACCTTCTTGAACACCCTCCCATTGCTCTGTTCCTCGTCTTCCTCCGTGATCACCACCCTTGTCCCGAGGCAGTCTCTGTGGGGGAACTTCTTGGCCGCAAACTCAAACATCTTATCCAGGGTGTCCACTCCCGGGTGCAGCGACGCCGCCAGCGTCTTGATGGCGCCCAGCGCCCTGTAGGGTCCCTCGGGATGTCCCGTCACACAGCGGGCCTTCGCTCGCTTGGCTCGGTCCTCCTCTGAGCCGCAGAAGCCCGCCTCTGGCGCCGAGAGCCAGCTGATGAGGCAGCATGGCAGGAAGGTGACGAGGGAGTAGATCCACACCGTCAGGTGGAAGAGGAGCAGCAGCAAGGGGTTCACTTCCTCCTTCAGCTTCATCTCGGTGAAGCCAAGTGATGTGGAGGATGATGATGTGAGAAAACTCTGCTGTCTGCTGTCTCACCCAGTCTCTTCTTTCTTCTCCTCTGTTCACGTTATTCTTCCTTTAAAGACACGGACACAGTCTTAATGTCTTAAATGCACAAAGGACCAGCACTGGAAAATTGAGGAAATAAACAGTGTTCAAGCAGCAACTGATATTTAAGTCCTTTTTTTTTCCCCAGTTAAACTCGTTTCAAAATGAGCGTCTGAAGCCTTTTCACCAGAAGAAAATAATTGACTTGAACTGAAACACCAACGAGTCTCATGTGCTCCAGCACGTCATGAAGAGGAGAGAAGAGAGGTTTCATTCCTGGCGACCACGATGGCTCGGTGCATTAAATGTTCCCAGCGCCTCCTGTGTCCAGCTCATGAACCCAGCGTCACACATTTCCCTCCATTAGATCCGTTTTACAGAGTGTGTAATAAGGCTGGCTGTCACACATTTAACCAAACCCTGTGAAAAGCATATGCTTTGTGTGTCCAAAGTCACTTCCTGGTTTCGCCACTGTTCCTCCCCACGCACACAGACAGAGCTTCACTGAGAGCGAGCGGTTGGTGATGGAGGCTGAAGAAGCTGGCAGAGGAGCGGAGCTGTCCAGAGTCCTGAAGAGCGAAGGTCGCCAAAGCTGGTATACTATCCTGTTATCAATATGGTATCTGGAAACTTCTGGAAACTGCACTACCTCCAAATGCCAAAGACAGCCACATTCATCTATTTGGGTTTTCTAGCTTAATTCCCTGGGAGGAAGTGGAGAAGTGTCATCCATCTTGATTTAGAGTTTATGGTACAAACCCATTAGAGAGGGTTGAAAGTGATTAGGATCATTACTAGTTAATGACTTGGCTATGCATCTGTTGGCGATGATTACTGAGCACCACTGCATCAGTGCACCCTGAAGACTGAGAGAGCGGTGCTCACTGGTTAAGGTCTTTGCGTTGCCATTTGAACACATACCGTGTATCTTATTTCTTTTGTTCATCAAACGTCTTTGCAATTTTGCAAGATTAAAAATGGCAACAGCATGTAAACATATACTGTCTGAAGGCCATTAAACAATCTATTTCCACTGCGGTAATTCATTATTTACAGAGAGAGAGAGAGAGAGGCTCAGCTTGCTCCCCTGAAGCACCACATCCTTCCCCTGTCAAAATTGTCCACTGAACCCACACCTCCCTCCAAAATACACTCATCCATCAAGTGTCCCTTTGAGACACATAAATAAATCAAGGACCTAAGCAGCAGCGCTCTCCTGGACTACCATCTGTTCCCTGTGGGATGTCGACTCCATTCTCTGCAGCACCATTGTTCTGCCTAGTTTCTTGTTACCCACCCAGGGAAGCCTCGCTCCATCACAGGACACCACAGCTTATCAGAAAGCATACATAAAAAGCTCCCCGTCACATTATGTCATCCATGTTTGTCTTGACTGCCTCGTGTACGCTCACATTTTTTTTTTGCTGGAAGTCAAGGTCGTTGAAATAGAGGCCGGATCAGTGAGTTCAAGTGGACAGAGGAAAATTCAGACTGCAGCTTTTTCCACTTTTGTTTTAGGAAGATGAATTAGGTCGGCTGTATAAACACATCAATATATCTATTACAGCTGGAACATCTTAAGATATAGAAAATACAAACTCTCACTCACCACTCAGCAACATCCTAGCTCCATTCCCAGTCCTCAACGAATGCCCAGTACTTTTGCTTAGGTCGACATATAATAAGCTCTCTCTTTTGAGAAAGCTAAGATGAATTTAGCTTCTTCAACTATTGATTGTCAATAAAACTGGCATTTGTGAATTCTCTATAACTTTATTTATATTGCACCTGTAGCAGCACCAGACTGTGCAGGGACTGCGGTCGGATTCCAGAGACGACACTCAACTAGAACTGTGAGGATAAAAATAATGTCGGCTAAACGCTGCACTCCAGGCATTGTTTGTGCATGAGTGCATGTACAGATCCTACCACGACAAGCAGGTTTGGGCTCTCTGAAAGCTCAAACCACACAAAACCTGATTAACAAGGCCCAGCACTTTCTTGTTCCAGAAAAAGGTCGAGACCCTAATTTGCACCACAGCAGCACATGAGCGAGCCCCGACTCTAATCTCCTCACTTAGATAACAAGAAGAATTTAACCACAATGTGCAAACAGGCAGTTGCTTAATGGGTGGCTTTATGCAAAGAGCAGGCGCTTTGCAGGCAGCCTCCGCCCCCGGGGATTAAATTGAGTAATATTGTGGCATGGTCTACGTAGCAGTGGGGTGAGCAGGCACGTGTGTGTGTGTTTCTGTGCATGAGGGAATCATTGCTTCCTCAAGAGATTGTGTCAATGGGGTCTTTTGTGAGGCAACGTCATTGTGCTTTCACCCACTCGGCTGAGCAGGCCGGCTGAAATCTTGCAGAAGCTTCAACGTGGCCATTGTGGTGAAACGACGCACCAGCACACCACAGGGTCAGATGTCTGTGTGTGTCTGTGTGTGTGTGTGTAAGGAGGTGCATGTGATTTGTTTGTACGTGTGGGTGGGGTGTGTGGGTGTAGAAATACTTTGCACACGTGAAGTGCATTTGCCTGTTTGAAATCACGACATAATCAAACGCTTGCAAAAAAACTAATAAGAGTTTTAACTGTGATTTCACTGAGCACAGAAGCTCAACACACAATTGGTTGGATAATGTGGCTTAGACTGTGGCTTTTCTCTGCTTCCGTGTGTTTGTGCATGGTGATATGAACTACCGTAACACGAAATGAACTAACATTGTTGGAATCCTTTATAATAGTTGGATTTACTGTGATTGTATTAATGGCAGGTGGAATGATTTGACATTTTCTAACAGAAGGGATATTAAAAATAATTTGGATGAGTTTACTTGTGTGAGAAACATAGCCTCTATGGAGGGAGAAGAGGAAGAGGAAGAGTGCTCATGATAGCACATCGTACAGTCCCTGGTGTGACCTGACAACCTCTGCCACAGACTCACTTCAGCTGTGTAAACACAGGCCAACAACTGCCAGAAATTAGAAAGGTGTGTGAGGATTGCTGGGTGGTGACATAGACACTGTCACTCTTTGAATCATTTTTCAAGTTTTTCAATTTATATGAGACAAAGTTTATAATAAATGAACTAAATAAGTATTAGTCCTTGTCAGTATCACAGGTATCGTCATTTTTGTTCATTATGTAATCTCAGGGAAAAATGTATAAATAAGGGAATTTAATGTAAAAACTTGGTCTCAGCAGTGAGCGCCAGATGTTCACAGTGCAACACACCAGTCAAACCAGCTGTAATCCCATCACAAGATCCGGTACTGAATTTCACAATAAAACACTGAAATGGCATTTTTAAAAAAACGTTTTCTTGATGACAAATCTAAAAATAGACCATTCCTGATATTGACAACAAAAGACTAAGTAAGGAACCGCATCACGTTTTATCAAAAGAGGTGACACATTCAAACACGAGTTTAAAGTTAATATATTTCTGCACTTGGGTTACCAACATTATCAACTGCATCACGCCAGAAAAATAGTAAAGTATTTAGATTTCTTTAAGAATGCCCCCGGTACTCCCTCTGCATCGTCCGTCCCGCTCGGGCAACTTGATGTGGGCGAAGCAACACGCACATCTGGGCGATGGAACCAGAACACGCGCCTGGGTTTGGAGAACACTCACCGGTGGAAGGTGCCCGGCTCCCGGTGTGTCAGCGTGTGATTCGGCTCTCAGCTGCGGGGGAGAAGACAGCCACAGCCCGGTGCGCGGCAGCGTCTCTCCCACATGAATACAACAACAGGCTCTTAATTTGTCTGCCGGTGGTGCGTTTCCTCCGCTGCCCGAAACCGGAAGTGATTGAGCAGAGTGGCGATGGAGGGGGGTGGGGGGGGGGGTGTCATTTCCCGCGGGGGGGGGGGGGGGGGGGGGGGGGGGGGGGGGGGGGGGGGGGGGGGGTGTCATTTCCCGCGTTATGATTGGACTCGCTGAGGTGGCGCGTGCGAGGGGCCGGGCCCAAATAATGGGACTAGGGCAAGAGGTGACTGTGGGTTACTGACGGTCACACATACACACAATTCTAATGACTAGAGGAAGATATGAACATTAGATGAGTGCAGTGAGGATATTTGATTATTGTCCAGTGAAAGTTTGAATTTCACAGTTGGATTTATTTGAAGACATTATTGATGAGAAGCTGAAGAAGAAGATAAATATTCATATTGTAAAACATGTGGTAAGTAAAAGGGAACTAATCAATTTCCTGAGCAGTAATGGAATAGAACACTTATCTCAAACTCAAGCATAAGCAGCAAATAAATCTCAGAGTGAGTGAATATTAAAATTATTCAGTGAGAGTACTGATAAATACAAATATAAGTGGTGGGCATTTTGCATCATTGAGGCCCGCAGCTTCCCACAATCTTACGGAGACCTGGAAGCACACAGGCCCTGGGGATCTGCTTATAACCTCACTGTATGGTAGAGTAATGGAGATCTATTGGGCTTTTATGGTGAGAGATGCTGATGTTTATCTCCAACTTCAGGTCCTGGGTGATGATGTTGCCCAGTCAACCTTTATGTTTCGACTGACCAAAGTAAGCTCTGAGCTGTGTCCATCTCATGTCTCTCTGCAGTGTCGTACAGTGGAAGGGTGATATATCACAGACAGACAGGCAGAGGGCAGGTTCACTCGCACAGTGGTATTTGAAAAATGAAACAGTGAAGCGAGATCTGCTGCCCGAAGTCTCCTCTATTTGTAATAATGATGTGATTCACCCGCATTGCTCAATAGTCTCATTACTATTTGGAGAATCTGAAATTGAGCTTGGATGCATTTATATTTGTATGCTTTCTTGTATGCTCTCTGTCATTTAAAAGACATTGTTTTCACTTCATATAATGGTTGAAAAGGAAAACGAAAATGAAATGTTAGTTTTTACAAGTTTCAAGACATTCTAATTTACATTATCCGTCCTTTTCTTCATTTTAGGACTTATTTATTGTTTTCAAGATAATTATGTTATGTGTGTGAATATTAGAAATACATAACGTTCAAAAAAACGTCAAAATGAATATTGTATTTGAATCAATTATGTTATTCGCGGGTCAATAGCCGACAACTGTGTGCAACCGCTTTTCAGTCAGGCACCGCCTCGACAGCTGCTCCCGGCGAGAGGGGTCCTTTTCCACTGGGCTGTGTGGAGGATTAGCTGCCAGCATGCCGACTGTCGGAGTAAAACGGGATCTTCTCTTCAAAGCTTTGGGCAAAACATACAGTCAGTGATATTTTCTACCTTAACTAGCTGTGGACAAAGTGTCTGTGTATTTGTTTAATATCCACGTGACTCTTAAAGACACCGGAAGTCAGAGGAATGTCAGAGCGAGTTGCCTGGTAGCTAGCACCGAAGCAGCTAACTGTTAACTAATTGGATCTGGATTCACAGTGAATGAAAAAAGGAGTTAAATTGAATTCCACCATAGTTATTTACTGTGATATTCTTTGAATGTGTGAGGAGGATGAGCCACTGACCATAGACCCGGTACAGACCCGGCAGTGACATGTATAATAACGTGATTGCATCATTTCCTTTGCTCCTGTCATTTAAATGTGGGCTGACCCGCTCCGGGAAAATCAAAGTGACTCTGAATATTTATCCTGTTATGCTTGTTTTTATTGATGTGTGGTGCTTGTTCTTTTAGCCGATGAGGAGTTTGATGAGCTGTGCTTTGAGTTTGGACTGGAGCTGGATGAAATTGTGAGTAAACTAACTTGAAATGGTTTACTAATATAAATCAGTGAAAACTGTGCACCTTTCTCTTTCTTAATGTGAAACTAATTAATGATTAAGCTTCCGGAGACAGTACAGACATAATTTCATCATCACATTATCTTCCAAAAATATATTTTAATGACACACGCACATCAAGGTAATTTTAATAAAATCTTTTCTTACAGTTAATGAATGCAGGATGAATTTGCAGTCTCTCCAATGCTGCAGAGTTCTTGCACTGTGCTCCAAACATCATGTCAATATGTTTTTTTTATTTGATATTTCAGACCTCAGAGAAGGAGATATTAACCCGTGAGCAGGGTGACTCTAAGGCATCTGGCGCTTCTGAGGTCATCCTGTACAAGATCGATGTTCCAGCTAACCGCTATGATCTTCTCTGTCTGGAGGGGCTGGCCCGTGGTCTGCAGGTCTTCAAGAACAAGTCAGTTTAGATTTATCTTACTTTAGGTCATTCCTCCTTATGTAGACACATCTGTCAGATGGAGGGTGATTGTGGAATGCCTACCAAGACCAGTTGGTATTATAAAAGGTGTTTTAGGATATTGTTTCATTGCTAGAATTTTACGTGTATTTCCCCATTGTGTTTGCGTGGTGCATGTAGAGTCACTGTTAAATGGTTGATTTGTGTCACAGGTTGGAGGCACCTCGCTACAGACGTGTCAGCCCGCTCAGCGGAGAGCGTCAGAAGCTGATCATCACCAAAGAGGTGGGTGGACTCATTCAAAATGCAGTTTGTACCCTAAAGTTGGTTAAGTTGACTAATCGACATTGTTAGTGTTCTTCTGTGGTATACAATTAGTTTGTTGTATTTCTGTGCAGACAGCAGAAGTGAGACCCCATGCTGTGGCAGCAGTGTTGAGGAACATCACCTTCACACAGGAACGCTATGACAGCTTCATCGAGCTGCAGGAGAAACTCCATCAAAACATCTGCAGGTCAGACCTCATGAAACACTTAGGAATCATTGTTTCAAAATAAGAATTGACTTTCCATTTTTCCTTAATATATTGCAAAATATTCTCACTTATAAATATTCAGAATTATAGCACTACACTGAGATCACAATGAAAAAGAAAAGAAAAGACCATGTATCTGTCAGTAATTCAGTCGGCAATGTTTTGTAAAGGAAGAGGAGCCTGGTGGCGATTGGGACTCATGACCTGGACACCATCTCTGGTCCCTTCACATACACAGCCAAAGCCCCCGGAGACATCTGCTTCAAACCTCTCAACCAGGCCAAAGAGTTCACGGCCACGCAGCTCATGAGCCTCTACAAGGTACACAGCTGTTTCACTGGTCATTCGTCAGATGAGCACTGTTTCTTTCTTTTTTGCTCATGCTGTGTTGTTCTCCTGCTGCTTACAGACAGACAGCCACTTGAGACATTACCTTCACATTATTGAAGATAAGCCTGTGTACCCTGTGATCTACGACAGCAACGGCATCGTCCTTTCCATGCCTCCCATCATCAATGGTGAGTGTTCTCATGTTACCACATATGATACACAGTGTGCTTGAATTGCAGCATTTCTAGGAGGGAGCCAACATCAAAAGCTTTTCTGTAATTAATTTTCCAGGGGAACATTCAAAAATCAGCCTCAAGACAAAGAACGTCTTCATTGAATGCACAGCCACAGATGTGACCAAGGTAAACTGAGAGGAGAACCCAGCAGAAAAACAATGAGAAACTTTTATCAAGAGCCTGACTTTAATCCAACACTGTTCTCTAGGCCAAGATAGTCTTGGACATGATGGTGACCATGTTCAGCGAGTATTGTTCACAGCCTTTCACGTAAGCCCTCCTCTGTCTCGAATATAAACTTCTCTGATGATTGATTGACTCAGATTTGTTGCAGAACACAATGCTCTTTTGTGACTTTTCTCTCTCCTGCTCTTTCAGGGTAGAGGAGGCAGAGGTGGTCTACCCAGATGGCAAGACCTGCATATACCCAGTACTGTATTCACCTCAATCATATTTACTGTATCCTGTCTTTTAAAACATTGACATGAAATACTTCTTGTGTTTTCTGACTCGCTGCTACTTTTTCCTGTTTGAACTACAGGAGCTGGCTTACCGGAAAGAGAGGTTGTCCAGCGAGTTCATCAACCGCAAAGTTGGCATCAAGTGAGTTATGTGGCTGTACTCTGAAAAAAACTGGAGATACTTGATTTACAGTACCTGCTGGTAGATGTTTAAGATGCTTTTAGCATTTCTATGCAAAGACTGTGACTTAGAGGGTGTTAAGAGGTGTTGCCGCTCACAACATGTCAGAGTAGCCCTTTGTAGAGTTGATAATGCTCAGTATTGCAGAAATGCCTCTGCAGCAAACATGCTGAACACAACTCAAAGAAATAAGTCCCAAATGTCTGATTTGTCCTGCTACTGGTTCACTGTGTGGTTGTGACAAGCGAGCAGTTATTTAAGAATAATGATCATTCCTTCTTCTCCTTACAGTGAGTCAACAGAGAAAATTGCCCAGCTGCTGACCAGGATGTGCCTTCGCTCCCAGGCTACAGGTAATGGTGATGAGATGGAGGTCGAGATCCCGCCCACACGCTCGGATGTCATCCATGCCTGTGACATCATGGAAGATGCTGCAATCGCCTACGGTTTCAACAACATCGCCCGCACCACACCAAGCACCTACACTGTAGCCAACCAGGTACCTGGGTTTTCTGCTGTGTGTTTGCTGTATCTCTCATGAAATATAAATATGAGTGTTCTTATGTGTTTGTTAATGTTGTTCATAGTTCCCATTGAATAAACTGACAGAGCTGTTGAGACAAGACTTGGCAGCTGCTGGATTCACGGAGGCCCTCAACTTTGCCCTGGTAAGAAAGAGACGCAAACACTGTTTTTCTTTCCTTAAACAATGCTCCATGTAAATGTGTGACCTCTTTTCTCCTTTAGTGTTCTCAAGACGATATAGGAGACAAGCTTTGTAAGAAGATTTCAGAGACCAAGGCTGTGCACATCTCCAATCCCAAGACGGCGGAGTTCCAGGTAAAGAAAAAAAACAGTGGTTCAGTGACTGCTTGAGAGGTAGTTTTGAAAAAAAAAATCCAGAAATCTGTCTTAATCTTACTACAACCCCAGTGGAGCTATTTTTCCAGAAGAGGGCACTCTTTTCCTCAGTAACCAATTTTATCAACTGAACTGAAACTTTATATTTCTCCACCAGGTGGCGCGCACCACCCTACTTCCAGGGCTTCTGAAAACCATTGCTGCCAACAGGAAGATGCCCCTTCCCCTCAAACTGTTCGAGATATCTGATGTGGTCATGAAGGATGAAAAGAAAGGTATGTGTTGGTCTTGATTCACCCTGTGTATCTGTGTGCAGATGGTGGAAGGCATTTTGTTTATAACTTCTTTTTTTTTTTGCAAACCAAACACTTGTTCATAGTGGCTGATTATTATTGGTGTTGTAGTGCAAAATAATTAAATCATCAATTTACTCTCTGATGGATTGGTTGATTTGATTTTTATTTGTCAGTAACCAGAACATGATTTGTTTTAAAGTATTCAGTATTTTGGATAAAATTTATTATAGACAGCTAATCAGTATGTTCATCTGAGAAGTTGAATGAAACTTGGCCACAGAGGTATTTTTTAATGAAAGTAATGGCTTGATGTACCAGGTTTATTCCAGTTGTAAATGTCCCCCCCCCCCCCCCCCCCCCCCCTCCCCCCCCCGGGTTTGCCCCCCCCCCCCCTCGTCCTGCCAACCAGATGTTGGAGCCAGAAACAGCCGGCGTTTCTGTGCTGTTTACTACAACAAAAGCCCGGGCTTCGAGGTGATCCACGGCCTGCTGGACCGAACCATGCAGCTGTTGGAGGTGAAGCCCACCCGCAACGATGGCTACCACATCCAGGCTGCAGATGGTAAGGTCCAGGGGAGACTGGGAGGGAGGTGGGGAGGGGGATGGAAACGAACAATCAGGACCAAGGCAAATTAAGCTCTGGCTCTGGTGGTGAAGACTGGATTTTATCCCAGTGACACATTTTAGCTTCTGGGTTATAGAAGATGTTTATGTATAAACTCGTGAACAAATAAATCTGGGTTACATGAGGTTAAAAGGCAGGGTTTTACTTGGATTATGTAAATCTAGTCTTTGACGAGCAGCAACTACATTGCTGTGTTTGTTTCCAGGACATTGTGTTCCCTGGTTAATTGAGGCACAGGGTTTCTGAACCCAAATTATGGGTGGGCAGTTAAGATTGGACCTACACTCATGAAGGACAAAGAATTTACACACTGTGTAAAACTTAACCACATCCAGATATCATAATAGAGAAGCAAATATATTCATAATGATGACTGATAGTGTCTCTTCGTCTCTGCCTCAAACTCCAGACAAACACTGAAAACTGAAACTTGCAACTCATCATGATTCAATAAACCAGTCACAAGATGCTGTTGTCACTCACACCAGAATAAAAAGAAGAGTTTAGCCAGACTTTGAAGTGATCAAAATGTGAACCCATGTCCATGTTCTCGTATTATTACATGCTCCTCCACTGTTGCCTTGTTTGTTGTCAGTCACTTTGAACTGATGGCACATCAAGGTAACATAGACACCAAAAATGTGTGTACCTCCTCAGTGTAATTGTACAATACATGAACATGACATCAATACACATCAGATCAAATTATATTGTGATAATTGACATCCCTCTCATAAATCAATTTAGATCCCTTGCTCACTCCTTTTTTCAGTTTTCTCTCGCTCTCCATCCTCCCCACCTCCCCACCCATGTCTTTTCCCTCTTCTCCTACTTGGCTGCGAGCTTCAAGGTCACACTGCAGGATGTCTGCTCGGGCTCCACCGGCCTGTTAGGACTGCAAATCAATGGGCTCAAGTATCAGTGGATGAGAGTGGAGAGACGGGGGGTGGGGGTGGTGTGGGTGAAGTCAGACAGGAAAGCAGAAGAAGGGATTTGGAGACAAATGGAGGGGGAGGAGGGCAGGTGAGAGACGGAGAGACGGCTGGAGGCGATGTGTCGGGGCATCGCATCCCACACTGCAGTGCTGAGCAGCGAGACAGGATGGCACATACAACACCCACCCATGGGTGCTGAGACTGTCCATCTGACAGGCACACACACTTACAAGGGAGCTGATATGGACATGCACTCAGTGTGTGCTCTAATGCACTGACACTGTATTTCCTCTCCTCTTCCTCCACACTGTATGCACCATTAGCCTAATCTCTGCCACATATGTCAGCGTGTCCTTAACCCCATTACAAGGTCATGACCCAATCTGAGAGCTCACCTGACACAGACACACACACACACTCAGGATGTGTCCATATGACTGACTCACCATCACAGACAGGATGAGTGGCTGAGGGAATACAAGTGAGCTGAATTTCCTCCACTCAGCAGAGGTGGAGATGAAAAAACGAGTTAGAGAAAAAAGCCACTTAAGAGACATATGCCAGTGTTTCACTTAACAACTGTGTCCAATGCAGCCCCCTGGTCCTGGTCCATATATATCCTTTACCCTTCTATTGTATGAATAATAGAACACTAGTACCAATATGCAGGGTTTGAGGTTTCCATGCGTGTTTTTTTAAAAGTGCAATAACTGACTTAAAAAAAGGTGTGAACAGATGTTTGCGTTTTAAGTAAAGGTACTCTCTATATGCTACGTGGACGATTTAAAGTGTCCTGACTTAGTATTTCAGTCAAACCATTCTGCAGTTTTTATGTAATCCAGCTAACATCTAATGTTTTAAGTCCACAATGTAAGAAGCAGGATCAGTCACACAGCTTGTAATTGAAGTGAAGTGAATGAAACAGAGCAGAGTTTATTATTCGCCACACTGTGTGTTGTAACACGTAGTTTAAAGACTTCAGTGTTCGCTCTTTATCTGCTGAATTTGGCTGCGTTAACCTGATGCTAGCCAATCATTACCAGTGTTTTGGTTCACCTCAAACTGAAGTGGTTTTGATCGGCTGACTTACTAGCATATTATTAAATTATTGCAAACACAAGTTGAATTATATTGATATATCCCAAACAGTGAATTAATGCAATCATTTCCTGCCCTATGGCTGCCTCTGTTTCAGCCTCTCACCATTGAATCCTCTGCACAGTTAGAAATGATTAATCAACATCATTATATTATTAAATCGATGTAAACGCCTTCTGCTGAACACTGAACTGAAAGTTGGAGGAGAGTGGGCAGAAACTGGCCTGGCTCAAGTGTAGGACTTTCATTGACTGATTGGTTATTTAAGAGCGCTATTTATAGTGTTGCCATGGCATCCAACTCATGGTACAAGTAGATGACGTGTGAACCGACGCAAGTACATTTCCCTGATTTAATACACCGAGCAGACACACAACAGGCAGCTGAAGAGAATCTGAGAGTTTCCCGGCTTTAGTTGGCTCCTCTCTCACACACACGCACACAGACACATACACACACAGGAAGAGAGAGCGAAAGCTCAGTCCATGTGTTTTGTAAGCCTTCATCCATAGTGATGAGTGAACATCTAAGCAGTGGGCTCTGGAAGCCATTAGCAAGGCAGCGTGGGAAGAAGCAGTGCACGCTGGGAGAAAGCCACGTCCCTGCGTGTGGGTCTGTTGTCATGGCAACCCTTGTATCTTGTTCAGCCTCTGACAAGTCCGTCTTTCTGTCTGTTTGCATGTCAGCGTGATTGAACCCAGTGCGCAAACGCCTCTCACACTGGTTAGAGTGGTTTCATCTCAGAATCATCTGGATACGACTCACACATACACAGGACCATCAGATTTTAATCAGGAGAAACATGTAGTTTTATATGTGTGAACGTAAAAAAAAAGAGAAAATCCATATCCCTACTTCTGAAAGATTGCCCTGACTTGTCAGTGGGACAAGGTTACGGTTAGGAGATGAGACAAGTGGGGTCGTTCTCTATCTGGTGACTTCCCTCAGTCATTTATTAAGAGGAAGTGCAAGATATTCTGGGACAAGTATGTCCACATGAGTAAAAACAACAGACTAAAACTAACCTCAGAAGTTATAAGAAAACCAATCTAGGACAAAAGGGTTCTTGTAATTCTACAACTGTTTCTGATAATGCAACCGATTTAAATTGAAATTAACCATGTATTAAATAGAAATATGTGAAATGGTTGCTTCCCAGATTTTCTTGAGGCGTCATTTCTCCCTTTTCCTTTTAGATTCCACTTATTTTCCCGGCCGCTGTGCAGAGATCTTCGTCCATGGAAAGAGCGTTGGGCGCCTTGGAGTTCTCCACCCGGATGTCATCAACCGCTTCGAGCTGACCATGCCCTGCTCTGCCCTGGAGATGGACCTCGAGCCCTTCCTGTGATTTCCCTTTCCTTAACTTCAGCCCTTAATCTGTAAACGTGTGTTTCTCAGAAAGCAGTGGGTTCACTTGGGACAACATAAGAGGCAGGGATCACGTGTTTGGTTTGTGTGCCTGCAGTGTGACACGGCCTCTAAACTGAAGAACCCATGTGTAGAGCCATTGTGTTTTTAATATCAGGGGCTGTTTCTACTAAAGTCAGAAGAATTAAAAGTTAACAAGCCTCCTTTGTGTTTGTGCCGTGGTTGGTGTGCGTCTGTGTGTGGGCCTGTACATGCATGCTTGTTCTTAATTTAGAATACGTGTGCCTTGGGATTAGTGCATGGCAATTAAACCCAGTGACTCATTACCTGTTGCCTTGGTTCTTCCAGTGGCCACACTGCTGAAACCCTCCTTACCCACGACGTCCCCATGCAGGAAGTCATCCAGCACAAGTTCCCCACGCAGAATGAATCCCGACAGGCAGCAGCTTCCTGCCCAGCATCTACAAAAACTGTGTTTGGTGACGTGAGCACGCCGGCTGGTCTTAAAGCGCTCGATGATTTTCTAATGGACAAAAGTTACATGGAAGGCTTTTCAGCAACTCAAGCCGACGTGGAGATCTTTGACGCCATCTCCTCTGTGCCCTCGCCGAGCCTCTGCCACCTCCTGCGCTGGTACAAACACATCCAGTCCTTCCAGAGAGAACGTGCTAACCTCCCGTCCGCAAAGGGTCAGTTCTTCCTCCCAGCCACTGCCTCCAAAAACGCCCCTAGTGACGAAGAGGACGACATCGACCTGTTTGGCTCGGAGGACGAGGCAGACAGCGCAGAGGCAGCGAGAATCAAGGAGCAGCGGCTCGCGGAGTACGCTGCCAAGAAGTCCAAGAAGCCAGCTCTTGTCGCCAAGTCCTCCATCCTGCTTGACGTCAAGCCCTGGGACGACGAGACGGACATGGCCAAGCTGGAGGAGTGCGTCCGCAGCGTCAGCATGGACGGACTGCTCTGGGGGCAGTCCAAGCTGGTCCCGGTGGGCTACGGCATCAAGAAGCTCCAGATAGGATGCGTAGTGGAGGATGACAAAGTAGGTACGGATCTGTTGGAGGAAGCCATTACCGCTTTCGAGGACTATGTTCAGTCTGTGGACGTGGCTGCTTTCAACAAGATCTGAGCCAGGCGCAAGTGTTACCATGTGATGTTCAGTAGCTACCTTAACAAAAGCTCAGGTCCTCCATTTGAAACAAGTATCGATCCTTGGTACAAAAGATTCCTGCCTTAAAACATTGAATAAAAGCATTCTAACATTTCTTTTTTTTTTTTAGTCTTTTATGATGTGCGTTTTTTTTTTGAAGGTAACAAGTTTTGAAGGTAACATCCACTTCATCTGTGGATGCTTTAGTGCCATCTCAAAGGCAGAATTTGCAGGCAGTAAATTCCCATATGAAAGGGAGCAGCACTTCTAACAAGCAAGTCTTATAAATGAGGTCTGACAGGTGCTCCGGCATTCCTTCAAACTCTCCTGTAGTAAAGGCAGGTTAACTCCTTCGTTCCTGTCCAGCCAGTCCTCAACGCTAACCAGGACAACATGGAGGAGCAGATCACATGCCTCAGAGGAAAAAGAGTGAAAGGTGCCTTTGAAATGAATTCACAGCGTTTCAGGTAAACACAATAAGTCCTTACGAGCCTTGACTACGTTCAATGAGCAAAACTTTATTTGCTCTCAGCTCAGTTACAGGTCGGTCACATCTCGCGAATCATTCCCAGAGATTTTTAAACCATGATTTTGATTTTTGATCTGATCTCAAATAAATACGAGCTACATTTTGTCAATTCGAGTTCAGAGCATCGTCAGTCTTGTGTTCGCAGGTCACAGCAGCCCCAGCAGAATGAACACTCTACAGACCACTATACAGTGAACGAGGCCAACACTTGTATATGTAGTAAATTTACACGGCACTTCAATTTCTCTCCTCCTCCTGGCACTTTCATCACTTCTCGGCACTCTGTACCACGAATACAAGACCCGCAGGCTCAGCGCTTTCACCACTTGTCGTGTTCCCACCAGTGCTACGACTCCTAACAGGAAGCGGGCTGCGTTTATAGCCAGTGCGTGAGCTGTCAGTGTGGGCAGGGGAACAGGTAACTCGCCTTGGGGCTCAAAGGTCTGCCCGAGCTGCTCGTTCACCCAGTATCCCACCGAGCATCCAGCCCCGACTCCCAGAATGGTGATGGTGTCGCCGCGCGTGGTGCTGTAGTGGTCCAGCTCTGGGTACGTGTAGCTGAGGAAGAGGAGCAGCGCCAACGCCACCACGGGGGAGATGCGGCTGGTGAGTTGGAAGTGGTCGAAGGATTCCCAGTAAGGGTAGGTGAAGAACAAGAGGCCGGCCGAGATCAGAGCGCCACAGATCACGTCCTGAAAGCAGAATAATGACAATAGATTAGGTTTTCTTGGACAACTCAGCAGCACCGTTTGAACTCATTCATTCTCAGTCAGTAATGTCTATTTGTTAAGGTTGGAATGTTGCAGAATTGTTCTCGTCTGGCCTGGATTATCTCCTGCTGCGTTCTTCGTCTCTCAAAGGAAAACTCCAGAAAATGTTCCGACCCAATCTGCCGAACATTTCCCAAAGTTCATCTACTTGGGAATACTGCACCCAGCAACCATGGCACTGAAAGTAAGCAAACATTACTACTTACCACTAACACTATACTACCCAGGGATATTTGAAGAATGAGTACACAATAGATTAGCAAGGATAAAAATAATAATATCCCATGATGACATGTCAATATAATAATGTGCCATTGAGATTTAAAAATGAAAAGCATGTAGACTCTCAGCCAGACAGTTTAACCAGACATCGATATGAATAATGAATCCTGCGTCAGGCTTGAATATTTTATGCGGTAGTGTGTGAGTGTGTGTTGTGTGTATATGTGTGTGTGCAAGTGTATGGAAGAGGATTAGCTCACCAAAACTGAGTGCATGCCAGTATAGATGCGGCTCAGACACACCAGGGACGACAGCGTCACTGCAATCAGCAGACCCACCTCGAACTGGAACTGAGCCACGATAAAAAAAAAGATAAAATATTAAATCTGTGAGAGAAGAATGTCGTGTATCACATACAGTTGAGATTCTTCACATTCCTCAGTGCCCGCACACAATCGGCTGCCCGGCCTTACTTCTTTAAACCCTCTTTGCTCTCAGCCATCCATTTATCCCTGCAGACATGGAACTCCTCTTTCTGCCACTCGCCCTTTCTGGTTGACGTGTTGCCCGCCATCCAGTCACTATGGTCCTTTAGTCCTCCACTGTCTCCATCCTCTGTCCCCTCCTTCCTTTACCTATAGCGGCAGGTTTTGTTCCCCCCCTGCATTTCAATAACAGTGAGAAGAGAGGCCTTGTGTATTCATTCACCTCCTCCACCCTCCCCTCCCCATGCTCCCCTCCTCTCTGCCTTTTTTCCTGTGTCTTTTCCTGTCTTTTGCAGCTGGAAGCCTATTCACTGGTAGTTCATGAAGAGAGGTTTTTTTATGAATGGCCACAAAGGATACCAGGGACAGGAGGGGGGTCAAGCTGTGATTGACTGTCGTGACCTCCGACCTGCTCTGGGAACAGGGCGAGCTGCCCTGAGGCCTTGTGTCTATTCAGGAGCCTCTGCAACAGCCAGCTACTCATTTATAGCTCTACATGCTCTTTTCTCTCGGCGGTATCCTGGAGGAATTTTCAGGCCACAGCTATGTGCTCTACTGTACGTGGACGTCTCAGGGTTCTGGAGGTGATGTCTCTGACCTCAAGAGCAGGAATGTCAGAACCCGACCGGCTGCTGACCGACACAGTCTGACCACAAATCAGTCCGACAGCTGTAGAGGCCATAAACTACCAACAGGCATTCACTCAGGTTCTTCGTTAGAACACGGTGTGGGATGGAGATGGCCCATGATTGAGCCACTGAGTGTTTTATTGACTCGCTGATAGAGTAGCTGAGATAAAGACAGGAAGAGTCGGGAGGAGGAGGAGTAGGAGGGAGGCAGCGACGTGGATTGACAGTCATTGACTCAGTCGAGTCCATCAGAGGACCAAACAGCAGCTCGACGGGTGTGGCTGATGGTGACTGATGGTGACTGCTGGCCCCGCCCCTGCCTGCCCATTGTCCAACAGCTCAGTCAGGACCCACTGATGGACAGCTGGGCCCCTCCCTTCATCCCACTCAGCCACCAGTGAGCGGAGGCAGCTTCCACAGGCTCCCAGCGCCTCGCATTTGACCTCATTCAGCTCTGACTTGTGAGAAGCTTCTCGTTAGTACTAATTTAACACCAACTGAATCCATAAAATATAATGGCACCACCTCGTGACACAGTTACAGTTCATTTATATGTCCTCACTCTAATGAGGACGTATGGATGGAGCTGAACTGCACTCCACTCTGGAGGTTTAACCTTTTTTCACAGTTACAATCATTAACAACAGGTTGACTGTTTAACCGCAGATTCCAGCCACGCCCACCTGTATCCTCGTCGTGGCGCTCAGTAAAAGGGTAAAGGAGATGGCCGTGGCGGCCATGGCGTGAGTGGAGGGCAGCCCGTACTCCGCGTCCACCCGCGTCTCCAGCTTAACCACGGGGGGCGAGTGAGGGCGGGGCAGCTTCAGCACATCCTTCATCACCTGGCCGACGTACATCACCAGCTGAAAGAGAGGTGAGGGGACACGTGTCTCAGAA
This sequence comes from Pseudorhombus dupliciocellatus, assembly GCA_016785235.1. Lineage (NCBI taxonomy): Eukaryota > Metazoa > Chordata > Actinopteri > Pleuronectiformes > Paralichthyidae > Pseudorhombus > Pseudorhombus dupliciocellatus. The sequence goes on from JAFBJW010000075.1 coordinate 2,445,829, forward strand.
GCAGGGTCCCAAACCAATATCTGATTTATTCACAGTGTGTGACGCGACTTAAAATACTTATTTTTTTTAAAATAAGGGCCACAACGAATTTTCATTTGAATTAGTAGAAAACCTCCTGAGCAGGAGACAATATGAAATAGTCTCATTTTCTTCATCATGAGAGACTCTGGTCTCTGCTCCAGGTGAATCTTTATTTAGCCGCTGAAATGTGATTCAATATGAGAAACCTACAGAGAGAGTGCTGCAGTGAGCTGCCAAGAAAAAAAAAAAGCAGAAATCCGAGAGGGAGGAAGATGATAATAAAATAATGAGAAGATGAAATAAAATCCTGATTAGGCAATGCTCTAAAAGTAACCACACTCTCATAAATAAGTCATGCCCCTTCCAACGCCACGAAGAGGAAAAGAGAGGAAGACAAATCTGTAGAGAAGATGGAGACCCACCCCGGGGTGAAGTGCAGATGCTGCAGTCGTACAGAAACAAAATCTATTGTAAGAAACTGAAGAATTGAAGATTGGCTGACGCAGCGTCTTCTCTGTGGACTGAGACAGAGGGTACTTCACATAATGACAGTTAATGCAAGGTGTGTGTGTGTGGTAATGATGCATAGGTATTGGTGAGACTGTGTGTGTGTGTGTGTGTGTGCGTGTGTCCTGCCAAATGTGCAGCCTATTCTCTTTCATGAGATCCCCAGTGGCCGTCGGAGGGGCAGCCTGCTCCAGCTCCAGTTTTATTTAAAGCTCTGCCTTGTATATTTAATGAATGGCTGTCTTCACAAGGAGCAGGGAGGCAGCGCCGCGAGAGCGAGCAGGACACTAATGTGTGTGTTTAAGGGACAGAATAGAGAGGCTGTTATTACCATCTCCACTGACACTGTAATCAGAAAATGCCTGTTACCATGGGAAATAAGATCGAAAAGTACATCTACTGACCGGCTATTAGCGCAGACGCTTCGTAAAAGCAGAGATGTTTGTTTGATTCAAACAAACATAAACTTAAACAGGTTAGCCTCTGTCCATCAAGTTAAGCTACATATCTAATGTCACAGGTGGGCCACCGCATACTCATAATAAAATATTACATTTAGCACCTTTCAGGACACCCAAAAAGGCTTTACAATGACAAGGAAACTCACAATGTCATAACAAAATGCAATAAATTAGGAAGAAAAGCCAGGAAGATCAAGTGTCTTTTAAGCAGAAAAAATGTCTCTTGATGAATTTCCATGCAAATAAAAATGTTAGCGTTGGCATGCTATCATTTGCTAATGCTGTGATGTCTGAAGGACAGCAGCTACGTGTTCTTTAGCTTTTTATTGGTGCTAAACTGCAGAGAACCTGTTGACCTTCAGGACGTGATTACAGCACAAACTCAAATCTGCATTTTGGGGTGGGACAAAACTAATTGGCTGTGTTAATAACCTCCACATTAATGAAGCCTTTTAGTGTTTAGTGCTAATTAGTGAGCGTTAGCATGCCAGCAGGCTAAACAAAGATGATAGTACCCTTATGTTTAAGTTCAATAATGGATACACATGAAACTTTCCACAAGCTAAACCTCTCGTCTCTGAATGTAAATGTCTCGTTTACAATATTGTGATCTACCTACGGTGTGGACGCACGGCTGCCCACACTGAATAACTGGCACTAAACAATAAACAGAGCACAGTGGTGAGCTCATTTAGTGCAGTCTATTAATACAAAAAGCCCCACAGTGTACTCATCATACACAGCCACCCCCCACCATCATACAATGAATCTGCCTGCCAGCTCGAATTATATCATACTACCCCCCCCCCCCCCCCCCCCCAGCTCGAATTATATCATACTACCCCCCCCCCTCCCTCCCCTCCCCTCCTCCGGACGGCAGCATCAACACAAACATCATATTCAGCTGCCTCCAGTGAAGCCATCATGGCACTGTCTCACTGGAGCCTTTGTACACACCATCAAAGAGATGACCCAGGGACAGTGTGGTCACATTAAGAGAGGAGTTGAAGACAGGTCACACACACACTCTGTGACATTGACTTCATGACATTGAATTAACTCTTTGGTGCGAGATATATATATATATATAAACACCTCTATTTGCCTGAGCTCCGCCCCTACACACACACACTCTGTAGTGGCAGCTGGAGTGTGTGTGTTTTCTCATGAATGGGTGTATTGATCGTGCCCAGAGCAGCTTTGGACCTTGATCTGTCAACATGTGGATCAGAGTGAGTGAAGTGTGTGAGAAAACAAACGATGTTTTTCTCTGAGGTGACACGACTACGCTGCTTTAGGACCGACACTGTGGCAAACATTACATAAGCATATTAAAATAACATGGACACCCAGATGAGAAATGACGGCTGCTTTGGTCTGACACTTTATCAAGTTCAGTCTATTAAAATCAGAAGTGCACACACAGCTAGCTTTTCTGAAAATGATCCATCTGAGTGTAATAAAGATCTGCTTGTAACGCCATTCAAAGTTTAACTGCTGGATGAAACATTTATAGAGTAAAATAATTATAAAATATTTTCAGTAAAGCTTGATTTCAGTAATTCGTCATTTTAGGGGAAACTTAGCTCTTGATTTGTGAAGATCTTTTCATTATTATCCCTGGAGCAGCTGTTCTGACCTCAGTCCACTTGTAATGACTCGACTGATCCAGGGCTGCGAAAGGAGAAAGTGACTTTCTACCATTTACTGTGACCTTGCTCTGCTGCCATGCCAGTCAGGACAACACACCTCGCTCCTCAACTGCAGGGGAAAGTCTCCCTGAACATATTAGCGTGAACCCTTTGTCATCGTGGAAAAGTCCAGGAGGTAAATGATTTGCATGATAACGCACCGTAGTAACACTGCTATGTAATTCATGACCATATGGTTTATGACAGCCGTAGTTTTCTAAGTCAAACAAAGTCACCCTGCAATTAAACACAACAAAAAGTAGAGAAGGGCACGTGAGGATATGTGCGAGTTATTCATAGGCCTCTAATGTGTTTGCTCCCACATACAAGTCTTAATTTGCACGGATGGACTTCAGTCACTAGCGTGAGGAGCAGCCCGAGACAGAGAGAGTGTCAGACAGGCCAGTGTCCTCCATGAACCTTGGATAACTCCAGCAGCACAAAGGCAGGGTGCTGTTAGAAGTTCGAAGTGCGGGGTGATGCGCCCCGAGGGCTGACAGACCAAACGGTTGGTGCGGGGAGAGAAAGCTCCGAGCGCTGATAATAAAACGCTCTGCCTGCAGACTAGGGGGAGGAGGACACAGAGGGAAGCTGGTAATGTCTAACTAGAGGGAGGGCAACGAGCGTGTTTAGCAGGCGAGGTGGGGAGCATGTGTGTGTGTGTGTGTGTGTGTGTGTGTGTGTGTGCGTGTGTGTTGGTGTTTGTGAGTGTTTGAAAGGAGTTCACTCAGGGGCCTGGTGCAGCCGGGATGCCAGAAGAAGGGGATCTTTTCCCCTGGGGGGCCAAACAAGGGGTTCAGACACAGGGCATCCACCAAGCGCTCGGGGCAGGGCCACAAAGGCCACAACAACACACTGCCCGTCACAGACTCGGCAGGAGTGAGCGTGTATGGCCGTCTGTGTCTGGCTGTGTCACCACGAGTGTCAAATAGTCACCTTCTGGGATTATGTCTGACATGTTTGACTTAATGTGCTGGATTCAGTCACCACTAAACATCTAAAGGGGAGATCTTAGCACTGATGTAGCTCCTGTGTGCCCTCAAACCATGTCAGGGACCCTCGGTCAGGTCGGGCCCAGTCAGTGCCTGGGGACAATGATGGGGAGGGTGAAAGGTGAAAGGAGGAAACAGAACAAGAGAGAAGAGAGGTTGCATTGTGACGGACAGAAGAGAGAAGTGTTATGTTTCCTGTTCAGGGTCTAGCTCACAGTCCAAACGTTGATGAGGCGTCGGCACAGGAACGGGTCCAGGCTCCAGTGGATCCAGGGCAGACAGGTGATGTAGAAGACTTCATGACCCAGGGCTGACGAGAACAGGAAGAGAAAGTGCAGCAGCCAGTTCCTCACCTCGTACTGAGGCCCGCTGCCGCCCTGCACAGAACAAACAGCCGGCGATAAAACTAAATGTGCTGCAGCCCGGTGCCTGGAGATGGTTCCTAGAATGAAAATCTAATTTAGATCAGAGATTGTATTTCCTGGCCAACCCTGCAGTCACACTGTTGGCCTCTCCTTTTGTTTCCTGCTCCCAAAAGAGACGGGACAGATTTAACCACACATTTGATTAGAGATCAAACCCGCTGCTCCTTTAACTTAACATAATAAAAGTCCTAAAGATGTTTTTTACTTTTAGTCTCTGATATGGGTTAAACAAAAAATAAAACAATATATTTCCCATATGAAAAACTATATCAAGTACTTGAAGTAATGTATTGACATTAATGTTACAACTATTGCTAAAAGAATACTGTGTTTTTTAGTATAACACTTACCTATGTTTCAGAGCGCTTCACACAATCCAAGGCAAAAAAAAACAAAAACGAATGAGCTGAAAATAAAGGTTTAGCTTCAAGCACCAAATAGAAGCGTCAAGGTCAAGAACTTCAAATGTGCAGAGAATCACTCCAGGAAGTGACCGGGTGCATATTTACTTCTCATGCCTCTGCTTGAACGGAGAGAAGAATGTAAACAGTCGGTACAAACTGTGCAGATGAGGATCACCCCGACAAACGAGAAAAGCCAGTCACTGCTCGGTGTCTCTGTGTCTCAGTCAAGAAGCGCCTCGGCCACACAGCTGCCTGCAGCCCGTGTAATACGCATCCAGCCGGTGTGGACGCCTTGATTTCTATTCTCAGCTCAAAGGGTCGCGGTTCAATACACTTACGGGACATTGACTGGGCCCGCATGTTTTCAAAGTAAACAACTTACGCCTGCGCCACATCCGTTTTCCTGGTGTCTGTGCCTGCAGGTGTCATCCAGGTGGTCCCGTGCTCCCTGCACCTGCCCACGTGGTTTGTTGTCGGCGTGAGCGAGCGTCCTGCCCCGGTTGTGAAGCGCGGCTTCCACGAGGACGAGTCCGCAGCGTCTCTGGAAGCGGGCCACGAGCTCAGGCCCGTGGAGGTGAGCCAGGAGCTCCAGCATGTCAGGTGGAAGACACACACTCACAGATGCACAGGGCGAGCTGGGGTTGGATGTCATGCACAGCAGCACAGGTCATGGAGATCTCTGCCCCAGCAGGACGGCAGGCAGGGCGCATCCCGGATAGCAAGAGCTGCGCACAGGTGCGGCCACTGTGCGCCACAGGTAGAGACACGCCCGGGGCGGAGCTAAGGACAGGTAGGGTTTGGTGCGACCTTTATTCTGGTGATGTTATCATAAGGGGAAGACTTTATTTATTTCCTCTGCCAGTTAGGCACAATACGGTTGTAAGCCAGATGTACCTATAAACATAGGGTCATATAACGAACTGGCTTATTGTTACGATGTAATATTAATTAGCCCGTTCATTCCACAAACCATCTGTCTGTGAACAGCTCATCCGACTGTCAGAAGAAGTGCAAGTCTGATGTGATTCGGACATGTGATGAATTTGTTCTCGTCCAGTCAGTGGGCAGGGGAGTGTGACTTCAGTCTTTGGACCAAGTTTAACTTCAGCTCTGTCCTCAGATAAACTTCTGCCAGTGATATATGTCCCTCCAGATCATCGTGATAAAATCATTCTCTTTATTTGACCATAGCAGCGTTGTAAAAAAACACTATGAAATGACTAAAGGGAAGAACAGGTCCCTCTCAGTTGCAGCACTGGCTTCAAACAAAACTGTCTTCAATATCCTATGAGCTGACATGAAGAGAATAGTTAATCAAATATGGGCTGCAAGAGATCAAAGGGATGAAATTTAGTTTAATCGTTATGATTGGAATCATATGACCCACTTTATAGCCTCATAGAAGGAATCCTGTGACAGCAGTTAACAGTGAACACAACACTCTGTGTGCACACTTTGAGGTTTAGTCAGCTGCACCCATACAGTGACATGATAAATATCATGGGTTAGCATACAGAACACCGGAGGCCAGGACTTCTGTCTATTTCCTCTTTATTACATCAGTAAAAACTGAAATTGTTTTTATTGTTCCAGAGACATCTCTCCAACATAAGGCATAACAGATTGTTATTGTACAAACTCTGCCTTTTGTTGAGTTTAACACAATTAGATGGATCTTAAGGCTGCAATCAATCCAGCAGTATTTTTACTCTTGCTGCCCTTTGCGGCACGCACCAAAAACCAAGTGTTCTTGGTTCTTCTGTAGCCCAAAGCAGCGGATATATTTACACTTCACTGTAAATTCTGATATTGTGCTACAGCGGGGAGGAAAATTGGTTTCCAGGAAGTATTTCACACTTCTTAATGTTTGCATCATTCCGTCTGCACCACTGATAAGATGTCTTTTCCACTGCATACTAGACTCAGCACTTATTATGTACTTGAGTACTTATATGTATTGTTCATCTATACAGCGCTCCATGGTGTTTGCACATCAGACCAGTCCTTATGGCGATGGGCTGGTTGTGAAAGCAGAGCCTGATAGTTCTCCTTTGAGGAAGGAATGATGAGCAGGTGTGTGTGTGCGCAGTCTGGACCTGGTCTGGACACTCAGATTGTTTGTGACAGGAAACAGCGAGCTAACGCCCCCCCGCTGTTGACCAAATTAGCGCATCCTATTGTCTGCCGTCATTCTTTCCGTGCGTAGCTGTGACCGTGCATCGCTGTCATAGCTGCTTCCTGCATGTACACACCCAGAGCGCTGAAACAACAGCCCCCCCCCCCCCCCCCCCCCCCCCCCCCCCCCCCCCCCCCCCCCCCCCCCCCCCCCCCTCCTCTCTCTCTGTGCCTGGATGGATGAGCCTCTCGCATCGGAGTCACCACCATTACATCATCTATTCCCACACAGCCTCGCGCCGTCTCACGGCGGTTTTTGTTGATCTTTCACCGGGATCCCGAGCTTTTAGTCGGAGGAGCCGCAGCAGCGGACGCCCCTGCTCCCCGTGCTGTGCATGACGCTGGATTATGAGGAGCCATCACCACCACCACCACCAACATCATCATCATCCTCAGCAGCAGCAGCAGCAGCTCTATAGTGTCTGATGGGGCTTCGATGAGCAGGGGGGAGAGGAGGAGAGACGCGCACCGTCATCAGCATCTGTCCGCCAGCTCCCTTTGTGCTCACCGGAGAATGTGAATGGCGAAAGATGACATGGCAGAGGTAGAGCTGGCACCGAGCGCAGCAGAGCCCCCCGGCGTGGCCTCCTCCGCGTTTCCCTACGAGGAGTACGAGTGCAAGATCTGCTACAATTACTTCGACCTTGACCGCCGGGCCCCGAAGATCCTGGAGTGCCTGCACACGTTCTGCGAGGAGTGTCTGAACACGCTGCACCTCCGGGAGGAGCGGCCATGGCGCATCAGCTGCCCCGTCTGTCGCCACCGCACCCCGGTGCCGGACTACCGGATCCAGAACCTGCCCAACAACACCAAGGTGACGGAGGACTTCCCGCTCTACATCGACTCGGACCCGCTGCCCCAGGACGCGCTGCCGCCCTACCCTCCCCCGCTGCACCCGGCCCTGGTCGCGCTCCGCCGGGAGGAGGCGTCGGGGGCGTCCAGCACCAGCCAGGCGACCCCGTCCACCACCGTGTCCACGGCCACGACCCTCTCCCAGGACTCGGTGCGCTACGACAGCTGCCAGAGCTGCAAGCGGGTGGCGCTGACCACCGGCTGCGTGTGCGTGATCTTCTCCTTTCTGTCCATGCTGGTGTTGCTCTTCATGGGCCTGATCTTCGTGCACAGCCACAGCATCCCCCCCTCGCCGGCGGGACCCATATGCCTGTCGGTGGCCAGCATCCTGGCGATGTTCTCGGTGGTCGTCACGTGGCTCATCTGCTGGCTCAAATACAGACCGGACCATGAGACGGGCCGCTCGTCCGCCACCAGCAACTCCCGGAGAAACGCCTGAGGCTGTGGGTGCCCGGTGCCCGGCGGCCGTGTACAGAATATACTGACAACTGATGCTCCTGCTCCCTTTACTTTTCTAGGAACTAATCTCGTCCAGAATGGCCTTGAATCAGTATAGCAAACACCCAAAGGCCTTCATGTTGCTGGGAGCAATAGGCCGACATGATCCTTGATAATCTCTAATGCACTTACGTTTGCAGTGGCCCCAGCTGCCTGATGGGAGGGAACTTAGATTTGATGACTGAATGTGAAGTGCTCATTTTCCAGGGTTTGACACTCTCTCCCTTCCCCATCCTGCTAAATGATATGCATACCCCTCCTCCGCCACTCCCTGTATGATAACTGTCCATTCACTCTTATATCTCAACAAAGCACTATTGTATTGTACAGATATTTGACAATGTTCACTTCTGAGTTTCCAGGAGATTGTTGTTGTTGTTTTTTTTTCCAGGGAGGCTTGTTTGTGTTTTTTTTGTGTGGAAAATTTTGCAAAGAATCCAGAATCCCGACTGTAGATATTCCACTGAGAGGTTGTGACCCTTCTTGATCCGTGCTTTAATTTAACAGAGCGGCACTGTTTCCATCGTGACGGTGGAAACTGCACCTCCAGCAAAGGGATAACTTGTGATTTTTGAACTTGTGTTTAGCTTCTTTGGCGCATGTTAGACTACTGGAAGGTCAAGGCCTTTTGTTTTTTTTTCCCTTGTCTCGTTTGAAATGGAAGGGCCAGTGCGTGTCCCGACTCCTGTGCCTCACCACCTCATTGCTGAATGAAGCAAAATTTCACTGTAATCACGATCAAACTGACACTCGGGCCTCCCGCCGCTGACGGCACCCAGCTGAGGCGTCAGCAGGGATTTCCTCCTCCTGTCACATTATTTAGGCCACACATTGGTTGTGGGGAAAAAAAAACAGGGTTTCCAACGCAAAGCCACTTTTTATACTTAGAAAAAAATGTGTTGTTGCTTTTTTTTGTTTTGCACCTGGCTTTGAAGAAGAGGTAATCTGTCTGAACAGGTCAAATGAGAAGGTATAAATCTACTTTCAGCTACTTCCAACTTCAAACTCACTCCTCTGCTTTCACATGTGAGGATTTATTGATATTTCCACATTCACAGTTTGGATGGAAAGAAACTATCAGCGGTCATTATTACCTCTGGGAACCTTCAGATTAGCGGTACCTTACTGTTTCAAGTAAGTCCTTCATTAACACAATGAAAATATTGAACTTAACTTACCGAAGCTTCATATAATGAAGTTCGTATGGATTTTTTTCTCAGGCAGGCTTTGTCTAAAAGATACTGGTTTAACTTTGCAGTGGAATTAGCTTTAGACAAATCAATGCAATCCATAAAAAAGCTGAAAACCCAAGAGCCTATAGTAAGTTGGCTTCTATATTACTGTGAATCAGTGGTGAATCGTGTGTGTCCTGCTACAATCAATTTAATGTATTTATATTGGATTCTTATCAGGCGAAAAGTGATACCTTATTTGCGGCGTTGGAGTCAGGACCCCCGTTATTGACGTGCGGGTCTGAGGAGCAAGTGAATCACGATCAGACATTCTTCACAGCATTTTTTAAGAATTCGGCGAAGATTCAGACACCAAAGTGGTTTCAGACGAGCACTGTCGCTATATTGCACAAGGGGGGGAGAAGAAATTGTTCAAAAGGATTCTCAGCCCCTCATCCCCATCCCAGGTCTGATTCTCACGCTTGCTCCAATCATCCCACTCAACTCCTTAATGATGCACTTTCCCCCCTTATTTGCCGCGAGTAACGGGGTTCACCTTTGACTAATGTAAGCATATTGTATTTCCTTCAGAGGACCTAGATGATGTGGTTGGTTTTTATGAGAATCCGTGGTTGTTGTTCAACGTACCAAATGTATTTGCACAGAGAACTGTTCTTTACGTGCTGTTTTACATACATAAACACATTTCAGTAATAAAGAAAACATGAATACCCACAGCTGTCATTAGTCCCATTGTCACAGCAGAGCTTTAAAGCTGCAGGAAAATCCTGTGACCACTTTATAATGCTCGCTCTTACATAATGCCTGCTATTACACTGAATATGGTCAAACTGGACATTTTGTCTCCTGCTGTGCATCAAATATGCCCCCTACTGGAAGACAGACTATGCTACATGCAAAAAAGAAAAAAAAACAGAGGGGAAATCCCACCCCTCACTCTCAGCCTGGTTGCATTTCTCATGCACGTCTACTTGTGTAAACTTCTGACGGCTAATGCCTGATTAAAAGTAAATAGATGTTTCATTAAGGTTCTGGATGTTGATGAGCTGTAAACGCTACACACTGAGATTTGTCACATGTGTTTATATGGTCTAATAAAGCCCCCATTTAGTTTATATAAATCAGTCTATTCAGCATTAAGTCCTTTCCCCCACTCATACACAAACAGAAGAGATAAAGGTCAGTGTTGGCCATTCAGCATACGGTCACTGGTTTACTGTGCAGGCCCCATACACACACTTTACATTAATGGGTGCTGTCATAGTGTCTTTTCTCAGATCATCATTTACCTCCCGCCCCCAGTGCTCACACACTCTCAGCACCATGTACAAACGCCTGTGCTCGCCGACTGGTCACTTCATTGTGGCAGCACAACACTCGGGCCTATTGTGTCAGAGCCTTGCTGTATTTTTCAATTAGCCACAGTTACACTGATTACGTGGAAATAGTTGGAGGCGATGGGAGTCTGCAAACGAGCCATGACAACAAACAGAGTCAGAGGACGTGTTTTTTGTAAAGGACGCTATCGGCCAATGGATTTCAATTACTCTCATTAGCCTCTCGTTAGCCATGTGTCTATGACTGATAAAAATATTCAGCCATGCTTACTCACAGCACGTTTAGTTCACATGGCCTCCACTCTGAATAACATTTAGGTTTTTTTTTACCATTTGACATTTAACATTTAAATTGACTGAATATGTCTGCTTTTATATGGTTAATTTAGCATTAATTTATATAAACTGTGTGTTTATAAAATGTAAAACAAAATGTGTGTTATCATAAAAATAGTAAATTTTTCATGAAATATAACCTTAAAAGTCCTCGTTTCAATGAGGGGGAAGTTTCAAGAGGTTTTACTTGAGTAGAAATAAATAAAAAAAACTGCCCCTGGAGTAAAATGTCAAAACATTAATCAGATGAAAAGAAAATCATAACATTTCTAGCACAATCATCCCAATGTATAGACCCACACTCTGACTTGAACCCTTATTGTGTGTTCATCATTGCCCTGAATATGACGCAGTGGGAACTAATTGATTTGATCAATTGATTTGTTTGTGAATGGCCTCCACGCAGAGCATGTGATGCAACTTAATTTATTTCTCATCAAGCGAGATTTCTGACTTTGAATTTCATCCCTCGGTAATGGATTGGACACGGAGATTGAGTGTCGCTTTTAAAGAGAGGGCCGCAGTATGCATCATGCCTCTACCCCCCCCCCCCCCCCCCCCCCCCCCCCACCCCCCCCCCCCCCCCCCCCCCCCCCATCTCTCTCTCTGTTTTTCATTTGCCCCCTCTCTGTAATATCCAGTTTCAGCAGGAGATCACTGACACTCCCAAATCGTCACGTTCGTCTGCGTAAAAGCCCGATGTTTGTTCTCCCTCTCTGACACGGGTCAGTACAGATGTGAGGAGGAACTCAACACAACCTACAGTCCAAGTTAAGAAAGTGATGTCAGACATTTGAGAGCACGAGGCCGCGCGAGGCATGGTGTTTTACCTGCGCGTGGCACTCTCGTCCACCTTTCCTCCAAGACTGTGAGTTTGAATATCGAATGTACAAATCAGTCTGAGACAAACTCGCGTTTCCCTTCCTTTTGAAGTCGTGTTATGGCAACGATAATCATCTCCACTCGGAGGATAATGACAACCTCTTTAGCAGGTGAAAGACCCCCCGGTCCCCCCGCTTATTTTAAACGCAGCGTCCACCCATTGTCCTCGCGCGTTTTTGACAGAAAAGACAACATTTGAAGTGCGAGTTTTCCCTCTTTTCTATGACTATCAAAAGCCGCTGGAAGAGGCGAATGATAATTGAACACTACTTCAGCCTGTGGGGTTTCTCTCCCCTGTGTAAATGAAGCTTAATGACAAGAGGAGGTGAGTGTCCTCCTCCTCCGCCTCCTCCTCCCTCCCATCGGGACGCGGTTATGTCTCAGGTAAGCGGGCAGGGACATGAAAGAGGTGACCAGGTGCTGGGGGTCGCTTTTCACCTTCATTTTTGCATTAGCCGCAAGCGGCGCAAATGTACGGAGGTCTGTTTGCGCATAAACCCATTTTCTGCTTGGATCTCACATTTAATGAGCAATGAAGATATTTACGCCTTTGGTGAAACCGTTGCAACGATCTCATGAAGGTGAATCCCGACCTGTCTGACACGAGGAGCGGAGCTGCCCCGGCTGCTGCTGTGCCATCATGTGTCCAAAATCAAGAATGGAATTAAATTAATCAGAGTTAAATCTGAATCAGGAGGTTTCGCAGAAAAACGCGGTTTGAAAATCCAATTCTGCAGCATCTTTCCTAAATGTTCGACTTTTACTCTATAATGCTCAACACATTCTGGTGTTTGTTATTCGAGTAATGATGGATGCGCTTTTGTTGGATTTCAAAGCACAGGTTCCGTTACTCCAAAAACACGGATTATTAAAGCAACGACTCCTTGCAGTGATAATAGTGATTATTGGACATTTTGGAGATTTCAAATAAACCCTGGTGTCTATTGTGGCCCAGGGCTAGACTGGCTTTACGGCCGCCCTGGCGTCGTATCCTGCTGTGGCGCATGTCCCCCTTCAGACTGCTGGAGCTCACTCTGAAAACCACAATAAATTCCTGTAGGTGCACACACTTTTGCGCCATTTGTGTCATATATGAGACCACGGGGTGGAAACAAATTAGGAGTAGTTTGTGATAGCGTACTTTTGGCATGTAGTTTATGATTTTATACGCACAAGCTGCGAGCAAAAACTGGAAAGAAATTAAGGCCAGGGATCAATATTTAAACTTTAAATAGGCATCCATATCAGTAAAAGGGAAAGAAATGTGTTGATACATTATAGACAACTGTACCACAGTGGGATAAAATGTCTAAAATATTTGTTTATTTTGAAAAATCGACTAAAAATTTAGTCTGAAACAAATTATATAAAGGCTATATAGATATATAGATATATAGGGCTACTGATATATGAGGTGTTATGACACAATAATAACAATTGATAGACAGTTATCAGTTATTAATACGTTTTTTACTTTTTAAGCTATGATTTTAGTGTCAAGTAAGATAGTAAAAAATACTGAAATAAAATTCAAAATAATCTTAATATAATGTTATACTCCACAACTACAAGTCTTTCTTGTTTTTCCTGTAATACTTTGGTGCTCGATTATTCGATTTCAAAGTCTTCGGTAGTTTTCTCACCTGATTCACACTTTCATTTTGAATTCTAATAATTCATATCAATATAAAAATAGATGAAACACTGCTGAGCCGTGATTTGTCAGCACATGCAGACGTGTATTAATGTATGGAAACATGTCAGAATAAAGGAGTGAGGCGATTTATTCGAGAAAAAAAAAACTCACAGTGAGCACGTTTGGGAAATAGTTTTGTCACAGATTCATTAAAACTCCTCCTGCTCCTCCACAGCGGTTCATTCAGCTCGTGCGTGTAACGGTGGTGACTCCTCTGCGGCTGGAAATCAATTCACGTCCCCGTCCAGTACCCGTGCTGGCCGACCCGTGACAAGCGTCCCTGATTGGACCAAAGTTTTCCGCCCCGGCCAATCCCCGCGTCGCGCTGCGTGCCGGGTCCACCCGCGCAGCCAATCAGCGGCACGAGCGCAGCCTGGGGCCGAGAGAAGAGCCGAGCTGCTCGGGACTGGTTCTCCTCATTTGAACCGGTGTCAACAAACAACAACAACAGCCCCCGCGTCTCTGCTCCGCCCGGGCCACCGCACCGAACTCACATTGACACCACTCAGACAATAACTCCGCTGAACACCCCGGAGTCAGACCTCTGTCCCTCCGACGTCACTGCGGGACTCCTGGCCGTCCCGGGGACCGCGGCGCTCGGCTGCAGCCCGGCTGCGGCTAACCTCCACCGAGGCTAAGCGAGGCTAACCCTCCGGGAGAGACTTCTCAACGGGCCGAGGCGAGTTCCCCCTGCCGAGGAGCCGGTGCAGGAGTAGCAGCCTCCTCTTGCCAGGAGGACTCAGGGGTGGTGGAGGAGGTATGACTGCGGTGGCGGGGTCAATACCCAGGATGATGCGACCCACGCTGGCTCAGAACTATCCCCGCAGCGGCTTCCCACTGGAAGGTAAGGCACAACACTGCACCGCACTGGATCGACTGGAAAAACAGGCTTTATTCGCATATGCACTTATACAGATATATTAGAGCAATCACACGTCAAGAGTTAAATCAAGTAACTTGACTGTAAGCTGACATATTTACTTATAATTCTACTGACTTGTTTGCTTCATAATTAACTCAGTATTACTGTCCATGCTTTAGTTTTCTCTTTCACGACATGTTTTCTAGAGTTCAAGCAACTTTTAGAAAACTTTTCTGCAGCCCGTTTGCAATTATTATTCTGTGGACAAAATGTTTTGTATTGTCACAAATAATTTCACAATTGTCCCGTGGTACAAGAGAATATTGACAGGCAACTATTTTATGCAATATTGCGTTTTTGTTTTGCATGCCACTTAAAACTGTCTGCATCGCTGTGGAGTCACTGAGTCCCCTCTCAATATATTTTGATTTAAATGTACAGTGTCCACCCCGCTGGGTCAAGGCCGTGTCAACCAGCTCGGAGGAGTGTTCATCAATGGCAGGCCTCTGCCCAACCACATCCGGCACAAGATCGTGGAGATGGCCCACCACGGCATCAGGCCGTGCGTCATCTCCCGACAGCTGCGAGTCTCCCACGGCTGCGTGTCCAAAATCCTGTGTCGGTACCAGGAGACGGGCTCCATCAGACCCGGGGCCATAGGAGGCAGCAAGCCCAAGGTAAAGAGCTGGAGAGCGGGGCAGAGCAGCGCAGGCTCCCGCTTTAAGCCTCCAACCCTCAGAGGACACGTTCTATTTCTATATATTTTACTTTAATCCTCCTTTGAATACAACCCGTGTAGCAACCTGTTGACTTTCTCCTTTAAAATAAGTGGGGACAGACTGTTTGCTTTGTGCCCCAGGGGCCCCATCCAAGTGAATAAACAGCGTCACTTTTCTGACCTTTTGAAGCAGGGAACTACACCGGACGTGGAGAAGAGAATCGAAGAATACAAGCGGGAAAACCCGGGTATGTTTAGCTGGGAGATTCGGGATAAATTACTGAAGGATGGAATATGTGACCGCAACAACGTGCCTTCAGGTAAAAAAGGCAGAAACGACTGGATTTTCACATTATTATCATTCATATTAATATTGTTACTATTTTATGACTAAATTGTTCAAATGAAAAAAAATAACTACAACAAGTATTTAAACCGTAAATTGATCAAAAAACTTCCAACAATTTCGACTAATTTCTTTTTTGTAGAAGTTCTATTTGCATATACAAATTGAATGCCCTGTCAGTTTGTGCATATCATTGATATTTAGTATTTATACTGATCTCATTTTTATCACTTCCCCAGTGAGCTCGATCAGTCGCATCATGCGGAGTAAGTTCGGAGTTAAAGGAGACGAGGAGGAGGATGACGATGAGATCGAGAGGAAGGAGCTGGAGGACCACGACCGCAGGGCCAAGCACAGCATCGAAGGCATCCTGGGAGACAGATGTGAGTGTTGATGCTCGATAAGCAGAAGTAGAAAAAGAGAGTTGGCTGTTTTCCTCTTTGCACGTCCATGACCTCGGATAGTGCCGATACACACACACACACACACACACACACAAACTCGAGCCCTGTTTGATCAGATGTCTCCACAGAGGTTGCATGTGATTTTTATTTAACTCTGAAGTGTGTGTGTGTGCTGTGGGAAGCACCGGCGAAGTGAGAATTTAACAGCCTGTCTGCTCGTGTATAACCTGCAGCTGGTGTCGCTTCCAGTGGATTAAATTATAGAGGAATACAATCCCACTTTGCAGAAACAGGAGGGATCAATAAACCGGGGCTCCAACCTGTTAGACGCTCGTGGGCAGAGTTTAAAGTGGAGGAGCTTTTATTTGATCGCATACAAACTTAGGAGTGTGTGCAGTTTAACGTGCTGTAAACGTGTTTGATGGGGGAGGAGAGTGCGTGTCGTTCTTTGTTAGGAATTCTTTATCGACCATATCTCTCCCGCTAATGCTTTTCCCATGAGGCCATACCGTAAATCAAACAGCAGGTGATGGCCCTGCATGTGCGGGGACTGTGTGTGTGTGTGTGTGTGTGTGTGTGTGTGTGTGTGTGTGTGTGTGTGTGTTCAGCAGTCTTGAAAAAGCTGTTCAGATGGAGAATAATGTTAATTTAAGTGTGCACGTTTATATTTTAAGCGAATGATCATACTGCAGAGATAAGGCTTTGTAAATTAATCTGCTAATATTTAGGTGTAACGCCTTAATGGGTTATAGAAGCATAGTTCATATAAATGTTATTTGGTTGGACATTATTTTTAGGCAACAAATCGATTTTTATTAGCGTCTCAAACGCCAGTGTGCACTTTAAAGCATCGACCTCCTGTACGAGCCAAGTGGTCCAGCGTCCACAAACAAATGGAAATGATTTTAAATGACCTAGAAAAGTTTCCGCTCGTGCAATTATTTTTGTACAGTGGATTTAAATAGCATGATTCACTTGGATGTTATTTAAAATAACTCTCACTGTCTCAGTCTGTTATTTAGATCTTAATTTAAATTCTGGCCAATAAAAATATGGTAATGTGCAGGCAAAACTTTCTTTATTTATTCATTTATGTATTGTGTGAGTTGCATGAAGAGTCAGTATTCGGGAAAACAAAACTGTCGTCATTCCCCTCACAGTCAGTAGCTATAACTGGAGATGTGGACTCTTTGCTCTGCAGCTCCATTTTAATTCTCATTAGCCCGTTTGTAATGTAATTTCCTCATTTTTAACCTACGTCATTAGAGTGGAAATCTGTCCTGCTCGCACTTTCCAAATTATTCCAACCTCCTGAACGGGCACATACATCTTCTCTTAAACAAACACGAGCAAGCTGTGGCCTCATCAGAGTGTTTGGCACCAGACAATAAACTTTGCTGACAGTGACACAGTTTTATTCCATTAAATTTCAATCAAATGTTTTTACTTTGTACCGGACATTATTCCTTAAATAACCTGTTTGACAGGCAGCCGAATGGCTCCAGGGAAAGAGGTGATGGAGGTGGGGACAGTTCAGGCTGGAGAACAGAAAGAACATTTAGAAAAATCCACTTTTAATGCTTAAGAATCTAAAACCTGCTCCAACAATAGACCGCATTTTGTAAACAAATATGTTCGAGAGTTTCACTCTCACTTTTTAAGCGGTGAAACGTCAACATGTGTCCCGGGCTCCTCTGCGATACTGTCTCCATCTCTGCGTCCGCGCAACAGCGCAGGAAGAGACAAAGGACAAAATGTACCCCAGATGAGTTGATCAAACATTTGTTCAACGGTTTCCATCTCCGGACAAAGACACGCCTCGCGCGCACAACGGGACGCTCACGGATGAACTTGGGAGACAAAAGCGCGTGAGTCCATTTGGGGCTCACGCTTGGGCTGCGCGCGGACAAAAGGCCAGCTTGGAAACAGCTTTGGCCGCCGCGAAAAGAAGAAGGAGATGAAGAAGGCAACCTGTTTATAATTCAGTCCGAGGGGAGGGGGCGACGGGGAGAGGAGCGCTCCGCCACAGAAAAGCCCGACAAAACACATTATGAGGGCCGCAATGAAGGATGAATTATTCAGGGAGCGGCCCGGCACGGCACGGTTAAGAGGGCCCGTCCATGCAGCACAGAAAATGGCCGTTTTCACCTACAAAATGTTCCCCTTTCGGGGTCGCCTAAAGAACGCGACTGCCATTCACGGTGACAATGGAGGCCTCTGAAATCCATTCCCGCGGCGCTCGGGGATGCGCGCTCGCGCCCGGAGCTTGCGCACACGCGGTTGTGCAGGCTGCGCAAAGAAAGTGCTCACTTAGTTTTTTAAAGCTGTGCCATTTTTTAAGTTACCAACTGCGTGTGACTATTAAGTCTAATTTAGGTCGCTAACAAACGCTGCAACTTGTGCTTTTGTTTATTACAATAATACTACTACGATGTGGCATTTTAAAGATGCCCGCACATTTTGCTGTTTATTTAGTTCTTGGCGTCAGAAAACAGTGCGTAATTGTCCATCTCCAGCGCTTTAAAGGGGGAAAAATCAACAATGTGAGACTGATTGGCATTTGATTGAGTTTGGTGGCTGTGTTTGTCATAATATTCGGACTATAATTGGTCAACGAGACTAAGTGGATGACGAATAGCACCACGCCATCTTCCAGCCTGCGACTCATGCGCCACGGTCCTTTGATGAGAGCCGGCCCGTGCCCCCGCGGACATTAATAATGTCTTCTAAATGATGTCGATATTGTGCTATGTCACATTTAACTAATGACGGAGGGAGTGTATTACAGAGTGTTTGCGGTGAATAGGGACCAATGTTCTCCCCGGAGAGCCCCGGTCTGGCCCGGAGCGCATGCTTCACAATGGGGGCCCCGGCCACCCGTCCTGCGCTGCGCACAGCTCCGCACAGCCGTCCCCTCCTGCTCCTCCTCCTCCTCCAACTCTTGCTCCCCCAAATCTCTTCAAGCAGATTAAATCGACTCTTTTATTTCATCTCACTTTCATCTGGAGAGCAACACCGCCCCTCTCCCTCTGTTTCCTATTCTTCCTCTCTGTTTCTCTCAGCCTGCGGCGCACTACTCGTTTAATATCTGGGCTGCGTCCTCCGGAGCGCACAAAGGAGAGTCAGTGCTGCTCCGCGAAGTTTCTAATTAAGTTCTTTATTAACCTTCTGCTTGGTTGATTAACTATATATTTTGTTACAGTTTTAACATGGCAGGCCTGTACAAACCCTGCCTGCCTAAACATGCCGTGAAAGAGAAAACTAAAGCATGGACAGTAATACTGAGTTAATTATGAAGCAAACAAGTGAGTAGATTTTTAAGTAAATATGTCAGCTTACAGTCAAGTTACGAGTAAAGAAATAGAGTGAGCAGTTTTCACCAGTCTACTTTAAAACAAGGCATTTTTTCGTAATATTTTCTGTTGAGTTATCACGCGAACATTAAATAATTCACATCAAGCTATCAAAATAGAACCTTTAATCTTGGTCTGTAAAACAATATTAAACCAGAATCCATTCGTCTTGCTATTATATGACCTGTTGCTTGATTGGGAGCAGCTTGTTTGAATAGGGGTTTTGGTGCCTTGATATTTGTAGTTACATGGTCAGAGGTGCACGTTAATTTCGAAATGTAAGAAAGTCATGTGAACACAGAATGTTATTAATAATAAATATTGAATGACTTAAGTAATAATACACTTGTAATAAAATGCCTTGTTTTCTGTACATTTGAATTAGACCACATTTTCTCCCAAATCCCTGAGCAATAAGTAAATATGAGTTAAAACAGAAAGAAATACCCCCACTTCTTCTTCTCGTCTCCATTTTCTATCAAATATTTATGTATTGGCAGTAATGTCAGCCCTCCAGGCCTGTTGCTGAGCTGTACCACAATCCCCGCGTCATAGCAATTAACCCTGGAGACAAAGTTAATGATTAAAACAGTCACAGTGTCCCTGCTCTCTCCCCCTCCCTCTCCCTGCCTCCCCCCTCGCTCCCTCCTCCATGCTCCAAATTTTCACAGTGTATCTTTTAGGGTCCATACTTCGTTAGGTGAAATTAACCAGATAATACAGAGGAGCCTTGTTGAGGGCTGACACACACACACACACATACACACACACATTCCATGCACTCTGCAATGCAAACAGTCAAAGGGATAACTTTATTTGGTGAAAGGGGATCCTGGAAAGGGCTAATTGAATAAGCCCGGGATCTTTGAAAAACCCCTACCATGGTGAGCGCAGTCATCATGTCATAATTAGGTTTATTGAGGTGCATTCCTTCAATCTGCCTCCATTCTCCCGGCCTCATTGTATCCACGGCCCAGGCCAACGACTGGGGGACAAAAGGGAACCGTGAGCAGACAATACATGAAAGAGCCATAAAGATTTAGATGGCTTTGTCGCAGAAACGGAGCAGGACTTTGTTTGTGTAAATAATGCGAGTGAGTGAAGAACTTTGGGGCTCTCTGCCACTCGGGGTGAAGGATGGCGTGCTGCAAATGCAACATGTGGGCGCACACTGGATGAGCGCCAGGCCCATGACGGAGGAGAGGAGAGTAGGAAAGAGGAGATGGGAGCACGGGAGAGAGATGAGAGGAATGATTTAGAGTGCAGCAAAGTAAAGCATAACTTTAAGCGATGAGTTAATTCATTCATTAACTGACGGGCATGAAAGTAATGGTCTGTTTCAGTGTCAGTTAAAGTTTGGTGTTTGAATCTGTTGTTGTGCTTTCCAGTGGTGGTCAGACAAAACAAGATGATATGTATGTGTTTTTCAATTTGCTTGCGTGTTAGAGCCCAAACAAAGAACCGGATAATCAAGACAAAAATCAGCAGATGGACGGAGAATGAAAATAATTGTTATCCGCAGCCTCAGTAATTTGGCAATTGCTGTTTCTGTCTCGCCAAATGTGACAAAGACGGAACCAATAAGGTCTCGTTGGACCCTATAATAGCTATTGGCTATTACTGGCCTATAAGCTGAGTGAAGAGGGCTCTCTCTGTCTGTCTACTCAAAGAATGAATGTATCACTCAGTGAGTCCCTGGGCACAAGGGCAAAGGGGGGCACGAGGGCCAAGTGGTGAGCACCAAATCACTCTCCTCTACCCTGGGGCTCTCTCTCCGTCTCTCTGTGTCCTTCTCGCCTCGTCCCGCACTCCTCCCTCTCCCGTGAGTTTTTTTCTAATAAGCCCATGCATGATGACTATTCAAGCATGAAAACATAGTTATCTGCAAATGAATGGCTGCTCTATGCTTCATTAAAGCCTCTTTTTCCTTTCACACTCTTATTGTGACCCTCTGATATCAATTCAAAGGGCAATTAATGAATGCACACCAACTTTGAAGTCAGGGTGATTTCTGAGTGGGAGGAGAGGGAAGGGAAGGGGGGGGGGGGGGAGGAGAGGGAGGGGGGGGGGGGGGGGGTGTTGGTGTGTGCGTGTGTGCTTGTGTGCATGTCTGTATGGTGGGTGGAGGGGGCAGGGGCCAGGGAGTATTTGGGGTATTCCCCCCTTCAAGACCCCGAACTAGCGCCCCAGCCTTCACCCGTGATGGACTAGCCACATTGAGCTGCGAGCGAGCCCCAAAGACGGTTTGAAGGGAGTGAAAGAGTGAAAAGGCTCGCCGAAGGTCAAGTAGAATGGCTCGCCTTAGAATAAGGCCCCTCTTTATCTGCTGCAAGTATGCACAACAGCTGGGGGGGGGCAAGAGGGGAGAGAGAGGTTGTTTTTTAATGTGCGTGAGTATGTTTGTGTGTGTTTCTGAGAACGGAAGAGAGGAATGTGAGTGCGTGCGCTTTCCCCCCCCTCTCGTATATTTGTGTGTTTGGGAGTGTGATTGTTTTTAATGTCTGTGTACGTCGATGCGTGCGTGTACTTGGGGTGAGGGTCGAGTGTCAAAGTTTGCGGAGGCCAGCCAGACGCCAGTCACAGCAGCATCTCCACTGCTGATGGGGGACAGGCAGCTGTCAATCACCCGACTGATGAGGCCTGACTTTCTTTCAGAGCTAATTAGACCGGAAGGCTTTGTGCCGCACGAGGGAAAGGTGGCTTTAAATGCATGTTGATGCCGTGGTTGGCCACGATGTGCACACTCTCAGATATAGATTTATGTTGTGCATGTGATTGTACTGGTCTTTGGGCTTTACAATGTCGGCTGTAAACGCAGTGTGGGGTGAGAGACATCAGCTTCTCTTAGGCTCTTTGAATGAATGTACCACTCTGTAGAATTCAATTACAGGTATTTCCTTGTTCCAGGGGATTCACTGCCAGACCAGTTCCTTATTCATGTTTACCATCTGAAAGTTCCGGTAAAATCTCTGCACACTCCTTCAAAAATGAATGCAGCATTATACATAACATTGCTGCTATTCTAAGCGTTCCACAGAATCCTCTTATACATGCATGTAAGGTAAAGTCGTGACTGTAATATTCAAAGTGAAGCACGTCACGGATGGTTGTGTGGTGCCTGTGGACTGTGGAAGATGAATAGCTGCTGTTATTAATAACAGCCTGACAGCAGGATGGAGAGGATGAAGTCGTCAAACTTCCTCTGTCAGAAAAGGGAACCTGTTCACAGCTCACCTTGTTGGATCGCAGCGTGTTCTGGCCTCCCCCGACTGGAGCTGGTCGTCATTTTCCACGTTGAAATGACAGAGGAGGCGAAGTGCGGGGTCACAGGGCCGCAGCAGGTCGCTGTCCCCCGGCGCTGCACAGGAAACAGGGTTAGAAACACATTTAGCTACAAATGACAGGTGATCATTTCCTGCCCCCCTCGGACACCCACTTTACAGCTTATGTCATTTTTTTTTTTTTTTGCAACGTAACAAGGCAGTGATTAACGGCGGCTTGCTCACACACGGCAACATGCATCATTTTTCATTTGTTTTATTTTTACACTTGTGTTCTAACACACACACAGAGAACTCTGGCACACTTTTATTTACTGGGCAGCTGTGAAGGTTGGAACTCCTCCTTAGCAAGTCAAGTGAGTTTGACTTGACATACACCCTCACACACACATTCTCTTTCTTAACGCACCAGAAAGAGTCGCAGATGGCTCCATAAGCTGTCAGTAAAGCCATTATTCGGCCCGGCATCTGCCTGCCTTGACTTCTATATACTGTTTAATGCAGTCGGCCAGTCACTTAGTCCCCTGGCTGCTGAATAGGAGCAGCATGGTCGGCCCGCCCAAATAAATGCTGCGTTTGTCTCCTCTGCCTTTTGTTTTGTGTTTTTTGAGGGGTAGGTGGAGAGGGACTGAGGGCGGGGAGGGGGCCAAATGTGTCAGAGGCTCAATTTACCATCACTATTAACCAAAGCGTCAGAAGAGTTACTGGGATGTCCGAAGAGGGGTGTAAATAGTCCACATATGGTCAGTTAATTCCCCCAAGTCCCAAAATCCAAGTTTGACATATCCCCTTTCTCTCACTCTCTCGGGCTCTCACGCACACATGCATACGTTCTCAATATGAACTGTCTCAGCGGACATATTTAAGCCTTTCTGTCCCCATCCATGCCCCCCCCCCCACCCCCTGCTTCGGCTGAATCCTTCTCCAGTTTTTTTCTCTTCCCCGGGATGGTGTTGCCCGGCGGGAGCCATTTTGGGCTTTCTTGGCTGCGGAGAGGTTGGCTTGGAGTCTCAGGCACTGTGCGCCTCTCAGGGCTTCAGTTTGGTTAAATTAAACAGTTTTCTTTTCTCCTCTAACCCCGCTTCCACCCACCCCCACCAACTGCTCGTCTCTTATTTTGTGGCTTAATGCTCCTCAGCTCCCGGGCGATCTTGCAGAGGCTGCTTTTTGTCCTACTCAGATAATTTTATCCTTTTAAGGCTCATATTTTCTCATATTTCGATGAGCTGACAAGAGCCAGAACCACGTCTGCAGCCCCTCGCTCCGTTAAGCTGAGGTGGAGCAAAAGTATACAGAGAGAAGTCAAGTGTTTATGGGGGCTATAAATACAGCGTTTTAAGATACAGCGTGTATATACAGGCAGGGAGCGATATGAGGGTTAGAGTGGATAATTTGATTGGCCAAGGCTATTTGGCGGTGCCAAATCGATGTGATCAGATCTTAAGGATAGCGAGGCGCTGACGGCAAACGGGGCACTCTGAAACCACAGGTTTACAAGGCTGGAAAATATCCGGGAGGCAAAGCAAAGGTTTCACCCTCATCTCTCCTCTCAGTCCTCCTGTCTCAGTAAGATAGGTGATGCACAGAATAACCTGAGGCTCAACTGACTCTCTTTCATTGTCACATCATTTCAGTAAGTGTTGTGCATGTGCTTGACCACTCTCAGAGGCATGTGAGCAGGTCAGTGGATGACGCCTCAGGACTGAAAGCTTGATCACATGTGCTTGGAGGATTGCGGTCTTTGGCTGTGTGTGTGTGTGTGTGTGTGTGTGTGAGTACGTGTTTATGAGCTTGTAAACTAAGCTGCACAGAGCAGTTAACTCCAGGAATGATTGGGTGGCACTTTGTTTAATCACATGTGTGATGCGTGTGATAGAGGAATAAACCAGAGGCCAAATGATAAAATAGGTGAACTGAACTTGACTGAGTTGCTTCAGGATGTTTCCTCTCATCCAAGAGCTGTCTTCAGTTCAAAGTGAATGCTGGGAATTGCTTAATTTGTTTGTTTTTTTGTAGTGGAAATAAGTTCATAAAAGGGTCAAAATGTGTTAAGCACATTATTAAAAATGATTAAAAATGAAGGTTATCATTGCAATTCAAATACGTATTTGCTTCTCGACTTAGGCTGAATGATTCAAGAATAACTTTAAATGCTCAGGTGAAACGAAAACTCATTTTAACGGAGAGGCTGCAGAATGTGCTGCTCAAAAAAGTCATAGAAATATTAAGAAAATAAACAGACAGGTTTAAATGTTACAGAGTGATTGGAATATACCCGAACCCTTAACGCACTTCCCTATCGCCTCAACTAGCGTTCATGCAAAAAGGGAAACACACAAACTGTGATTATACTATGCCTCCGCCAACAACAACAACAAGAACACAGATGCCCAGACAGACTATCCCCACGGGTACATTTACATCCACAACAGCCCTGGTTGCCCCTCTCGACTGCCCTTCCCACCCCCTCAGGTGCTCTTACAGTTCCCTCTGGAGGAAGGGGGTGGTTTTGGGGGGGAAGGGGGTAGAATGCCCCCCGGCTGTGCCCCCCATATCCCCCCCCACCCCTGTGCAGAGCCTCTTTATGCCCCCCCTTCGCTGCTCCCCCATGGGGCAGGTGACAGCCCTCCACTGTGAAGGGCCGAGGGAGCCATGACGGATTCCACAGATGGAGCGTGGAAATCGCCGGCAAAGACCTCAGCTCTGTGGCGCAACAAAGAGCCGAGAGTCAGAGAGAGAAATATGGGTGGAAAAGAGAGGGATGGGGAGACAAAGAGCGGGTGAGGCAGGAGGAGGGAGGAGAGGGTGGGTGCTTGTTTAAGGAGGGTGGTGTGACAAAGTGCGAAAAGTGCGTTTGTTGGGAAAAGTAACGAGATGATAGTGTTTCTGAACGCTGGACACCAACACTGCTTCCACCACCTCACGTTTTTAGATGCCACGCGATTCGCAGTCTTGAACTAATCACGTTGTACTGACAGAGCTTCCCCACAGATGTTGTTATCATTTCATTCCATCATCTTATCTCGTTGTATCTTAACATCAAGGGATGTAGCGTGAAACAAATGAGCCCCCCTGATTCCACCATAAAGGATCTGGTTCAGGATTTTATCACGACCAGACTCCAGGGACTTCGTAGGTGCCACTCTGTCGCTTCTTTTGAAAAGTTCTGGAAGCCCCGGTAGCAGTCATAACCGATAGGTAATTCCAAAGTGATTAAGGATTTTGCCGGCTGCTTCGGCTTTCCCAGGACCCAAATCCCTGTGAAATGCTGAGGAACGTGCATGCTGCTAAAGTCGCAGGGGGAGCGAGTAAGCATTCCTCGCAGCCCTCCTCTATGCAGGAACTGGAGGGGGAGGCTCCAAAAGGCCTCATCTCTTGTTTTTCAGCCATCCTGTCCAAAACTCCAGAGCCCTGCACTCCACACCCCAAATTCCTTTTCACCTACCGAAACACGAGCCAAATAAAATCGTTGCGTGTTTGTTATTTGAGCGATGTCGCCCACAACGGCTGATTGGTTTTGTCAGAGCGTGTTTTTTCACCAGTGATGAGGAAACAGTTTGTGCAAAGTTCCAAAAACAGCAAAAGAAAATGAAAACATCGATGTTCATTTTGAGTTTTGTGGTGTTAGTTAAACTCTGAACCCACACACAGATCGCTAAAGAGCTCTATGTGTGCAAAATTGAAAGATATTCAACAAAGGCTCAAGGCAACGTCTCCATTTATCTCGCTCCCCCCTTTGAAAATATTTTACTTTTTGCCTTCCTCATGCTTGAATGTTTCTTTACCAATTTGCTCCTAATGCATGTTAAGTTGACTCCCACTGCTATGTGTTGCGAGGAGAAAATCGCTGAAGGGGGAGAGAGGATCAGTTTCACATGAGGGGCCCTGAGCTATTTGGATTCTCTTGTATTTTATTGTTGCTTCTGAGGGGGAACTAATACAGTGTTGCACACAAAACTTCCCCAATGCTGAGGGGGAATTAATTAAGTGTAACACAAAAAGTGGGCGCTTTGGCCTTGGTGAACTTAGAAGGGAGCCAGTGAAGTGTTTGAAGTAGTGAGTTAAAAACCGAACTGCTGGTTTATAGAACCATAGAACACAATGGTATTAATACTGATCCGAGACAGAGATGAAAAGTAGAAATACAAAAGCTGTCAGGGCTCATGATGTCACCAGAGCTCAGTCAGGCTGAAGATCACACTTGACAACAAATCATTAGCCGATGCCAGAAAATTCGGATTATAATATATGTTTTATCAAGATGAACAAAAATCTAAACATTGTTTTACAGCTTCTTAAATGTGAGGAAATGCTTGTTTTTTCTCAGCTCAATGAAATTGATTGAATTTAGTTAAATGGAAATAATGATGAGTTTTGTATTCAAAAATCATTTCTCTCACACACACACACACACACACACACACACACACACACACACACACACACACACACACACACACACACACACACACACACACACACACACACACACAAAGAATGGCCCCTGGATCCAAATTAGCCTTTTGTGTGGCTGTTAGTCCACCAGTCCTCCTGTGGTGCCTTGGGAATCTTGTCCAGTGGGATTATTCCTTAGGCTTGGAATATTCCTCCTGAATGGAGGTCTGTTTGGCCACAAGACCATGAGGAAGACTGATGGTGCCTCTGTGTGTGAGTGTGTGTGTGTGTGTGTGTGTGAGACAAAAGGGAAAAGCTCCTCTCTATAAGAGGGTTACTTCAAAACAAATTGACTGATTGGTCCTAATATGTTGTGTTGTTAATTTGTTGTTAATTTACACTTAAAATCAGATTCTTATTTGTAGCATCTGTCTTTTATCGTCTTTAACGTGAGTCCAAAGGTTGGGCTGTTACGCTACTGAAGCCACCAAGACATTCATATAGTTTTCAAAAGCAACCTTCATCATGGTGGACAGCATCAGCTTTTACCAAATTAATCATGTGACCGCCAGGAGAAAAGCTCATCTCGAGCTGTCTGTTCTTGTCTTTCTCCTGCAGCGAGTCACTCAGATGAAGGTTCAGAGGTAGAGTCAGAGCCTGACCTGCCGCTGAAGAGGAAGCAGCGGCGCAGTCGGACAACCTTCACCGCAGAGCAGCTAGAGGAGCTGGAGAGAGCCTTCGAGAGGACACACTACCCTGACATCTACACCAGGGAGGAGCTCGCCCAGAGGGCCAAACTCACAGAGGCCAGGGTGCAGGTAGGAGAGGACACGTCCATGTCCACTGTCACAGTCTGACAGAATGTCACATTTTTAGGACCTCTTGCCGATGCTTGTTGATGCTAATTTTTATTAGATCAATGGTCATGATTATTACCTTAACTGCACAGACGTCCATGAAAAGGGAAATCATGAAACTCTCTCTCACACACACATGCGCGCGCGTCATCCTCCACTCCCAGGGGCCCAGTTGGGACTTTTCCTTTTTCTGATCTAGACTCCAGAAAATTCTCCTCCACAGGCTCCATATGGGAAGCGTAAGCAAGCTCAGCATGAGCCCCATACCATATGGACGCAGCATGTCACTCACACACTCAGTTCAACCACCCTTGACACACACAATACACACACTTGCAGCCTTTATGCCAATCACTGTCTGTAACCTTTGGTTTCAGCCTCACATTCAGACAGAACTGTAAGAGAATTATTAATATTATTAGTCAATAATCTGTCTACGTGTGTGCGCGCGCCTTAATGTGTGTGTAGTCAAACTTTATCATTACCATGTCTTCTAGGTGTGGTTCAGCAACAGGCGGGCAAGATGGAGGAAGCAGGCAGGAGCCAATCAACTGATGGCATTTAATCACCTGATCCCAGGGGGTTTCCCACCTTCAGCCATGTCCAGCATCCCTCCCTACCAGCTCTCTGACAGCCCCTACCCCCCATCTATAGCACAAGGTTGGGCTCAGACTCCGTTCAGTAATATTGTTAATGTTATTATCGAGTTCCAACAACAATAGTTAATATAATATAAATCTTTGTTCATGAGTTTGCAGAGAGAACAATACAAAAAAAATGTCCTCCTGAAATTAATATTTTTTTAATTATAAAAACTAAATCTTGAGTCATTCTTAAATTAAGATGTAGAACACTTTATGAATTACATTTTTTTATAAGAAAATTTGTTAGTATTTTAAGTTTTGAACAGACAGATGTGGTCAAATTTATATTCATATTGGCTCCATGTAATCTACTGACTCGATCACAGTAACATCACCTCAACTTTTGGGAAAATTTTAACTTAGCTGTTAACTGGTTTTAATTGCCCCAAAACTTTCACAGATCTTGAAGGTGTTCTAATTGTACCCATGATGCCTTTGTGTGTTTCAGAGCCGCCCAGCACGTTGCATCGGCCCCAGCCTCTGCCTCCCTCCTCGGCCCACCAGGCCTCTGGACCTGGGGGACAGGGTGAGGGAGGCTCTGCCTATTGCCTCGCCTCTGGACGCCACTCCTTCTCAGGCTACTCCGACAGCTTTGTGAGCCCTGGCGGACCGGCCAATCCCATGAACCCCACCATAGGAAATGGACTGTCTTCACAGGTGAGACTACGTGTGTGTTAGAGGGACTTTAAGTCACAAATCAGATGGAGAAATCAGGATTTAGCTCATATAGTATGCACTCCAGTGGGATAAAAATAATGTGTCTTTTAGGAAAGTTTTAAAAAAAGACACATTAAGTTGATTTAACAATTTTTTTTTAGTATTCCTATTTCTTAAATGTATTTTAATTGAGAACTTAAATACATATTCAAATATATGACAGAAGATTTTAAACACATTTTTAAACGTTTCTTCCTGGTGTACAAAACATATAGACAGTGATTCATTGACTCACCCAGTTTCCACAACACACTGTCCACTCTTCAGTCACACACTCCTCGGCAGAAGTGAAGGACAGATTCACTCCGTCTGGACGACTCTCAAAGGACGGAGGACAATTGAGCGTGTGACAAATGAGAAGTGAAAAGACAATTACGGACAATTATCTCGGCACGAAGTCCCAAGGTCTCCGCACCTAGACAGAGGGTAGCGCAGAGGAGACAGACGAGTTAGAGATCCTAACAGGCAGAAAATGAGATTTCAGTCTGCCACGGTCCGACTCCTCAGAGAACGCAGCAGTGCAAAGACACAGTCACTCTTGCAGGTTCACACAATTACAGACACACACACACTCGCAGTGTAGATAATGGATCAACTCCATGACATTTTAAGGATCAGTTAAGGATTTTGCAACATCTTTTACACAAATATTACATGACATGCTTGAGCAGCATGGCTAAGTCAGCTTCAACCCTCTGTTTGGGTTGGAAGATTGATTACTGTATTTTTAATTATTTGAAATAAAGGAGAACTAAGTACCAAAGAAAATATTTCTTTGCTTTTGGTCATGAGAGTTTGGGGCAAAAACGTGTTTATCAGTAGATCTCACGTCTTGTCAAAGCACTTGTCACGCTTTTGCTTTGGTTCAAAGGATAACCATCCAACTTGTTTTCAAACACAGTGATCTACTGCGTCATGCATAAAACATAGAACACTAGATGTATACACAGTCTGTCCCACACTACCCCGAGGGAAGCTTCTCGTGATTGCATTCTTAAAATGTTTGCCTCAACATTCCTCAATGTGAAAACAGAGGTTCTAACTTATTTGTATATATTTCATATGCCGGAGAAGGAATGTCCTGCTTCAGATGTTGTAGCCCCCCACCACCCCATCAGTCCCGACATTCTCTGCTAGCTCCTGGACCCTCTGATTTAGGCTGGCAAAGGCTCTGCTCCACTATGAAGCACCCTTGATGGAGCCCTATCATGAGGCAGTGAGAGGTTAAGGAGAGACAGCAGGATGACGGCTAGAGAAGGGTAGAGCAGCAACACAAAAGTCACCCAACTAAAGTCCGTTAACGGGCACAAATCCTTGCTCCTCATGGCAGATTTCAGCCATGTGTTGTCGCTGTGCTCTCTCTCTCTCTCTCTCTCTCTCTCTCCAGACCGAACCCTCCAAACACAGGTTAATTTTTTAGGAAAATGTTACTGGGCATGGGAGGAAACACAGCTCCCTCTCCCAAATCAACACAGACTCCTCCATTCACCTCCCCTACTTGGGAAATGATTTAAGCAGGACCATGTGTGCATGTGGATGTAGAATAATATGTCACTTAGAGGGTCGAGAGGATCCAAAGAGCAGCGTACCTGCTTCTTATTAGGACAAATGTAGGAGCCTTGAGGCCTTTGCTCTATTGGGAAGGAGGTGGGATGTGATACATATTAAGGTGGTGGATTCTGTTGGAGCTCCTCATAAGTAATAAGGCCAGTTTACTGTATTAATGGTTGATGAGCGCAAGGTACATTCAGGGAGCATAGGGGGGATGTTGGTCGGTCGGTCGGTCGGTCGGCGGTATCACGTCTGTTTTGAAACCAGTTGAAACACTTTGCCCCACGGCTCTTTCCATTCTCTTCTGGCGGAGGAATATTCCCCCAAATTCGATTATCTGGCCGCTAATAAAGACCAGGTCAAGAGCTAACGGATTTCTCAAACTGCAAATCTATTCTGAGGCTGAACCAGACCAGAACTCACACAAACCTTTTTCTCTCGTGTTATCTATGTCGACATATCTCTGTCGGAGATAAGCTGTTATCTCGTGCCATGGGTTTTCTGGAGCAGTGTCAAAAAGGAATTGTAGAATAAGTGGAGCGGTGGATCTGAGACAAATTGCTTAATTCTTCCTCTCTGGTGCTATCTCCGTCTGGGACAGGCTCGCTGGGAGCCGTTTGATGTCTGCGACAGGGGGATTTCCTATGTGTGTCTGAGTTCGTGTTTGTCTTGCTGTCTGAAACACACTTGAGTTTCTGTTTGCTGAAAGTGATTTAATATATGATATGTCCGTGTCAGAAACTAAAACACAACAGCAAACATGTCTTCCACATGTGGTCCCCCATCTCTGGTCTTATCTGTAAAGAAAACGTTGTCCTTATTTAGAGCCTATTGTTGAGGACAATCACTGGTCACCAAATGCCCACATTGTGTTGGTAAAATTTTGTAAATCTTGTATATAGCATAACTCTGTCCTTTGTCCTCTCTTCAGGTAATGGGCCTGCTGAATCCAGGCGGCGTGCCACATCAGCCCCAAAGTGACTACGCCATCTCACCTCTGACGGGCGGCCTCGAGCCTCCTGCCGGCATGGCTACCAGCTGCAGCCAGCGCATGGACCACATCAAGGGCCTGGAGGGTCTGACCAGTGTTCCGTCCATGTCTGCTCTGCCCTCCCTGCCCAGCTCCCAGTCCTACTGCACCCCCTCCTACAGCTCACCGGGCTACACTGTCGACCACGTCGCATCCTACCAGTATGGCCAGTATGGACAAAGTAAGGTCAATATACTTTGCCTTTTTATTCTCACATTTTACCTGTACACAACTTTAAATTTTCCTTGTATGTACTCGGTGACAGTAAGGTCTGAACCAAATCAGCCAGGCAGTCTGTTAGTTAAGCGATCCAGAGCCCTGTAACCTAAAATCTCTAGCTTCAAATCCAGTGACTCAAGGTAAAAGCAGCTGTACATGCAACATACATAGCTGCAGCACAGCTTATTAAACAAAACCAACATTTTTCCGGGTCCAATCACGCAGTCTCAAGTGTTGGGGTTAATTGTGCAGATCTGATTCCATGTCTGAAGCAGTGGGGCCGGTGCTGAGACTGAACTCTGCGGTCAGGTATACTGTCGAGTCAGCTCCCATCAGGCTAACATATAGCTGCAGTGGTGTCTGATCGCCCTCCTCAGACTGCAGCCCTTGGAGAATACTTTGTTGTCCAGCAGTGAGAGGCTCTTTCACTTCACATTACTGTTACTTTAAGGGTTAAAATCAACTTCAAACAAATCTCTGTCTAACTTTGGACGCAACATCGGCGTGATTACAGTGGCCACCGTTTCCAATTTTGGTCTGCAGGGGGTTGACCAATCAGGCTCATCCACTGACCTTGTGGCAACCCCAAGACAAGCGGGCCCTTCAAAGAGCTTGGAAACGGTCCAGTGGGTCTGGCTGCGTGTAGCTCTGTGGGGCAGCAGGTATCAAGTGAATATCTAACTTAATATCCGAGAGCAGCAAATGTCTAATGAAATATCTCGGTCAAATATCTCAAAGTGGACAAAAAAAAAACCTGAATTGGAGTGACACACATGGAAACCCACTAGCATGTCACATTGTGCGTGTACACGCAAAGGCTCAAATGCAGCCACCGGGACAGCACATGCACTCAGTGTACACCTCCACAGTGTTACAAGACTGAGCAGTCCATCTTGATGTGATTAATCAGTGCGACTGGATAGCTGGTGTGCTGTTGGCTGTGGAGCAGCAGAGGAAAGGTCCTTTCTGGGGGTGGACGGATCCTAATAGCCTGTGGCAGGGCAGCTATTAGAAACAGGTGCTAGGACTGAGGTCAGCTGGGGAAGCAGCACTGCTGCCAGGTTCCAGTGCAGAGTAAGAAACTGGTCCACACTGCTGCAGATCTTGATGTCATGCAGCTTTCACTGGACTGCCTCATAGAACTCACGACCGTAAATGAATGAAACACTTATTTGCTGGTGTTGAGGTTATGTCTGTGCTGCTAAGGAGGGGGCTCACCAGTCAGTGTAGCCAGCATCGCAGAGTCTTTCTTTCCTAATAACTGTTACATGGTTTTTACATTAGACCAAATGACATTAAATTATGCATTATGTTTAGTGGTTGTCCCATTTCTGTGATTAAGATAGCTCAAGAATGCCCCTGGGGATTTCCTTTAAATTTGGTACACAGTAGATTTTGGTGGTAAAAAGGCCAAGGTTACCGTGACCTTCACATGACATTTTTTTGTCTTGTGAAGGTGACTCACCTAATTTATTTTTTGAGAAAATGTCTAAGAGGTTTGTACATGTAATAAGGATCAAAAATACAAGGATTCCTTTTTGGTGGTCAAAAGTATAGGTATTAAGCTGTTTTGAACTCAATCTCTCTGGAATGCCCAAAGGAAATTTCATTTCATGTAGCATACAGTAGCGAACACTGACCTCTCAAAGCAAAGTTTTTGCCTTGTGAATGAGATCAATGTTCATTAAAAACATTCACTTGAACTTGGATTTCATTCTGATGGCCTCAAATCAAAGGTCAAAGCCACGGTGGTATGTTTATAGCTTCAGATCGGCTTCGGGGAATGAATGTGGTACTAATATCCACTTGGACTTAGAGTGAATGAAGTGACTAGATTTTGGTGCCTAGTCAAAGGTCAAGGTCACGACGACCTACCTCACGTTCCTGTGAATCTGATATATTAGTACTGCCTATAGGGGTTACCTTATATGAATCTGTCAAAAAAAAGATTATAGAAATATGTACACAGAAACTGTATTGGTTGGCCTCGGCGTACAAACGCAGTGTGGTAATTCTAGTTTAGCTTATACCAGAGCAGAGGCACATCTTTCCTTTCCAGGGCCCTTTTTAATTTTAATAACATCCTTAAACCACATGAGTCAATTTCATTAAAGAACTACGCACAGCTCAAACTTCAGTGCATGCCTTCACAGAATGCGAAAATCCCCAGAAACTGGAGCAGAGGGAGGATATTGTACTTTAGATTTTGTTGTTGCTTTACAGCTCAATGAATTCTCAATGTTTGTTGTCAGGCACATCAACTGGTTCCACCTTGAACAGCCTTACAAACATATTCAGTTCCTTTTGTTTACTTTTCATGTCCTGAATCCTCTAGTCAAACGCCTGAAGGGCTTTTGAGAATTCAGCACGCTCATATGTTACTCTCTTGCAGAGGAGGGAAATACATGCATGGCTTGCAAAGACAGAAACACCTCCCTTGTATCAACCTCAGCTGTCGCCCAGTCCCCACATAAAAAAAATGGTTAGATGCCAGTTCTGGATTTGTCTGTTGATTCATCACAAGCCAGAGAGGGAATTGGAAATATCATCCAGTGTTGCTTGTGTTCTTTTAGTTATCTCTTGGCCTGTAAGTATCAGCTTCAGCTTCGCAAAGGAGGAACTCACAAATTCTTTTAGTTATCAATGCATTGTGCTTCACAGACAAAGACAGCATCAGACATAAAATGTCTGATTGTCCGATGTGACTGTGCTGATGATCTTCTTGCAAATTTCTACCTCCACAACAGCAGGTGGTGCTATTAGTTGATTGCCAGCCACTGAGCGTGAAAACTGTAGTACTACTGTAAATCAAGTAGTCTCATAGAGTACGATACATGCACTCTATTCTATGGCATCAACAGGAACAAATATTCCTCCAGTCTGTAATATCTCTGCCATATTCCAGATTTAAACGTGAATTTACATTTAGCATCTTCACAGTTCTGTTCCCACGTCTCTCTCCATTGACCTTACACCCCAAACCACTGTTAGCACATGCTATGCTAACAATAGCCATATGTTTGTGGAATGCCACGCTAAAACACATGCACAGAATTTATTACAGCCATATATCTCTTTTATCATCCCTCCTTATTTAAAAAAAACCCTTCACTGGCAATAATTTAACAAGTTTTTCATCCTTTGTTTTTACAGGTGCCCTTTCTTATCTGAGGCCTGAAATCACCTGATCAGAAGCTTTGGACATTTGTGTGTACAGCCGTGGAAGTCTTTCAAAATCTGGACCAAACTTTTTTACTGCCATTACCAGGACTATGTTCTCCACTGTTGGACTTTGCATGATTAATTTCCGGTGGAGAAATGGACAAAGAAAAAGAAAAGAAGGGACCACAAGAAGGAATATCAGACCAAAAACTGTTAATTGACTGTGAACTTTGCTGCATCAGTATAGTCAAGGAGCAGCAGAGATGTCAGGGACCATCCCCAGCGACCAAACTCCATCTGTGGACGGCAGGGGTCTTTGTAAGGACGGCAAAACTAAATCTATCGTCACAGACTGCCAACGCTCGGAGGAACATGTTTACATATCTTAGGGCCGCGAGTTCATATGAAATTCCGTCTATCTCTGACTTAATCCCTGAATTGTATCTGCGGAAGGGCGAAAAGAAAAGGGCTTTGTTGATTTTATTGCATTTATTTGAGATCTCTGCATCCCACTCATGGAGAAGAATTCCAGGGAGAAAGAAAACAAAAAAACAAATCTGTGGGTTTTATTGTATCTGAAACTCTAACGTACACCACATCTGTACTGCAGAGGTAGAGTTCATTCCAACTACCCCCCCCCCCCCCCCCCCCCCCCCCCCCCCCCCCCCCGTCTCCCTCTCTCTGTCTCCCTCTCTCTCCCTCTCTGTCCTTATGTCTCATTGATGTTTCGGACGGTGAGACAAGGATTCCCGGGCCTTTTGTAGTTTTGAGAGCAGAGCCCTGAGGAGGTCAGGGGGTGACTTTAGGGAAAGTGACAGATGAGAGAGCAGTGGAGGGCGGCGGCAGAGAAGTGGCTGTAAAGGCCTGGGTGGGGGGATAGGCAAGATCGATCACAAGGGTTGAGGAAAAAAGAAAAAGAAAACCCTTTAAAGATCCTTTCCTGGTGAATAAAAGCCCCCAGGTCACGAGTCACGACCGAGAGACACTTGAGAGACGGAGAGAGTTTAGACTAAAGACAGCCACTCTCCCAGCTGACTAGACGTGCAATATCATGTATCTCAGAGTCAACCTCTCCATTAAAACCGTCAAACAAAAAAAAACGTCTTACGAAACAGTTACTCTGGATCTAGTTTGTAACTCTTGAACAACACATGTGCCTTGGGAGGCTCTTGGGTCCAAAACAAATCAAAAACATTGTTAACGTTGCTGTAAACCTACACCGAGGAGACCACGTTTGTGAGGACTGGAGCGTCACAAGGAAAAGAAGCAAATCAAGGGAATAACAGTGTAAACAGAAAATAACCAGGAATGACAAAGCCAAAAATTATTATTTTTAAAAAAGTTTTGTGTTGCTCTGGACCTTTCTTTGTTTCCACTTTGAAGAAAGAGGGTTCTGATGCATTGTGGACATATTTATCATCACAAACGTATTGTTTGTCGGCAGTGTCATTGTAAACCCTCTCCGCGTTGTACAAGCGACAAACAAACTTAATCCATCAAGTGCCTTCACGAGCGCTCTTGTTTTGTCTATGTTAGAGTGAAGCAGCCCTTTTTATTTCTTTGATATCTTTTTTGTATTATTTGACAAAGCTATGTGACATATGTCATGTGTACAAGCGCATTATCTCTACTATTTATAATAAAATCAAAATTCTGAAAATAGCAGCTAATTTATTCAGTTTTCGTCAGCCGAGAGGAAATTGCAAAATGGAGCCTTTGTGTTTATTTTTGTGCCACGACTTTGAGAAAAAAAAGAGGCAAGCAAGTGACTGTGATTCACTCTATAGAAGAATACAAGTGCTGTCAGAGACAAATATGTACTTTTGAAGGCGCTCATGTGAATCCTCGAACCAAAATAGGGGCTAGCCAAATGGGGATCACCAGACATTAAAATTGACACTGGACACAACAGGCTTTCTCACGGATGGCTGTAAATACTCAAACATCTGCATTGGTGTGTATTAATACCCCCGCTGGCCCCTGCTACTGCAACAAACTGACTTTTGTTTAACAACCTCTCAGATGAAGAGAACAGGCCTTAAAGCGTTTTGGACAAACAGTTCAGCCAGCCCTTTCCGAAAACCTCTGCAACCCATCCACACTACACACACACACACACAGAGGGGGCCCTGTGTGTGTTTGCACCACATGCATTCATACATAATGTCCATGTTCACATGGTGTTGTTTCTGTGTGTGTGTGTGTGTGTGTGTGTGTGTGTGTGTGTGTGTGTGTGTGTGTGTGTGCGTGTGCGTGTATGCTCATGCCGCCTCAAGGCATCAGACCTAATTATAACTCTCTTCTGATTAATCGTGTCTGCTGTGTGCAGCTCGAGTAGCCGGACCACACACTTTATAAATAAAGTCTAAGTCAATAACAGCATTTAGGATCGCTCACAGTCTTGTCAGCGCTTTTTGCTAAGCTTGAATAATGCAGCCAATGAGACGAGGAAAACACACACACACACACACACACACACACACACACACACACACACACA
>JAFBJW010000075.1:3105049-3124425 GCA_016785235.1 Pseudorhombus dupliciocellatus
GGGGGGGGGGGGGGGGGGGTCTCAGTAGGGACGTTCCACTGCGTTGCAAAACTACTTCACCCCCATTCCCAACACACGGTGTTTGATTTTTGTGCAATATCCGAGTATATGAACCATATCTTATTATATTAGACCTGAGCCTGTACTGGTTATGTGTGTCGGTTTATGGGTGATGCAGCTGTGTTTCGCACCACTAGCCTTCAAATGTCTCAGACACTGGATATTGTCAAATATACAGGCTTTTATTGTTTTGCTGGTTTTTGTTTTCATAGGAGTTTTATTAAATTTGTTATTTTCCACTTGGCTGCTGTTCCTGTGCCTGCGCCTGTGCTCTGTGTGCTGACAGAGACGTGGGCTCTGTGACCCAGCGCCCACTCCAGGCAGCTTCACAGATCTTGTCTCTGATCGCAGCGCTGTGATGACTCTTTATTGATTCCTGTACAGAAATATGTTGGGATCTATTTTTGGGGGCACAGGTGAGGGTTGGAGACGAGCGTAGTTTCACTGACAAACAGAGGAAAGTTGTGCCTGTTAATATAGACCTCTTCAGTTAAGTTCATTTTTGTCATTTGCACAAGTTGATTTCACATTCAGGGCTGTTTCCCCCACATGGAGACTCTGAGGTAACACAAGGTGCTCAGTCCCAGTTAGCATCAGTGGCTCGGTTACAGGAGAAGACTTCATGTCATCATTGAAGATATAGTTCCTCACCGTGACTGGAAGAGCTCCTGTCCCCTGCAGGTTTGATCTTCTCCTCTAACATTAGAGTCTTAAACCTGTAGCTTGAGGAATGCATAATGCATTCATGTGTGTCTCTGTCCATCAATTATCTATACCACTTAATGATGGTCATGGGGACCCTGCAGCTGATCCCAGCTGATAGTGAGTGAGGCAGGGGGGCACACTGAAGAGGTGTCATCAGTTCAGTCTAATGAACCTCATCCCAGGCTGCATGTCCTCGAACTGAGGGAGGAACACTTAGTACCTGGCCTGACTCCCTGTGCTTTGGAGCCCACAGAGACATGAGGGGAACAGGCAGATGTATGTTTTGAAAATAAAAGTATAACATCATTGGCCACCATGAGTGTCCTAAATATTACAGGACTTTATTCTTGCTGATACGTGTAGGTATCATTGAACTTGTATTGTGTCACAGTGGTGCAGCTTTAATTAAATGTGCATCAGTAGTATAACTTTTTGAAACCTGTTAAATGTTTTAAGGAGTAAAAAAAAATCAAAACTTGTATCTGAAATGCCACCATACCTTTAATTTGACCTAAAATATAAGAGGTTTATGTTAAGGTTGAGGTTAGATTATTCATCCGTGCCCCTGGTGAACTCTGCACTCGGGTTCAAACTGAAGGATGCTGAGGTGGTCTCACCGCTTTGTTTTCAGGCTGAAGTGTGTTGTTGTTGTTATTGCTCTTCGTATGACTCATGAAATCGTTCTTGTCTTTCATGCTAGCAGAGTATTTTTCGGGGTCACCATTTGTTGATTCTCTTTTCTTCTCCAAGTCCCAGTTACTGCTCAGCGTGAATCATTTGCCGCGCTGTTGTTGGCTGCAGTTATGTAACGCAGTAACCTGGGAGAAGCTCATATGGTGCACCCACAGTGGCAGGTGTAAACAAGACACGGCTAATGACAGAGCAAAAAGTCGGCTGGAATTAAATAAGAAATGAGTGAGAAATCGCTCAGATGATGTATTCATCAGAAACACTCGTTCCTCCCTTCATTCTCAACACACGCTCAGTTCTTCAGTGCATCTTTCCCACAAGTTGTGGCAAACTTTTCTTACACATCTGCTCCATGACGTTATGATTGCATCACATCATTTCTGCACATTCTGCTCACCCACATCCTTGACGCGATGTAAAGGATTCAGATCGGAGGAGGAGGAGGAGGCAGCAGCTGAAGATCACTGAACTTACTGTAGCAAAACACTTTGTGCTGCCTGTGCAGTGCTGTGATTATTTCTGAAATAACCCCCACGTGAAACAGCCAGGAACAGAAAACTGTCGGAACTGTTTTACAACTGCTTCTTCTTTTACAGTTACAGAAATCTGAGATGGGGCCGAAGCTGTTGTCAGTGTAATATAAACATTAAACATTTGGAATTATGAATGAATACTTTACATCCAGTGTGCAGCTCCTCCCCCCTCACTTAACTCCTGCAGAGACAGCGTTGCTGCTGTGAACCTGCTGCGCTGTGAATGTGTAAAAGGCAAATTCCATCTGAAAAAACAGCATAGAGTGTAGGAGCCTCTGGATCTCCTTGACAAACCCATGAAAGTTCAGAGATACTCAAAGTCATTGACTGCACATGATTGGCTGATTGGGCAATTGCATGAATAAGCACAGGTGTCCAAGCTAACCAAGTGATCTTGAGAATTGTTGAGGATCCCTGGTTAGATAATCCGTGGTTGTCACAGCTCCAGGGCCTTACAAGCAAAGTCGCTCTCATCATGATTCACTGTTGAGGGGATTCCACCCACCTGCAGGGTCCCTCGGTTTACTGTGACCACAAAGAAATGAAGGGGAGCGGGGGGTGATTCATGAATAAATGTCATTGTCAGGTCCACCTACACTCACACTGAACGCCGCGTGTTCCCACCTCTCCTCTGGGAGGTAGAAGCGTCCGGAAAACACATAGAAAAATGCCAAAAAAAAAAAATAAATCAGATTCCGAAAATAGATCCTCATCGAGGATGGAGCTGTGGGTGTGAGATCATGGGAGTCATGCTGTGCTGCATGTGTGTGTGATGGAGTGAGAGACACATTGGGTGGGTGATTGCTGAGGCAGATGGAAGGCTGCTGACTGGAGAGCCACCTCAGCAGGAGAGTGGATGGCTGCCACTTGAAGCTGGCGCTCGGCACAGGCCAGATTTCCAAGCTCTCCTGGAGCGGTGTGACATCTGCAGCCCCTCCGTGATGTAGCCACGTTCATTCACCACAACAGGCTGATGAACAAAGCTCTCAGTGTGGAAATCAAAGCCCTGATCATCTTCACATGTTGCACCCGATGACGCAAGACAGGGAGGGTGAGGTTTCAGCATGGAGTGGGTTTTATAATTAACTCTCAACCTTGTTCTTTATGG
Source organism: Pseudorhombus dupliciocellatus (assembly GCA_016785235.1). NCBI lineage: Eukaryota > Metazoa > Chordata > Actinopteri > Pleuronectiformes > Paralichthyidae > Pseudorhombus > Pseudorhombus dupliciocellatus. The sequence goes on from JAFBJW010000075.1 coordinate 3,108,146, forward strand.
TGACTGTCGATCTGCATTGAGCGATGTGTCACTGTGTGTCAAGCAGACCGAAATAAAGAGTTCTGTTGAGCTCGCCTCATTTGATAGGAGGTTCATAAAAGGTTTTGCAGAGATCAACTCACAGCAAAGGGTTGGTGGTTTAAATGGACATGGCATTGGAGGGGTTCTGTCACAAGAAGAACGGGGGGGGGGGGGGGGGGATGAAGGAGGTGCAGGTTGGGGGGGGGGGGGGGGGGGGGGGGGGGGCAGGTAATAGCTTTATGCTAGTTGGGTTCTGACTAAACAGGAAAGGAGGTATGCTAACATTTCAAACACGTGTAGACCGTTGCACCATTCACAGCGATCAGGAGTCTCCAAAGAAGATTTAAAGGCCCTTATAGGGTCATAGAGAGAATATCACATGTCTTCTGTCATTGAATGCCAGTGGAGGGAGGGACTGGCACTCAAACCTTTTCTCCATCCTATATTGGGGGGGTTCATGGAGGAGACTGCGCCTCCATGGACAACTCAGACCTCAGCCAGGTTGCTGGGGAAGGAAGGAGTCGGGGAGGACAGCAGACATTGCAGGAGATGCTCCAAGGACAGCAAGGAAGGCCACTAGTGTGTTTTTCAGACTATGAGATGTTTTGACTTTGGGACAAGTCACAATTAAGGGATGGGGGGCGGGGGTAGTGGGTTTCTGACTGAGCACCAAAGCTCGGACCCCATGGGAGATGTATAAACTAAATAATAATGTCTGCCTTTTCTATGACTCCAGGTTTACTCCTCCTCTCATTGTGTGTATGAAACTATTAATATTGTGGGCGGCGTCTCTCTCGAAAGGATTGTGACGCTCTTTTGAGCAAAAAAAAAAAAAAAAAAAAAGAAAGAAAGAAAATCCAGAAAAGTGTCACTTGTTCCTCTTCCTGGAAAGAAGGGGCAGCGTGTGATGCATGTACCCATGAAAATGAGACGTTCTTTCTCTCCGTCTGCACATTAATAACTGTATTGGTATAGAACTCATCTAAACCAACGGCATGAAGAAGAAAAATACATGAAAATATGAATTCAATTCAGTTGCATGTGTCGGGCTCTGTGGGACTGGCTGTGCTGGTGGGACAATGACAACATGTCAACTTCCCTCTGCAGCGGCTCATGTTTACATCACGGACATGCGAGTTGGTGAGAGTCCCACGCCGCTTCCTCTCCGCACTTTTCTCTCATTTATGTAATTTCCACACTGGTTACGTTGTTTGGGCTTCTCCGTGGATCACTGTCTAGCGGCACGTAACGCGCACATAACATGGTATTCCACGTGCAGCCACTGCCTTGTTTATATAAAGCGACGGACAGGCCTCTGGGCCAATCGGCGAGCGCAGCCGCGATTCCGTAATGTTCGCTATGGAAACCCGCCGCTCTCAGCCAATCAGCGGGCGGCGGGGGAGGAGCCCGAATTGAGGTCGCGCGGCGAGCTCTGCGATTGGTCGACCGTGGCGGAGCCGGAGAAGGCGGGGCGGCTCCGACGGCCAGTGTGTCAGCCCGGCTCCCGGTAACGAGCAGTGGATGTGGAACACAGAGAACCAGCCGCCGAACCGTTCAACCTTACCGGACACGGAGCACCACCGGAGCGAGCACCGTCCCCTCGCAGCTCAGGTGGGTCCGCTTGGTTTTTCCAGCCGCTGGTTCGAGCGAAAAACGCTGAACAAAATAAGTTGCATAAGTGTCGCGGCTCTGCGCATGCGCCAACTCCTCGGTATGCTCTACTTTTTCCTTTTCTTTACTTTATATCTCTAAAAATGTCTCCTCCGGGCTCTATTTCTCTGCCATAGGGGGAGAAAAATGTCCCGGGTTGCGGCGGCTCCTCTGCGGGGAGCGTGTCGTTGTTTTTCGGCCGTGTTTTTGCTCCATCGGCCACTTTTACATAACTGTGTCAGTGTACCGTGCGCTGGATTGCAGGTCAACGTGTGTGCGGATCCTGAATAGCAGGTCAATGGCAGCGCGACGGGGGGAAGGGGGTGATTGCTCCCATTAACAAAAAAAATGGAATCAAAATAAATAATTTTCTTTCTTTTTTTTTTTTATCAGAGCTCATTCGGCGGGTGGGGAAAGGGTTGGGGGGTGAATGGATTGACTGGTTTTAATTGTCGCTCGACACAGGAAGTGGATTGCTGTCGTCACACAAAGTAACCTGTGGATACTAGGTCGAGGCTTTAATCCAGAGTTGTGATGTTAAATTTAATCTGAATGTCGGCGCTGGAGCAGATAACCTAAAGTTAGTCTTAAGGCTGGTTCCAACTCCTGATTTCCTCGAATGCTTTAATAGGCCTCTGATAAGACAACATTAGAAACAATCACCCGAGATAACATAAAATACCTGCTCAGGCAGGGGTGGACATGAAAACACTAATTATGAGAATATACACAGATATACTCAATAGCGTTTCAGAAAGAACTTGGGGCTGTTGTTTACTCTTATTCTTGCCTGGTATGTGTAAATGCTGTGACCCCCCCCCCCATTTAATCTTAATCTCTGTTTGTAATTTTCGTTGTCAGATATCATTTCACTTCTCTGGTTACAAGTGGAAACGTGTGGTTTTATGAAACAAGGCTGCTCCTGCTCCATGTGACTGGAGTTGTATAATACTGCCTCAGATCTGTGTTAGTGTGTTGGGTTTATACGCCGCTCCAGCCGGGCTTCTTTTTCATTCTGCTGCTCTGTGTCTGAGAGTTGCATGCTGGCCTTGTACATATCAGTGTATCCTGGCATGTTGTCTGAGGAAAGCCTCCTGTTCCTAGAGGAGTCTGTGCTAAGAGGCTAGTCCTGCTCTTCCTTCTGTCTGGATTTTAAAGCACGTTAAATGCACAATATGTGCTTGTGCTGATAGTGAACCAGAATGGGATTTGAACAGATCTTACTGTCAGGTCAGTGTCACGGCTGCTGCAGCTTTGAGGGCGCAAATCTCGCACTAAAATGATGCCAACATGATGACGAACCCGTCTGTGTTTGCACCTTCTTGTGTTTCGTATGTGGCAGCAGTTCGACTGTATTATCCTAGTGTATAAATATTTTAAAGCATTTATTATGTGCCGTCCAAGCCTCAATCCCCTGCTGCTTACACTCAGCGCTGTGTCCTGTAAACTGACAGAGTGATCAATATATTTGCCTTATACATTGTTAATGATGGGATTTGAGTGACATGTGCTTTGTCAAACTATTCTCTTGTTTGTGTTTGTTGTCTTGTTTCTGAGTTATGTAATATGTGTTGATGTCTGATGAAATGATGATAACCTGCTCTTGGTTGGCTGACATCATGTTAACCTGTTGTCGGACCTTGCACTCTCCTGATTGGCCTCTTGCAGCAGCCAATAGCAAGTCTGCTGTGAGAACCTGGCTCATGGCTCTGGTGAATTCCAGGGCGGGTGGCTGTGGATGAGTGTCGACTGGAAAGTCTCTCCTCCTTTTGTGGCTCTTTAAAACACATAATCACAAGTGGAACATATTGAAGTTACGTAAAGCAACTTATGTAAAATAGACATGAAGGTGAACGAGCATAATTATAAATAATGCTGCAACCTGATCATGAATCGCAATATGAGACCAGAGGAATATTTTGGATTTGGCTTCGGGACCTGTTGCCAGCGTTTCCAGTCAAAGCTGAAAAGGATATTAGCTATGACTTGTAGGGCACCCCAGTTTATCCAACTGTTTACATTTAGGATTGTCTTACGTTTAACACAAGTATAGATAAAGAAATTGTAGAAATTTAAATGAATATTTGTAATATTTTAAAGAAAGTGCACATTTTATAGGCTGTAGTCCTCCCTAAGTTAAACAGTTTCTTCATCTCTGATATTTTCCAGTTTCCAGAGTGTTAAGAACAGATTGTTAAGCCAAAAAGGAAAATGGGGATTTGTGAGTAGGGGCTATTCAAATCAAACACCTGACCTAAACTTGAGGCATTTTATCGCTTACCTTTGTAGAATTTAAGTTCATCCACTGGAAGAGTTCTGGGGTCTCTTGTACTCTGTGCACTTCTTATACAGTTGTTGGCCTTGTGGCTGCACCAAACAGTTCTGATGTTTAGTTTGAAGACAAGGCCACAGAGGGCAGGTCACCTCATGCTCGGTGGCCTGCCATAGTTTTGGTAAAGTGGTGTAAATCTCAGAAAACCCCTAAACTGCTATTGTTTACTGTGGAACTACGCTACACTGTGTTTGTGTTGTTGGTTGTCATGGTTCAAGGTAAGCGTCATATTTATATATTCCTTGCTCATTCAGGGGCTGTGCACTGTTACATAAGGCTTTATTTGTTGGAGACTGAAGTGAAGATAAACAATGCAGCAACACATCTGCTTCTGTGGGACCTGCATCAGTGACATTAATGACGATATTGTTATTTGTGCTGCAAAGCTGTCTGTCCTCCTCCCGATGATCTTTCAGACATTCATGTTAGTCATGATTGAAGGTCAATGTTGTTTTGCAGACTCACCTGTCTTGTGAAAAAAGAAAAGTTGTATGAAATCTGTAACCGGCTCAAACTGGTCCAGGGCTTGAATCCATCGAGAAAGGGCAGACGGTTCCCTATTTACTGTGCAGACCTTTAGAAGATTGGATAGCAGCTGTGCAACAACAAGAGCGCTTTTCTCTGTGCTGCTTCATGTCTGACTTAAAAAAAAATATATAACAGAGATCCAAGGCTCCTCCAGCTGCGTGTGCTCAAAGTGCATGGTTGATGATTTCTTTTTATGTCTATTGATTGTGTCCAACTTTAGAACCAACTCTTAATCTCCCGTTTACAGAAGTACACCATATTCTAAACAGTTTGTAAGTGATTTCTCCTCTGGTTTATCTTTCTCATTCAGGCTGCATTATACCATTTTACACCCCAGTGCCTCGCCCTTCATGGCATCAGCATGTGTACGCTGACCTAACCTCGTCTCTAGAGACATTCGGTCCGTCCTATGTCTGACGACAGCGACCCAAAGCCCTACCTGTACTCAACCCTGGAAAGTCGAGAGCGGAACCGGGAAAGGATCAGCTTTCACGTGGAAGAAGCAGCGGGCCCGAGCTGCGGCTCCGTTAGCCAGCTTAGCCACATGGCCAGCGGATACAGTGAGGCTTGTGGGCGGCGGGACGAGGTCGAGCTGGAACCGGAGCTGGGCTTGGCCTCTGAGGGGAGCGACAGCAGCCATGAGCACCCGGCCTCACCTGGCTCCCCTCACGACGACAGGAAGCGGCCGCGCCCGACCTTACACGAGGATGTGGAGATGGGCGGCAGCGGCTCGAGTGGGAGTGGGACGGAATCCCATGGTAACGAGTCGCACGGCAATGAGTCCCACGGCAATGAATCCGTGGGCAGCTCCAATGGCAACAGCAAGGATTCGGCCCTCCATGAGTCTTCAGGGAGCAACAAGAGGTGAGGACGCATCTTGAAGTCAATGCGCTACTTACCCATCACAAAGAGGGAGCGGCCAATCTCTGAAGCAGGTTCATTAAATGGAATTGAAGGGCCGTTTTTTTTAACTGAGTCGCTGCTGTGGTTCTGTGACAGTGACTGTTGGACTAAGAGGGGGAGAGATTGCTTTGTTGCTCAGTCTGAGACAGACAGCAAAAACACAAAGGCTCTTGGCATAGTTTCATTCAGACTTGTTATCACATTCAAGAGAGAAAGGAATCATAGGTACAGGAGGAATGGAAGTGACTCATGCTTGTCAGTCAGTGTTGGGCCCAGTTGTTTGCCTCATGATAGCGTCCCTCCATATTTGTGAAGCCTTATCATACAAGGATTCCCAGATGGTGTTTCTATAACACCGGGTCCTTGACCTACCTTCAGATATTGAGTCTCATGTGTTGTTTTGGACATCGTTGTTCTTTAATCGTGTTCTGTTGTGGGCTCTGCCTGTACAGCGTCTTAAATAACACGACCTGTTGATTATGGTTCCAGCTCCAACTCTCACAGCCCATCGCCGCCCAGCAGCTCCAACGCCTTCAGTCTGGTGAGCTCAGAGCAGGACAACCCGTCAACTAGTGGCTGCAGGTTTGTTCACAGCTGACACACACACACGCCCCCCCAGCCCAGTGTACATGCACGATTAGCATACCCCGTACAGAAGCTACCCCTCCGCCTCATCATCGCACTTCAGAGTGTGACATTGCGAATGAGACCTTGTCATTTTGACACGCGTGTATCTGTCTCATGTGCGCCCTGCAGCAGCGAGCAGTCGGCCAAAGCCAAGACTCAGAAGGAGCTCTTCAAGACCCTCAAGGAGCTCAAGATGCACTTGCCTTCTGAGAAAAGGAGCAAGGGCAAGTCCAGCACCATCAACACGCTCAAGTATGCACTGCGATGTGTCAAACAAGTGAAAGGTAGGAGACACTTGTGTTTTATACACATTTACAAGTGTCGGTGATTGACTGACGAATGCACGTTTATGATTATCTTAAGTTTAATAAACATTTTTGACCAATCAGGAGCATCCAGTCGGAATTTTGTCCCAGATTTTCTGGATGTAACATTAAAGGTGTGGGTGATGTTGAGATGCCACCACAATGCTTAGAAATGTCTCGGCTTGCTCACCACGCGCAATGTGAGTTGATGTTTGCATTGATGCACATTTAATTTTGATCTGCAGCCAACGAGGAATACTACCAGATGCTGATGATCAATGACAGCCAGCCATCAGGGTTCGATGTATCATCCTACACCATCGAAGAAATCAACCGCATCACATCAGAATACACCATGAAAAACAACGTAAGTCGCTCTGATCTTTCAGTAATTATTAGTTACTTGATCTAGAAAGAACACTTATTTGGGTCGTCCTGAAATGAAACGACACTCAACGGGTTTGGTTTTCCTCCGTCTTCTCTGTAGGACATATTTGCAGTTGCCGTGTCACTCATCACCGGAAAGATCGTTTACATCTCAGACCAGGCAGCGTCCATTTTGAACTGCAAGAGGGAACTCTTCAACAATGCCAAGTTTGTGGAGTTCCTCACGCCGCAGGATGTCAGCGTGTTCTACAGCTTCACCACGCCGTATCGGTTGCCTTCGTGGAGTATGTGCACCGGAGCAGGTAGCAGCCTCAAGACTAAAAGCATAGAACTTGACAAAAATTGATAAACTGGGCGGACACGGCCCCACATGTCATGGGTATGAGGCTTCCATCTCCCACGTGTAACACCCACACCACCTCATTATACATGTGTGCTTATTCCCCTCATGTAGCTCCCCCCGCACACACATGGCAATACACGCATAACACCTATTTCATTAACATGCCTCATCACACTTTGTGGACCGCACGCCCACTCAAACACCTGCCATGTATTTGGTGAAGGTTTTATTTTGTGCATGTGAGTTCGTCAAATGCAAACCAGCCCATGAGCTGGGAGATGACTTGCATCAGAAGTCATTACTCTGGTTGTGCAGCTCTCTCTAAATGTCTGGACCATGAAAGAGCAGCAAAGAAAAGCCGTTGTCAGTAAACTGAACACAGCTTGGTGACGATTAATCAAGCTGAATTGAATATTCCCACTTTTACAGTGAAGAATCTGTTAAGGGAAAGGCTCTGTAACTATATTGATTGTTTGAACTCTGACATGAATATCGATTGATTTCTTTTTTTTCAAGTTGGACATGAAATCAACCACTCTTCCTTTTTAATGCCATTTCAATCCATTAGATTTATCGACGTGTGCTGGAGTCGATTGAGGCCTTTCACTTTAACAGCAGTTGTCTAAGCGATAAATCAGTTGCATGCTTAAATTGCAAGTTATTTTTAGCGCTCTTCTCCCCCAGTGGTCTCCAAGCCTGAGTTTAACTGTGCATACTGTGTGAAGTATGGATTCATCGGGTTATGCACTCATCCCACCTTGTCGCCTGTCCCTTATTTAGAGTCGTCTCCCACAGAGTGCATGCAGGAGAAGTCCTTCTTCTGTCGCATCAGGTGAGAGACAGCCGCTTCTCTGATCAATAGTCTGGTCTCGGTCGGAGCAGGACGTCAGGAGGAAGTCAGCAGCTGTGAGCTTCTGAACTGTAGCTAAAACATAATACACAGCCGCACTGCAGGGTCCATCGCCGCCATTTACTTGATTAGTGGTCTGACCCTCTTGCTTATAAGAGCCATGATTATGAATTAAATCAAATAATAATAGAACCTAATGAGCTCATGATTCAACAGGCTTAGTTTTATTCTTTATCTGCTCTTTGCTGCAACCTACTTAAAGCGCAAGCTTTAATGCAGACTGCTACACATTTGGGCAAACTATAACTTGTGTTCTAATGCCACGTGTGTTTCAGTGGTGGTAAGGAGCGCGAAGGAGATCTGCAGTATTATCCTTTCCGGATGACTCCCTACCTGATGAAAGTCCAGGACGCTGAGCTGGCTGAAGAACAGTTCTGCTGCCTCCTGCTGGCCGAAAGGGTGCACTCCGGATATGAAGGCGAGTCTCACCATCACAAGCAGGATGTAGGGAAAGATGCACATATGGAGCGGAATTTATGACACACACCGATAATAATAACACATGTAACTCACATTATGGCACAGAACCTTGGAGCTTTAGCCACGATGATCATTTAATTGGGCACAAAGGAGATGATATAGATCTGAGTGTAACACATTCCAATGAAGTTATGCACATATTACCATGACTGTTCATGTTTATTATGAGGGCGTATGTTGTTGAAGATAATCTTGATTCAGCATGAAAAGATCAGACTATACAAAAACATCTCGTCTTACACAACTAAAGAAAATATGTTTTGGAAAAATAATTACAGTATAAAAAGTTTGGAAAGAACCAAAAAAAACCCTCTCTCTCTCTCTTTCCCTCCTCAGCTCCCAGAATTCCCCCTGACAAGCGCATCTTCACGACCACACACACTCCTAACTGTGTGTTCCAGGATGTGGATGAGAGGTCAGTGGGTTGAACGCACCATCATTCCTACACAAGTGCTGTTTTCAGGTGTTGTTTGTACCGTTTCCTGTTTTTGTCAGAAACTGTAAATGTTGTTTCTCCATCAGGGCTGTTCCTCTGTTGGGTTACCTCCCTCAGGACCTGATCGGGACCCCTCTGCTGCTCAATCTGCACCCAAGTGACCGACCCATAATGCTGGCTGTGCACCGCAAGAGTACGTGCCTTTCATTAGAGATTGTTTTGTTTGATGTTCCCAGATATTTTGGAAATGTATGCTGCTCGGCGCTGTGATGCTCACACCCACGTTCTGTTGCAGTTCTTCAGTATGCGGGTCAGCCCTTCGACCACTCCTCCATCCGTTTCTGTGCACGCAATGGCGAGTATGTCACCATCGACACCAGCTGGTCCAGCTTCGTCAACCCCTGGAGCCGCAAGGTCTCCTTCGTCATTGGCAGACACAAAGTCCGGATGTGAGTGTGCACCATGTCATGGTTACAGATTCCAGGCATCCGCTGTGATCTGTTGGAGTGCATTTCCCTTTCAACACCAGATGACAACACAGGTGTCTGTTTTTAGGGGTCCTGTGAACGAAGACGTTTTTGCAGTGCCTGCTTTCCACGGAGGGAAAATCATGGACTCTGACATCCAGGAGATTAGTGAACAGATCCACAGGCTGCTGCTCCAGGTATACATCAACACACTGGGGATACATGATATCATTCAAGCATCTGTCCTTTTCTCTAACAACCTTTTCTGTACTCAGCCGGTCCACAATATGGGCTCTAGCGGTTATGGTAGCCACGGCAGCAACGGTTCTCACGAGCAGCTGGTGAGCATCAGCTCGTCCAGCGAGAGCAACGGGAACGTGGCCCTCGGGGTGGCGGCGGAGGAGACGGGCAAGGCCAAGCCGCCCAGGACATTCCAGGAGATTTGTAAAGGGGTCCATATGGAGAAGAACCTGGATTCTCAGGTCTGCTTGCACTCCCCCTCATCTCTACCAAGCAGAGCTGAGCAGAAGAAGAGCACTGACGGTGAGTCCAAATTCAGATGACCACGCCTGTTCCAGTGAGAGGGAAGTCAGTATTGTCTCCATTTTCTCATCCGTCTCTTTATCTACTCTCTCACTGCAGCAGCTCAGAAGAGTCCACCGGGGCGTCTGAAGGACTCCTCGCCCCATCTTCAGGTCAGAGACAGTACTGCAGCCGCCACAGAGGACTTCACCTGCAAGGACCAGAGCGTTTGCTCCTACCAGCAGATCAGCTGTCTCGACAGTGTCATCAGGTGAAGGACCTGCCTGTGATGACAGATGTGTCAAAGATTGTGTGTGTGTGTGTGTGTGTGTGTGTGTGTGTGTGTGTGTGTGTGTGTGTGTGTGTGTGTGTGTGTGTGTGTGTGTGTGTGTGTGTGTGTGTGTGTGCTCTCTGATTGACTCTGTGTTTGTTCCCTCAGGTACCTGGAGAGTTGTAACACCCCCATCACTGTGAAGAGGAAGTACCAGTTCTCCACCAACACCAACTCCTCCAACTCAGATGATGGCAAGAAGGGCTCAGAGGAGGCCATGGCTCAGGATACGAACACAGGTATGTGGATCTCACCAAGATCCAGTTCCTCAGTGTTGTTTATTTTCGTCGTTGCTGTATTCTGCACCTTATGCAGTACAAGAGATTTGACTCTAAAAACTAGAGCTAACCGATGACCTCTGTCTTTAACCATCCAGACTCTTTGATGCTGGACACCCAGCCAGGCCTCTCAAACATGAAAGCACCTAAAAAGCCTCCATCCGGGGCGGCTGCAGTGGTGGGAGGCCCCCTGACCCCCCTCACTCTGCCTAGCAAGGCTGAGAGTGTGGTGTCCATCACCTCACAGTGCAGCTACAGTAGCACCATTGTCCACGTGGGAGACAAGAAGCCTCAGCCTGAGTCTGGTGAGCTTCTACATCCAGTTCAGAGCTGTGTTCAATCCAGTCTCACTCAATAATTAACTCTCTTCAAGAGATGTTAATGGTTTTGACTCATTTTTACAGAAATAATTGAGGATGTGGCAGAGAGCCCGGCGCCTCCAGCTCTGCCCGTCAGCATGGTGTCGCCGCTGAGCCAGGAGAAGGAAGCCTACAAGAGGCTGGGACTCACCAAGCAGGTGCTGGCAGCGCACACACAGAAAGAAGAGCAGGCCTTCCTCAGCCGCTGCAGAGAACTCTGCAACATCAGGAGCTTCCAGAAGGACTGTACCAAATATCTGCACAGGCAGAGAGGCCAAGGCAATGCTGAAGGTAGGCCCATTTAAACCAAGCCTCCCTCTGCTGTCATTTTATCATCACTGCGTTTGGTCTCCTGTTCCAACACAACCTTCTGGCTTCTCAATGTATCAACAGCAGAATCGTCGGGACCCCGAGGTGCTATCAAACAGGGCACCACCAGACCTGAGACCACCGCCAAGAAGGGCAACCGCAACAGAAAGTCAAAGAAGCCCCGAATGAAGCATCCTGATTCATCAGACAGCGCCGCGTCTAACCGCAAGCCCCGGCCCCCTCTGCAGGGCCTCAACCAGACCTCGTGGTCGCCGTCTGAAGCCTCTCAGTCGGCTTTCAGTGTCTCCTACCCAGCCATGGTGCCTGCATACCCGCTGTACTCACAAGCACCCGCTGCCCCAGCCCAGCCAGCCCATCTTGACCACTCGCTGTCCACTGGCTTCGGAGAGGGGCAGAGCACGCAGGCTCCACCCACAGCCACTCCGTTCCCCACCCCTATCGTTACACCCGTGGTCGCTCTGGTTCTGCCAAATTACCTCTTCCCCCAAATGGGACAAATGGGACAGCTGGGGGCTGCTCCCAGTTCAGCGTTTTTTCTAGAGCAGTCCCAAACGCAACCTGCGTACAGTACCCAGCAGCCCTTTCAGCCCCCGCAGCCCGCATACAGCACACAACCCCCCTTCACTAACCAACAGTTCCCCGTGCAGACTGCCTACACCCCCCAGCAGCCATTTCAACCCCCTCAGACCGCCTACACTACCCAGCAGCCTTTCCAGGCCCCTCAGACCGCCTTCCCTGCCCAGCAGCCCTTTGCTGCCCAGCCATCCTTCCCTGTCCAGACTCAGTTTGTCGGTCAAACCCCTTATCCGGCGCAGCCTTTTTCCTATGGCCTCGACCACGAGCCCCCCAAAGTCCTAGCCGTGGAGTCCCGAGAAGGAGCAGCGTCTCGCTCCTCCACACCAGTCTCTGGGACCCGGGACCCAGCGACGTCACCACCGCTGTTTGAGTCGCGGTGTAGTTCACCTCTGCAGCTCAATCTGCTGAGCATGGAGGAAGGGCAGCGGTCAGTGGAACGTCAGGACAGCGCAGCGCCCTCTGCTGGAGGCCAGGGCAGCAGCACGGCAGCAGCATCAGGCGCAGGGGCAGTAGGGGAGAAGAATGGTGGCGCAGCCAAGACTGAAGACTATCAACAGGTGAGGCCCAAGTCACTGATACACACACACACACACACACACAGCGACATTTCCACCTGAAGCCTGCCATAGTTTTTATCTGATGGTTTTCCTCCTTGTTTCTCAGATGGAGTCTCCAGGAGATGAGGCTCATAGCGAGGGCAACTCTTCGTCCTGCGACCTGCTGGACATCCTGCTGCAGGAGCAGGAAGACTCTCACTCCGGCACTGGATCAGCCACGTCTGGGTCCATGGGCTCCAGATCAGGTTCAGGATCCGGATCGGGATCAGGCTTGGGCTGCAACGGCTGTGGTACCTCAGCCAGCGGAGCCTCTGGCAGCAGAACAGGTCAGCAGGCATATTTATTTTGCATTGTCATGATACAACTAGTTTCTCTTTGGTAGTTATGAACATTCTATCAATGCCAATACGTCTTTTCTGACCCTTTTCCTGTCAATTAAAAACTGAGTAGGAAGCAGCAACACCAGCAAATACTTTGGCAGCGTGGACTCCCTGGAACACGACCCCAAGACAAAGGCCAAACCCAAGGCCAGGGGCAAAGAAGGCTCTGAAGTTGGCCAGTCACAGACCAAAGTGTCCACACAAGGAGAAGGAGAGCATTTAATCAAATACGTTCTCCAGGAGCCGCTCTGGCTGCTCATGGCCAACACTGACGACAAGGTCATGATGTCCTATCAGATGCCTTCGAGGTAAGTCCTGACTGCAGTTCCATTTTATCTTATTTTTAATTCCAGAAATGCCTGTGTCTGGCAAGCACATCTCCACCAGACTGTGAACCAGCAGCCAGCGTGACCACAGGCCGAGCAAACAGAACGCAGACACTGCACTAGTTCACCAAAGACAAGTGTCATAAACACAGAATGAATGTGTCTCAATGGTCGTTCATGTGTTTTCCGGATGGATAGGGACATTCAGAAGGTCCTGCGGGAAGACAAGGAGAGACTGAGGCAGATGCAGAAGAGCCAGCCTCACTTCTCCTCGGACCAGCGACGGGAGCTGCTGGAGGAACACCCCTGGATGCGGAGGGGAGGTCTGCCTGCGACTATCAACGTGAAGGTGAGCGTCAACATGAATTCCCATCAGGGGCTTTTTTTCTTTTCTTTTTTTGTTTAGATTAGTTTTATAGAAGACGTTCATTATTTATTATTTATTTATTATTATTTGTGTTCAGGAGTGTGTGTACTGTGAGGACACAGTAGGGCCGCCCATTGAGGAGGACCTGCTGGACATGGACATGGGTGAACTGAGCGACGAGCTCAGCCAAGAGGGTCCGAGCGACCAGAACCAGCCAAAGGGTCCTCAACCTCGAGCAGACTCTGGCTCCTGAACACACAACACTGACCCTCACGTCACCAGCAGGGGGACACAAAGACACTTGAGCAGCCACGGACCCTCATGATGCACACACTCTGTGCGAGCAGTGACATTCCACACAGGAACGTACATACAAGCAAACAAGCAGAGCTGATGAGGATGTGCTTTGTTTGTGTGTACGTGTGAATGTGTGTACTTTATATAAGAGTGCTATTGGAGCGCAGTTCTGACTGCACACAGACAGGGGGCGGCAGTGCTTTGTGTTCAGTTCACACACCAGCACTCTGAAATGACCAGGGTGTGCGGTTGGTGACCTTTAACCCTTTCATTTTATCCAATAGTATCCCCATCTTCTAAAGTAAAATCAAGAGTTATTACCAAAATACATATTAATTTAAAGTTAATTTGTTTGAAGAATATAAATGTCATAATTGGTTCCACTCAGACACAACAGCCGCTTGGACACTGGCAGAAAACTCACCTGGCATCTGGTGCACATCTGATCCTGGAGGACATCGTATTTATTTTTTCACAGATGATGTATGAAGTCATTATTTCAAAGCTAAAGCCAAATCGACTCAGCCGAGAGATGGTACCCACGAGAACAGTGTTTACAGTTCCCACAGCTGGATGTTTGAAGTCACATGAGGCTTTAACTATAAACTGGATCTTATACGTCCCCGTGTCAGAAGAACCTCAGAGTGCTGTGGACCACTGCAGACCTTAAGACCACCTCTATGTGCTATAGAGGTGGAAGCTTCTGGGAATGATCTTTGTCAGCGAGCAGCGGCGACAGGATGTAGAAACTTGAGGTTGCCAGTCAAGTTCAGAGCTCACGAAATGTTTATTTTTTCTAAGATCCAAGATCTTTTTGCTTCTCACCTCCACTTTCCTTCTAGGTGATACAGTCCTTTGTCCTTTTTATAGGTAGAAACACACATGCGCTCATACATATATATTTGTATGTATATATATTCTGTTGTAAAATATTGTAAAGTAATATTCTTGTCCTGTCTATGGTGCAGCTCTACTACAAAATGTCATTTTTGAACAAATCATTACCATTTTAGAGATTTATTCATTATGCAAAGTTACATTGCCTCCAACTGCACCCTCTGTGGACTGGGCTTCACCTCCACACAGAGAAACCTTTTTCTTTTTTTTCTACTATTCTGGCATAGCTCAAACGCCACCATTAGGACCACCACCAGGTGTCCGTGCCACTTGACGCCGGGGGCGAACACTGAGCACTGAAATCGTGTGGCATGGTGGGAAAACAGCGTCACAGTTGTAGCACACAATGGGACCATGTCAGTGAGCTTCTGTAGAAATCAGGCTTACACAGGAAACGGCAGCGGCGGCGGCCCCCTCGCCTTCTGACGTGTAGTGGTGAAGGAACCGACACGCGTCGACTCCGTGTAGTTGACGTCGAACAGTGTGAGAACTGGGAACAACTTTGGTGCTAAGGTAGAGACAGTGAAGGCGGGGGGGGGGGGGCTTCTGAATGTAACACAGATGGACCCAAAATCATCTCGTTGGGTTGGTTTGTTTCTTCTGTTTTATTTTTCGTCTTATTTCCTGTTGGCTTTTCAGAACTGTTTTTTGTATCGCACTCTCAAAGAAAAGGGGCTGTTTCCTGTCTTGAACGTTGAGGATGGACCTTACCTCTTTTAATTCCCAGGTCACGTTACTGTTAGCAGGACACAGTGACACAGTGTCTCTCATTCATGTCTTCTTGCGTACAAAACATCGTCAAAGGGGGCGTTCACCCGCATGTGTCTGAACCAGTCTGAGCTCGTAAGTGTGGAAATGTGAACGCCTCACGTTTCTCTGAAGAAGTTCTAACAAAGAGGGAAATGCATTTGAAATGCACTACACACTGGTGGGCTGGTAGCAGCACCCTGATCTGTAAATGCCGACGGTTCTGACACCTGATGTCGCGTAAGTTGGTTTTGTTGCCGCTGTATGAATCTTTGATGAGTTCAACTAGCACAGTTCTGTGCTTTATTTTGTAGTTAAATTGTCTTGTTTGACACGTGGAAGCCATGTTGTAATAAAAAACCACAGGAACATGCATGACCAGTGTGACTCATCTGTTGCCGACCGACTGTCAGTCACACAGAAACTCATCAGGTCAACTCTGGCTCAATGAGGAATAGTGGAGCAAAAATTGAAGGACAACACAACAAAACTTTGTTATTGAGATATACCAGGCATCAATTTCCTATATATCTATCAGCCGTACAGCTAACAGGCTGTTCTCACCGCAGCTGCTGTAGCTCCACCTCCAATTATTGTATTTATTTCTTTCAAAGAAACTAACGAACCTTTCGATTAGATGAACGTGAGTCCAGCGCTGGTGTGGGTGTGACCAGGCCTGCTGGGTGTGATGAGGTGCGGGGAGGAGCACCAGGGAATGGCAGGCCTCTCCCGGGGGATCTGTTTCAGCGCCATATGCTCGCCCCTGCCGTTGAGTCTCCCTCACGCCAACTGTTGTATCTCGCTGACCTTTGACCTCAGAAATCATATGCATGGTCACAAGCTCACAGCTGATACACATGGGCACAAAAGTCCTGTGTGAACAACCCCCCCCCCCCCCCCCCCCCCCCCCCCCCCCCCCCCCCC
>JAFBJW010000075.1:3124430-3154916 GCA_016785235.1 Pseudorhombus dupliciocellatus
TTTTCACCCCCCCCCCCCCCCCCCCCCCCACCTCTGGCACAAGCACCACCTTTGTCTAAAACTGTGCTTCGTGTGCTCCTCTGTCGTTTTCAGTTCACCGATTCATCCTTTGATCAGAAGGAGGATTCCTACAGTCTTTAACTCTCTGCATACATCTATACGTATATACATATACGTCCGCTTTATTACTAATAATGCTTAAATCAATCATATCTTCAGAGCCAACTTGTTTGAGTTGGCAGGAATTTATTTATGATTTTAATTGTGTGAGGATTTTTTTCTTTCACGGGGTCTGGGTGTGTTTTCCCTTTCCCCAGTATTCCAGGTCCCTTGTGATACACCGTTGTGAAACGCGTTGTCAGAAAATCATTATTTAAAAAAGGTTTTCATTGTAACAAGCAATCAGATGGATGGAAGCTCTACACAATTGCTCCTGCCCTCTCTCTCTGTCTGTGTCTCTTTTTCCAGCCACCCCCTCCTCATTTCTCCCCTCTCACCCCGAGCAGATGTCCACCCACAGAGTCTGGTTCTAGAGGTTTCCTCCAGTTAATGAGGGACTTTTTTGTCTCTGCTTTCCCTGTTGGCTTTTTCCACAATGTTGTCAGGTATCTGCCTCCAGTACCAGATTCACCAGAAATATGTCTTGCCTTGTTCCAAAAGGTGATACTGTCAGAAAAAAACTATCTTCAGAAATCACAATTGCTTTGTGTGTGTGTGTTTTCTCTTTGAAGAACCTGAGCTTGCTTGGATCCTCTTTTCAACTCGGAGGCCTTTTGACGCTCCTCTGTCAAATGCCCGTCAAAGCTTTGATCACCGTGTCTCCTGCGTCTGCTCCCATTTCAATGCCTTTCCTCCGACGTTCACACCCGAGAGTGCTCCACCTTCCCCTCCGCCCCCCTGGGCTTGTCCTGCTGGTATTTCCAGATATTAGCCGTGGCCGTGTGGTGGACAATGAAAAGCAAGAGGTAAGTGTGTTCCTCCCCTGGTGGAACGCTCTCAACAGCTTTATGATTTGAGTTTGAAGCCCCCGCTGCTGCTGTTGCTGCTGCTGCCTCTCTGTGGGGAGACAGCTGTCCTCAGCCCGGACAGGATCTAACAGACCATTGTCAAACAGGTTCGGTGTGAGAGGGACGACACTTGCGGAGGTGCGACCCTTGTGGGCTTTTACGCATGGTGCGTCCCCGGGTGTGAAGGCACCGCAGCTCCGAGAAGAAGCAGGCAGAGAGTGAGGACATGGTCTTGATTTGCTGTGACTATTGACTTTAATGTTGGGCAATGGAGAGTTGCCCTGAGATGAAACAGTTGATCCTTTAATCAACTCACACACAAATAAATCCAGTGACATTATTTTATTTTGAAAACTCAAGACAATATACAGGCAACAACTTCTCTACACGTCAGTACAACACAAAGAGGTCATTCTGTAGGAGGCTACGCGGGTCCAGTAAACTACAGGCCTGTAATACAATAGAAATATTTTATATTAATTAATTAATCAGATGCAATCTTCTAAAAGAGCTTTTTACTCCTCATACAAAATCCTATGTACACAGAGTTATTGACAAAAACAAGTGTGAACGTCCGGAACTTGTTTTCGGTCCTTTGTTGGATTATAAGTGTGTTGATGGGGGTGGGGGCCTTCAGGTGTAGTGGTGGTGGGGGGGGTCACAACAGAGGACTCAACGCTGGGCGTCACTTCCTTTGAGAGGAAGGGCCCCTCCGACGAGAGAAAGGAAAACTCCACCTTCTAACACTCTGGTTTACACGCGTTCCCCTGTGATGTCCGAGGCGCTGGAGGAAGGTTTTCTCCTACATTTCCCAGAGTTCAAAGGAAATCCTGTCATCTCACTGCGATCAGCTGAAGGTGTAATGACGCTGAGCGATCCAAGGATTTTATTCCATTTATGATCCTCCTCAGGACTGTCGGGGCTCCTGTTGAACAGATTTGATTGTTGATAATCCATGCAGGGGTCCATCGATGCAGGATGTGTCCCCCAAAAAAGTGTAAATGAGGTGGAATGTTCCCTTATGTCAGCAGGAGGATCCAGCATTGTAGGACACACCCTTCATCCCCTGCTGCAACATGTGTCCCCTCCTGTCCTCTACCACGGTCTCCACATGGACTCTGGGTACGTCAAGGTGGGCATGCCGAGGCCCTCCCTGCTCTGGTTGTGCTCGCTGTCGGTGTCGTCCAAGTCGGAGCACAGGTCCTCGCTGGACGTGGTGGAAGGGGCCGGGGAGAAGGCCGAGGACGAGCAAATGGAGAGGCTCCGTCCTCCGGGCGAGGCGAGACTCGAGCAGAGCGTCTCGTCGGCCCCTTGCCAAGTGCTGCCGTTGCTCCCGGGGGCGTCTGCGATCAGATCCACCAGCACGTCCTGGAGGTGGTCCTCGTTCAGGGGCATGCACTCCAGCAGGTGGTTGAGGAGCTCCGCCGCCACCGTGGCGTCTATCCCGGGACAGCTGGACACAAACATGTGGACCTCGTGCATGCACTGGATGTAGCCGGCCGCAAACCTCTCACTGGCTTCAGTGGTCAGCGTGTCCGTTTCTGTGGGGGCGGGGGGGCAGTTGGGAATCAAATAAACATGAATGGACTCAGGTGATGCACCACAGCAGGTGGTTTTTCTCTACAGAGGATGGACTTGGTCAATACCTCATCCTCCTATAGGCTGGACTTTTTATTCCCCTATTGGACACATTGATAACCTTATAACATTATTCAATAAGGCTGGATAGCATCCTTTGAAACATCAGATTTAAACTGTGTAATAAATACTACACACAAATAGTCTGTCGGTTTTCCACATGCTATCTGTTCCTGATCAGGTCTGCGGGTTACAGAGGATGTAGAGTCTTGTCAGTCTATCATGTTCACAGTCTATTCTCATTGGTAACTAGCATCCGTGGACAAATCGGCACAGACCTTGGCTCCGGTTCTTCAAGATGTCCTCCACCTTCTTCACCGTCATCTCCAGCACCTCTGCGTTCTCCATTTTAGCGTGGATCTGTGTGAAAGACGAAGCAGAGACGCTTTGAGAAACAAAACCCAGCAGCGGTTCTACCTCCACGCATGCACAGGTGACGGTGGAGCCTCTGGCCGGCGCAGTGCGCAGCCTCCCCGCACTCACGTCTGTGTCAGCCAGCAAAGTCCGCAGCTCCTGCAAACTCTCGTTGATGCGAGCTCGCCTCTTCTTCTCCACCAGAGGCTTCCTGATCTGCGGGGACACAACAGATCACATTTTTTTTTTAGCGCGAGGACAGCGCGGCTCGTTGACAGGGTCCTGGTGGAGGACCCGATATGTGCGCGGAAGCAGCATCATGCGTAAAAACGAGGTCATAGATCCACATCCATCTCTGTCTCCCCTCTGCGTCGAACTCCTCGCGTTCAACTCTGTGAAGGTGATGCGTAATCCCGGCCGTGTGTGGACCAACCTTCCTGTCCGCCTTCTGGATCCCATAGCAGGGCTCGTCCTCTTCCATGTCTGGTCCGGTGTGGCTGGGCCGAGCAGAGGGGGCCATGTTGGTCGGATCGCCGCTTTCTGTCGACTCGTCTCCAGTGAGGAGGCAGCTGGCGAACACAACCGCTTCCAGGAATTGGAAAAAAAAAAAAAAAAAAAAAATCAACAAACTCGCAGGCGAGGCGAGGCGTCCCGTGTTTATTATGCAATCCTATTGAGACGTGCTGCTAGCGCTGAGTGGCTGTTGTTAGTATTTATAAGGGCTGATTTACATGTGAATGGGGGCTGAGCTGCTCTGGCTGGGGGACAACAGAGCGCACACGGCCGGAGCCAATGAGCGCGCAGCGCTTTTGTCTGCGGCCAGGCCCGGTGTGCGCCTCGCAGAGCTGCCGCTGCTGGACGGCCTTTAATCACACACTTTGTTGGGTTAGCCCCGCCACCACCACCCCCACCCACCCTCCCATCCCTCTGCTGCCACTAATGAAGTGAGTGGACCCCCTCCCTCTGATGCACAGCACAGTATCACTCAGAATATGAGAGTGTCTTTACTGTTTCAGGCAGTAAACAGGTAAAACACGTCACCACAAGGCTTGGAGACGAAGCAAAATTAGCGTTGAGGCTTTTTTAAAATCATCTTTTTGAGTCAGATAAACAACGGTTGAATGGTGCATTACAGGGTGAAAGATGGAGACATGTGTCCATCTAGGAAATCTGAGCAAAGATCTGATGATCACATTCCACATGAAGCTGGGTCAGATGTGCGTGTTTGGGTCTGGCTTCTCCTCAGAGTTCAGTGTGGACTTGATAGAATCATACTCTCGTCTTTTACATGAACTCATTTGAGATGATTGTGTGAGCTTTCACGCACGGATATAATAATCCCCCCCCGCCTGCCTTTGTGGCCGGTCCTCAGCACGGCGGATGTAACGCGATGCCTTCAGCTGGCAGCTGCTGCCTCTGCTGCTCCTGGCGGCCCCTCGGTTCCAAACTGAATCAGCCGGGGGAATTAAGGGCCCTTCTCCAAAGAAAGCGACAGGTGCTGGTCGGCCTGCGCCTCGTTTGTTCTTGTTATGTGCGACTTCTGCTGATTCGTGCGCAACTGGATTCTCACGTCGCCTCTGCTCTGCTGCGAGAGACTTTATGACGTGAACTTCACCTGGTCTGGCCCACGTGATGCCTTCACTGAACCGTGACACGTCTGATGTTTTCATAACTCTCTGACTCCGCAGAATGAAACGGTGCTGACCTGTGATATCACTGTCGCTGGTTGGATGCGCTGCTTTGGTCCTTTGCGCACAGAATGCGCACTTGTTTATGCCTAATGGGGGCGCACAGCCCTCTGCCCTCGTTACTGAACATGCTTTGCACAGGCTATTGTCATGCAAATTGGCTTCTCAATGGAGCAGCAGCCCTGTCTGCCCGCAAAAGGGAGCACTGAGGCATCTGTGCCACCTTCCAGGTAGAACGGTTCAAGAACAGGTGCTCGTTTTTGTGCACGGCATCTCCACATGTCCGCAGGAGGCACCACTAACGAACCATAGGCCAAATGAGTGTCACAGCTTTGAAGTGGAGGGGCTGTGGCACCTCGCCACCCATGAATCCGAGTAGCAGAGCTTTAATGATGTGGACTGCGGAGAGAGCAGCTGTCTCGCAGCTCGCTTTTGTTGCCGAACGAGCCGAGGGACCAGACGCCCCCTCTCCCACCCCACTTCAGGCCCGCCGCCTGGCGCCATGTGGCGCCCAATCATAACGGTAAGAATAGCAGGAGAACTGACCATATGCACGATCTATCTTTATGATTTACACAAGAGTCTCAGCTTTTTAAAAGCATACATGAGTCTGGCTTTGGTCTGAGCTACATATGATTATCTTATATTGATGATTTATATTAACTCTATGTTCAGAGAGGTCAGATCAACAGGCTGGATTCCCAGTTTCTGCTGTTTCAACCTTGCACTTACAAAAACACCTCGTCACATCTACTTGCTGCAATCATTGTTCAGTTTGAGGTCAGCCGCTGGTGTATGGTCCTTTCAACCATGAGCATCAGCTTTTACAATCGGCCCAATTCATTTATTTAACATCACCAACCCCCACCCTGATTAACCCATCTCTATGGGCATCCAGCCACGCAGACATCTTGGCATTTTGTCCAGGTTTTGAGTCACCTTTTTATTCAATAACCTCAAACAATGGAGATGCATTTCTTTGTCCCAGTAGGCTGAAACTGGAATTCAGCCATTGTAATTTTATCACACATACCTGTGCTGATCCTGCGGTGGAATGTGGAAATAACTTAGAGAAACAAAAACACAAAACATGAAACTGAGGGTAAATATGATGATGATGATGTTCCATTGAATTTAAACTTAAAACTTGAAATTGCTGAGGTTGGAGCTAACATGGTGTTGTGCTGGGTTGACAACAAACAGCCAGCACATGAGCTCTCCATATAGATTTATATAGCTTCAATAAAGTCCCCAAATGTTAATATAAATGTTAATGGTAATCATGTTATGATAAACTTTTCCATTGCCATATATATTTGTGGTCTTCAATGTATATTCTCAGTGTGAGACCAACCTACAATGTTATGTCTCAGACTTGTATGCCCACTATATTAAAAAGGTAAAAACAAAAAACATAGGATTCTATTCGCTTTGCATAACATGTAAAATATTTTTATTATTATTATTATGTTTAGGTTAATTATACAGTAGTTCAGGAGGACATAAAAATCTATATGACAACAAGCAAGTGGTCTAATAAGCAAAGTCACGCCTTATAACATCAAATAAATAAAGCTGTTAATACAATAAATACATGAAAGATTAATAAGAGCCTTCTAGAATGCAGGCTACGAGAAGTTGACTTCTGAAGAGAAGTACTGAGAAAAGGATCATTAAAGCGTCTACAATAATAATCACTGGGACCAAACCGTCCCGCATGTTTGTCTTCTGAGCTTGATATATCTATAAGATACATAACAGAGGATGGTCTAACAAAATGGAGAACCAAGATCATTAATCCACCCCGTTCACCAGGGCCTCCACATCTCCAGCAGCCCCAGGTGGGAGCTGTGCAGCGCGGCCCTCTCCTGACGCCCAGCTGCATGGCAGGTGGGCCCCTCTCTCTGGAGCTGCCTCCCAGACCGGCACTCTCCTCTGAGGGGTGTACTGGGGACAACTTGGCCGACTGGAGGAGGGACAGTGTGTCTGCACGTGGACTGAGTGAGGGCCTGCTCCTCAGAGGACCTGGGCAGGGACTTGAGGAGGTGGTTGAGAAGGCGGGAGCCCAGGGTCTTGTCCATCCAGTCACACGTGAGCAGCATGTTGTGGACCTCGTGCATGCACTGGATGTATCCCGTGCTGTATTTCTGCTGGGCCTCCAGGCCTGAGGAGGAATCTGCAGGGGAAGGAGGGAAGAGGAGTTGAAGTAATAGCACCCCCTAGTGGTGAAGGCACGACATGCATCAATTGAAGCATGGTGAACTGCTGTCATCTCTCAAAGCAAACTGCCCAACAATACAATAATTAAAGACAGAGCCCCCATTTATACACAATATATATATTATTATATATTCACATTTGATGGTGACCTACTATATATACATATATACTGCTGTCCCCTGCTGAATCTACTCAGTAACTTGATTCACATTGGTTCCCATCAGACAACAAACATGGCAATCTGAAGTGTGCATGCATTAGAGCCACCTTAACGCTTAATGGTCTATAAAGAGTATGAGATGATGTCCCTCACCGCTGAGTTTACTGCCCTGGATGTTCTGCAGGTGTTTTACTGTCATCTCCAGGATGTCCGCTTTCTCCAGCTTGGATTGCTGTGGAGATACGAGCAGCGCATCAGCCTCGCGTGTTTACGCACAGATGGAGAGGAGAGGCGAGGCGTGAGGGAGTACTCACATCAAGTCTGAACGCTCCGATCACTGTGTCTTTCAGCTGCTCCAAACAATTGTTGATCCTCTCCCGGCGTTTCCTCTCAATGAGCGGCTTCCTGAGCTGTGAAGGTAGAGAAGTGCAGTCGGTTAAAGGGTTGGGGCCCCACGGTGGAGGACCTATATGTCAAACCCACCCCTGCTACAACCCGGGCGTAAAATACCTTCCTCTCCTCCTTGGCACTGGGATGTTTCCCCATGTTGTGCGCCATGGATGAAGCAGTCATGTTTCCCCTTCCCTCTGTGTCCGCTCCTGTGCCTTCTCCTGTGAATCTGAGCGCGTCTCTAGGGTCCTCGGCGCGCCACGGCCCTCGTATTTATAGGGCAACATTAGCATGTGAATGCCGCAACTCTTTGGCTGCGGGATTTTCCCACACACGGGGTCCCATCAGTCAAGACTGACAGGTCACTGGCTCCATTCAATAACCGAGAGACCCGGCCTAGAAAGAAAAAAAAAAAAAAACACTCAAAAGCGACAGATGTCCAGCCTGAAACCATGCGCCGACCCTCCGCACCCTCCGCCCTGCAGCTTCCTCCTCTCCCAGGGAGGAACAACAACAGTGTGCAGTTACCGGGCTCTACTCCGGGGAGCCCCTCGCTCATTCTATTCAGCCGCAACTTTACACTACCTGCGAAGAAGCCAGACCCATCCCCTCAGAACCCAGGGGAAGACACAGCGAGGACACAATGGACCGACAAATCACCCGATGTGAATAACACTTACCTGCAGCCATCTTTACTGTCACACTGATCTACAACAATTCCACATGTGGCACACGCACACCTGCTGCAGCTGGACACACACACACACACACACACACACACGCTTGTGTTAACTGATGGTGAGCAGATGTCAGTTTGACCAGACCCCCGCTCCCCCCACCTCCATTTCTTTTTATGTTATTTCCCTTAAAGTTTTTTTTTTTTTTTTTTTTGGGGGGGGGGGGGGCTTTTTAGAGCCACGCGACTGCCAGGCGAATGCCGGGTCGTGGGAACCGCGTCCGAACAAAGGCCTCCATTCATCCGAACCTAATCAGCATGAAGAGAGTAGTAACCTCAGAGAGAACGGACAGGAGGAGGAGGAGGACGCGGAGGCCTTGGCAGGTGACCAGTGGATGACCAGCACCAGGCATCGCGGCCAGTCATACCACAGTAAAATGATGATGCCAGACACTGGGCGAACTGGGTCAGGTGAGGAGGAGAGACCCTGAGTGTGGAAGGCAATGAAGCTTTTGATGTTTCAGTGTCAACATCCTGCTTTCCTTGTTGCCATGGGATTGGCTACTGTTCTCGCTTCATCTTTTATAGTTATCAGTGAGTTCTAACCCTTTGTTAGCCCACATTTGGATAAGGAGGCTCATTCACAGGAGTGAGTAAAGGAGCATGTGTGCTCTGACAGTCACCAGTGACTGAAACATTTCCTGGAGGAGGTACAAATTAGATGCTTGGACGATTTGCTGATGTAGTGCTGCCAGTGTGGCCTCTACCCTCACCTCCTCCTTCCATGGAGGGTCTCCCATGCTGTGGGGCTGTGGGCCGCCAGCTGTAGGGCTTACATCACAAAATGTTAAATTATTAACAATAAAAACGGGAGACAACAAATGTCACCATCACCATCGACCTGAAAGTAGGTTAATTAGGCTGACAGCATCTTTAACTTGCTTTGATTTTCATTTAAGTGTGTGTGAGGAGGAGAGGCAGAGGGCCCAGGTGAGAGGAAAAGGAAAGACAAATGAGACTCAGGGCATGGAGATAGAGCGTCTAGGGACCTCTTGTGGACAGTAGGAGAACAGCAGGACTGAGGAGGATATTGCAGGGGAGAAAAAGTAGACGCTGGAGAAAGTGGTCGAGGGGAACTGATAAAGAACATCCTCTCATCCGATTTAGATTGTTTGGTAGTTTTGCTGTACTGTGTACTTCTACCCACAGCAGACACACCTGCAGCAACCACCATCACAAAGACTCAACTGACATTTAAAAAAGAAATTGAAATGTACAAGTATTGAATAAAGGTTGTTAGCCCTGTGAGAGTTCTCGTGTTAAATAGCATATTATATTAGTTTGTGTGAAAAACAGAAAAACAAAGATCAGAAAATCTAAGGAACCATGTTCAAACAAATATACAGAACAGAAATTCTTGTTACGATGATGATCACAGGCATAAACTTTATACTCAAAGCCTGGTGCATCAGAGTGAATCCACAGTAAAGACCCTGGATATATTACTGGACTCAGAACTAGATTTTAAACCACACATAAACAACTGTCTACCACAGGCTTGCTCAACATCCCCAAAACACAACTATAAACAGTTTTGGGGAAGCAGCTTTCAGTTGCGATGCACCAAAGGTTTGGAACAAACTCCTACCACGCTGCTTCTATTGACAGTTCTAAGAAACTCAAGACATGTCTCTATGATCTTGCTTTTAATACATTTGATGGTTGTTGTTGTTTTTTTTTTTTTTTTCTTATTGCTAACATGTTCTTACTGAGCTCCTATCTCAGGTCTTGTATTGTATTGGGGTGTAAGCACTGTGTGCTCTCCCCTGTGTTCTCCAGTCTACATATTCACATTGTGCACCCAGCATTCTGTGCCCGCGGCGTCAATGCGCCCTCCTCGGACCACCTGCCATTCCCGCGCACTGGAGCTGCGCTGTTGCCATGACGCCAGACGGCCGCAGGGGGCGGTAGCCTCAGTCGCAGTCAGTGAGCAGCGCTGCGCTGTTAGCGTTAGCGGTCGCACTCACAGAGAGAATTAGGAAACGGGGGCCGCACAATTAACTATAGTACCAACCAACAAGGGGAGGCGACGAGCGAGGAAAACAAAGCGCTTCTTGTTCCGAGGAGCCCCTGACTTGCCTCCTGCTGCCTGCACACATCGGGGGAAACGAGTGAGAACGCCGTCTAAGGTACTGCATTGTATACATGATGCTACGTATAAATATGTGCACGCTTGAAACGTTTGAGCAGCCCCAAAAACGGCTGCGCTGGAGTTAGCCAGCTAGCTGCACTTGCTAACGCTAGCCTACAGGGCTGCCCTCGGGGAACACAGAGGTTGTAGCCGAACTAGCTGGGCGATCTGCTAAAGTCAAGCGTGGGCTCAGAGCGCAGGCTAGCGAGCCGCCGCTGCCAGGCCCGGCTAGTGTTGTGCTAAGACGGCGAGCTAATGTTAGCAAAGGGACTGTCAAGAGGCGCTCTCCCCTACAGTGTTAGCTGTGTGATGTGGAGCTGCAGACGGGTTGTAAGCGCCAGGCCCACCCAGGCCTGCTGTGTGCCGTCCACAGACATTGACGCTCCGCGGAGAGAACCAGTGCACAGCAGGGTTAGGGCTGCGTTTAGTTTGGAGCGGGCTGCGGCAGACTACATGTCCCGGGTCCCTGCACCGTGTCCGCACTGCTCGGCTGACCTGCGCTAACGCCATCACCAATCAGAAGCCGTGAGGACCCGAGCAGGGGCTAGCACTTTACTTTGTGGGGTTCGTATTGAAACATATTGGTTGGCGATCTTGCGCGCGCGCACACAGATCACCTGCCACACACACCACGAGCTGTAACGTGACGCGCACAGCCTGGACACCAGGGTTAAAGTGACAGGTGTCGTGCCAAGGTACTTATCCCCCACACAAACTGTGGCCCCTGTGGAGGCAGCAGAGCCACGTTCCTGACCTCAGATTCCACCTGAAGACTCCCCACATGAGGGTCATTTACATGATAGTTTCACGTCTTGTTCAGTCAGGGGTGTGTAGCAAAGTAAAACGTGTCTCAGCAATCAAAGGAAATGCCTTCATGAGTCTGTACTGCTACAGAAAGTATTCAATGCAATGTTGAGTTGGGCAATCAGTGCAAACTTTAGTTCTTGGTTAGTCAGTCAGTACCAAGATCTCTGCCATCATTCTAACACAGGCTTATTTCTACCAGGCTATAATATTCTACCCATTCCATTATGCCCAATCTCAATTCCACTGTCAGGTGTTTTATTATTTACAAATACTCCACATTATAGTCAATAACCCTGGTGAATATGGAAACGTTTCTTCTTTCCTAATCAAAGTTATAATGTGACACATGTTAGATAATCCTGTACAATTCTTAATATGAAATGATTTCCCAAGTTTGGGCTCACTAAAGTTTATCCACAGGGTTTTCCACCCTCTCAGCACATGTGATTCCTCCTCAGTCAGAACTGCACATGGTTTGGTCACGGGTGAAGGCTGGCAGGCATACTAGTACACCATCACAAACCAAGCATGGAGAGCACACATGGGCGGCGCTGCCTGCCGGCTTCATGTTGATCAGCTGCACACAGGGTGGTGTTCTGCGTTTTGTTTTCATTGTTAAGTTGTTTGGTTTTGAAATTTAACATCAAATATAGTGGCATGGCATGTTAGCTAGCTGTCAGATCATTGCAGACCATCTGCTGCTGTGTGGACTGAAAGCTGGGAGTGACGCTGTTTTACTGGTGTCCTGGTGTATCCCCTCTGTTGTAATCATTTTTATGTAACGTCTGGTGTGTCTAACATGACTGTATTCTTTCCCCCTGAAGAAAGTATTGCTGTTTGGATTTTGCTTTGCTCTGGAGAGCTGTGTGAGGTCAGTGTTTTTGACAAAGCCAGGGCCCCTGCACCTCTGACACGAACTCTCCTGACTTTACTCCACCCCTGATTAGTAAAGGAGTTGCTGTGAGTGAACAGTGACCAGCTGATTGTGAACCTGCCATATGTGTGACCTCCCCGTGTGCGTCACCGATACTGAAGGGGTCACGGGCAGAGAGGCTCTCCTGCTGCCTGCTGGCTACATTAACCAGAATTAGCCGGTACAAAAGAAGGATTTGGCCACCTGGTCATGTTTAGGTGTGTCTGCATTACTACACTTGGAAGTAAGCACAACTCAGGTGCTTGATATTACTGTTCGATTCACAGGCCACTCAGGTTGAAGTATTTCAGACCAGTCACTCGTGACACATCATGAATGGTGAAGTACTCCTCCCACTTGACTGCTGCTTGGTTTTTATTCCTGGCCTCAGTGTTGCTTTCAAAATGTGGACTCTCTGCCAAGACCTGAGAGGAAAACTGTAACTGCTGGAGGGCTGAGAGTTTAGAGAAGATCCTGACAGGACAGCAGGTTGGTTTCTTACTGTTAGACCTGTTCCTCTTTATTGTGTAGGTAACTTGTGTTTATGTTTGGTGGCAAATCTAAAAATCACACTGGAAATGACTGTTGTTCTGTGCTGCATTGTCAATGCAACTGTTAACTGGTTAAAAAGATTGTGACAGTGGGTTGTTTAAACTTGGCTTTTGCCCCATGGTGTGTGTCTAAGGGCATGGGTGTGTCAGTGAGTTGTGTAGATAAGGCTCCTTGTTCAGCAACCCTGTTGTCACTTGTGTCTTGTTGTGTCGCTCGTGATGTTTCTATGGTTGATTTCTTTACAAATGTTTGTATAGAGAAGAGTTTACAGTGTGTTTTGTGAAGTGTTGCCTTAGATATGTTGGTTGCCGGGTCAAACAAATGTCTGAGGATCTGTCGTTGTGAAAGTAGGTCTATTTTATAGCAAACTGAGCTTGATTAATCATTTACTTACCATAACCAGAAGTTTGTACCTCAGCCCAATGATGCAATAGAGGTCAGGTCTAGATATGACATTAATAAAACACAACTAGTTTAACTCCTACTTAAGGCGCATAACAGGATAGGTTCGTTTTATAGTGATTAACTGATCATTTGTCTTATCCCATGAGAATTCAGTGATGAATAGACGTATGTTGTCAAAGCCCCACACGTTGTTGTATCTCTGAGTGTTATTATTTTCCACATCTGCTCAGTCAGTTTTTGTCCAGACTTGCATAGACTGGTTGTTCTGATACTCCTAAATCATCTGAGTCACAGGGTTTACATGTATACCTGTCATCACCTTCCACATTGAATCTCACTCAGTCATCCTCTTCAGTACTTGCTACAACAGCTGACGCGCAAGCAGTCAGCATCCAGAACTGAAGCTGACTCCAGAAAGTCAGTATCCCGTACAGTGATAGCAACAGGGCTTTGATCCAGTTTTTTATTTTGTTCTTCAGGTGGACAGTCCGCTGTCTGGCTGCTCGTGGTAACTCTCCACCATGCCTTTCCCCTTTGGCAAGTCCCACAAGTCACCGGCGGACATCATTAAGAACCTTAAGGAGCACATGGCGGTGCTCGAGAAGCCCGACATCTCTGACAAAAAGGCGGAGAAGGTATGGTCAATCTCACATTGTTTTCGATCTTCAGTTTTTTGTTGGACCTTTCTGAAATCATGTGATATCTGCTTATAATATGTTTTTGTTTACATACATCCAGGTCACTGAGGAGGTGTCTAAGAGTCTGGTGGCCATGAAGGAGATCCTCTATGGAACAAATGAGAAAGAGCCCCAGACAGAAGCAGTGGCCCAGCTCGCCCAGGAGCTCTACAACAGTGGTTTGCTTGGCACACTGGTGGCAGACCTGCGGCTCATCGACTTCGAGGTGAGTCTCAAGGCTTTTTTGCACATATATTGTGGAGAATGTCCTCACTCTTGGGTCCACATTTTGTTTTACATATGAACAACGCAGGGGAAAATTTGGAGTCAGACATATTCACAACAACGGAAACATCCTCACAGTTCTCAGGGGACAGGTAGCTGCTGGGTTGAGCATGTAGGAGGCAGGACGTGGTGTAATTATTTCCTCTGCAGCAATCAACACCTCAACAGCTCATGATGAATCTAGGTCTCTGTTGGACTCGTTCAGATTTTACCAGGTATACAATGTGTCCTTTGTAGGAGAAGAAGAAAAAGCAGGAGAATCAATCATCAACAGAGTGACAGAATGTGGAACCACAGTGTCACAGATGTGTTACTATGAGGACATGCTGTGTAGTGCTTTTATATGCCATAGAAAAGGATAAATATTAGAGGTGTTATGTGACGTACGTGACGGACATGACTGTGTTGATATAAACTGATGTTTCCTGCAGTATGTCAGAGCAGTGCTGTGGGGTAACTGCTGCAACAGACTTCCCTGACTCATCCTGTCACAGCATGACTCACTTTGTTTTGTGATCTCATCCTCCCTCCCAGTTTAAATGAAATGTATAAAGAATTTCATATCACATTAGTGTAATAGAGAAACATGACAACATAAATTAAAAAGTGCAGTCTATGTGGAATTTGTCATTATAGAAAAATTAAATAAAAATAAATATATGTTTTAAGTTGTTTATGAAGCTGCATTTCTGTCAATAGCCTGGCCATGATTTTAGATAGGTTTCTTTCCTTCTCCTGTGCTGAGGTAAATCAAGAGGAAAAACTTAAATTTGTCTTTGTGATAGCAAAGTAACTATCATCTATTATCATCCACCTGACACAAACACCTTAGCTTTCACTTAGAGCTAATGTATACTTCCCAGTCCTTAAGTTTTTTGTGTTAATGTTTTGTGTTGTACGTGCACAGTTAAGAATGGTATCCAAACTTTGATGATATCTGTTCACCTCCAGAGTAAGAAAGATGTGGCTCAGATCTTCAACAACATCCTGAGGCGCCAGATAGGTACTCGAACGCCCACAGTCGAGTATCTCTGCACCCAGCAGAATATCCTGTTCATGTTGCTTAAAGGGTAAGGATGCATTTGCACCTCATTAGCGTCCCATGTCTGTGTACTAGCCTGGGCCTTCAACAGACCACTAAACCTTTGTCCCTGTTTGTTCCAGGTACGAGTCTCCAGAGATTGCCCTGAACTGCGGTATCATGTTGAGGGAGTGCATCCGACATGAACCGCTTGCTAAAATCACACTGGGGTCAGAGCAGTTCTACGACTTCTTCATATATGTGGAAATGTCCACGTTCGACATCGCCTCAGACGCATTTGCCACTTTTAAAGTAAGTTGCTCAGCTGTTTTGAGATTTCAAAATGTGAAGTGAAACATCAGAATTTGGGCAGCTTGACTCGTGCCAATAAAAATCAACACCCAACATGCTTATCA
Organism: Pseudorhombus dupliciocellatus; assembly: GCA_016785235.1. NCBI lineage: Eukaryota > Metazoa > Chordata > Actinopteri > Pleuronectiformes > Paralichthyidae > Pseudorhombus > Pseudorhombus dupliciocellatus. The sequence continues at coordinate 3,139,831 of JAFBJW010000075.1, forward strand.
GTTTGACTTTGCTTCTCACTGGTTTGCTAACAAGCTAATAACTGCCTTGTGGAAGTGATATGGGCTTCAGGTCCATAGGTCTTGAGTGGAGCCTGTTTGAACTTGGCATTCACATGTGTCTTGTCATTAGAATTTCATTCCCCACTCTATTGGCACATACATACAGATGTAAATACTCTTGACTGCAGCTGCTGATTATTTGTGATGATAACATATTTAGGCTTATTAATTACTCTGCAGACACCAAAAAAAATTAGGTTTTGTTTGTTCACTACACATCAGTAGAACTGCTCAATCAACACCATTTGTCCATATTTATCTCTAACAGTCTGTACCTTCTGTTTCCAGGACCTCCTCACGAGACACAAGGTACTGAGTGCAGAGTTCCTGGAGAAACATTATGACAGAGTAAGTCTGCACTGAACCAGCAACATATTCAAGAATCAAACATGCATACATATATTCAATTAAAGTGAATTTAATTTCTGTGCCACTGAGTTGATACAAGACGTAATTTGGTGCATGTAGATGATAATCCCGTCTCCTCTCTTTGCATCTAGTTCTTTAGTGAATATGAGAAGTTACTCCACTCAGAAAACTACGTGACTAAAAGGCAGTCCCTCAAGGTAAGGATGGTGACTCATGCCAGTAAACAGGTCTCGTGCTCACAGCTAATTAAAGATGAAGCTTTGCCAGTGTTGAGTTTCTCTACAGTTTCATGTTCTGTGTTATGACCGCCATCTAGTGGTGGACCTTGTTTCACTTGAAGTGTCTGGTGTTTGCTTCACATTCTTTGTGGCTTGTCATGTACACGTACTGCACTGTTTTAACTTAGTGTGGATATTATTTTTAATATTATGATTTATTTATTTTTAGCTCTGAAACCAAAATCTATTTTCTGGATGTAACAGAAAAAGATTCCCCACAGCCAGCAGCTGTTATCCATATCTATGTTTCATTTAAATCTATATTTTGTAATGTATAATTTTGGATGACAATAAATGAACAATAATTGTTTTGTCTTACTTTGAAACTATCTAGTTACTCGGGGAGCTGCTTCTCGACCGGCACAATTTCACCATCATGACGAAATACATCAGCAAGCCTGAGAATCTCAAACTTATGATGAATCTGCTTCGGTACAAAAGCCGCAACATCCAGTTTGAGGCATTTCACGTTTTTAAGGTAAAAACAAAGCTTGGTAGGCCTTTGACTCACCTTCAAAAGGCTCAGAGGAGAGACACTCATGACTCGTGGCATTCAAATAAAGAACAAATATTATAAAATTAATATATTTATGTCTCCATCCGCTTCCTCCTCTGCCAGGTGTTTGTGGCCAACCCCAACAAGACACAGCCCATCCTGGACATCCTGCTGAAGAACCAGACCAAACTCATCGAGTTTCTCAGCAAGTTCCAAAACGACAGAACAGAGGACGAACAGTTCAACGATGAAAAGACTTACTTGGTCAAACAGATCAGGGACCTCAAGAGGCCTGCTCCCCAGGAGGCCTGAGGAGAGCATAGAGGTGGCTGGGGGAGGAGCCACCGGGACTACGTCTGGAAAAACACCCAGACAACGTCGGCTTAACGGAACCGTCAGCAGCTACTCAACTGGTTTCTGAACAAAAACTGAGGAAACAAGTCAATACCCAACGAAATGCAAACGTATCCATATCAACTCATCGGCTCCTCTGCTCGTCACAGAGCATTTGTGTATTTTTTTTTTTCCAGTCTTTTTCCTTCAAAAGAATTAAGAGAAAATAATAGATGCTGCTGCTTCCTTGCACATTGAGACCTATAAAGTTTATCAAAACTGAACATCGAACTTAGTGAGAGAAAATGTCCGTGCATTTGAATTCAAACAGACACACACACACACCAAGGAAAAATTAGACAAGTTTACAAACACTCACATATGCATTAATTGCATATAGACACTCACACATACTGCAAGAATATCGGCTGAAAACGTTGAGATGGAAATGGTACGAGGTTGAACGTTGGTGTGTTTTGGTGAATGCCTTGAAATGTGGCAGATCCCTGGCTGTACCCGGCGTGGTCGGCTCTGTGACGGCCGGCCCAGTTTGACTCCCACGTTCAGTGCCACAGACTCGGAAATGCACATGCATCACAGCAACCGCCACAGTTTGCATCTATGCCTTCATCCAGTCAAGCGACCGTGGTTCATTTTACCGTGTTTTTGTGGGGACACGCTCTCAGATGCCATCACCCAGAACCATTCTCCTCCTGTGTGCTTTGTCCCGACGCAGCACTTGAAGCACACGAGGATGGAGGGAGGGATGAAAGGTGTGGCGAAGCCCGAGGGTCGGGTGTCTTTATTGTTTTCTGGGACATGGTGAGTATGTACATATGCCTTTTTTTTTGCTTTGTAGATTTTGTTTAACCTTGACATATGAATATATATATATTATATATATTACCTTAAACATCCTGTTTTTGGTTAATTGTAATCAAATTACTTTCTAAACCATAATAGAAACAACAAACAAGTGACATTGTTTTTGCATTTCATCTTACTGCTGAAATGGTTGCTGGTGGGTTTCTTTGTACATAACTTTAAGGGCCAGCTCACATTTAGCTAACCTATAGGATATTAACAATTTGTACAGCGGAGGAATGTCATGGTATTAGCTCTGGATCTGTTAATCCTCATTCTGTTTTACACTTTTGAGTGTCTCTACGACTGCTGCAGGGGGGAAGGGACGGGCTTAAGCATTAACTGAGAGAAATAAAAGCCTGTGTGTTTGTGCACTTTGTGAGGAGCTGAGCGATCAACATCACCTAACTGGTGGACTGGTTACCCCCCCCTCCCCTGCCTCCCCTCCTCGATTTCATTAATGCTTTCTCACCGCTCAGCTGGTGGCCTGGGAGCATCGTGTGGCCCCAGAGTTGAGTTCTAGGGTGAGATCATCTGGAAATGAGCAACTTGGCACATTATTGTTTTTTTCCCCTCTCCTTTCTCCTCATGGTTGAGCTGTTTCTCTTTGGAGGGGTTATAATTCCAGTACAATAATGAATGTAAAGCATTGTGGGTAGCAGAGTCCTTTGGGCATGTTGGATAAATCCAGTTCATCTGCAGTGAACAACATGATCAATGTTACCTTTCATATTTATACATTCAATTTGGAGAAGACCAACCATTTGCGTGCAGCTCCACCCAGACGGCCCACAGACGCACATTGAACATGCATGTTCCTCCACTGGCTGTGCATGATGCTGTACTAAAGACGTTGTACTGGAATTGTTTTGCTTTGTTTTTTTTTTCCAAATATTTAGCAGCATTGAAATGACAAATTAAACTCTCGGCTACATGGCTGTATGCTGCTGACTTGGAATGGAGTTTCAGCATAGAGTGTGTGGGTGTTTTCAGAAGTGTCAAAGGCCTGGGCCCTACAATTGAAATAAAGAAAAAAAACATTTGGAATAAAACACAGGCATTGTTGTTTTCTTAATGTGTGCAGAAATCACATCCTTCAAATGGAAATGTGTGGGTGTGTGTGTATCCGCGTGGTGTTACTGAGTAACATTAAAACAGTTACTGCTCGCTTTTTGAAGTATGAAGATGATAAGAGAACAATCTTTGAAATAACATTTGCTACTATTACTACTAACTCTACTGGGTCTGAACTGGTGCTACCAGCTAATGCTTTGTTTTTCTCTTTAATATATTTTGTAAAATGATTGACAAATAAACCAGCTTTAAAATATATATCTATAAATATCTTTATGTTTATAATCGATGTCATAGTTCTGTTTATCAAGCTGCAATATTTATGGTTATTGATTGCTGGTAGAATATTTGTGTGAATGGACTTCATCCCCTCACTGGTCCTTTAAGTGGAGACTGAAAAAAAAGAAAGTCACTTCCGGTGGACAAGGAGAAAAACAGACGGAGGAGCAGCTCCGCTTCAGAGGAGGAGACAGAGGGAGGCCCGACGAGGAGGCGAGGGGACGAGTTTCAGAGAAGAAGCCTGAGGACACACTGAGCACAGAGGAGGAGGGAGGACACCTGCACAGACAGACAGACAGACAGACAAGGACACCGCCATGGTGAAGATCAGCTTCCAGTCTGTCTCGGGACAGAAAGTGGAGAAGGACGATGGCGACAAGACCGAGATCCTCATCCCGCATCCTGTGGTGAGTGACCGCATCCTCTCACGCGCCGTGCTCGTCATGATGTGACAGCAACATGCAATGTGATGCGGGGCTGCACCTACACACGCACGCGCGGGGGTGGGCACGAGCATCATGTGTTTTCTCCGCATCTGTCCGGACAACACAGCGCGTCTGTGCTCTGACGCGTCTCCTCCACTGCGTCACTCATGCGCGTGCATCCCGGTGTGCAACACGGGAGACAGGCAGCAGTGCAACCACACAAAGGCTTTGTGTCGTGTCATGCTGCTCTGTAAGTGGCATGGCTGCCAACGGTCCTAAAAAAAAAAAGAAAAAAACATGCGGAGCGGTAGCTGCAGGAAATGCACAAGCTCCAGCTGACAAAATGGCAGATGGGTGTTTGAGGCTTGCAGTACATGCACGGTTGTTGTTGTTTTTTGTGTGTGTTTTTACAGCTCTGAACCCGGCAGTGCAGAGGAGTCCTTAACATCACTGTCCCTGTTTGGCCTCTGCCCTCATCATGGACATGCTCTGAGGATGCTGCTGCTGCACCCTAATCCTGTGTGTGTGTGTGTAGTGGATGGCTACAGTGACTTTGAGATCTGCTCGCCTAAATGCTCTTGAGCAGCTCAGACAGGCCACACGACTCTGTGCTGACCTCACTGGTTCTTTCAGAAGTGTCAGAGGCCTGGGCCCGATGAGCGAAACGAAACTAAGAGAGCATTTGGAAGCAAATACAGGTGTGGTTGCAGAAGTCTGTCGAATGGGAATATTTGAGAGAGAGAGAGAGATTATGTATGAGAGGACTGGTATCACCAGTTGGTAGCAATAACACAATGTAGAGCACATGAATAATGGATTTAACAGGAGTCACAGTTGACCATTTACAAGACGAATAAGGCGTCGCCATGCAGACTGGTTATTAGTGGAGATGAACTAAATGAGACAGGACATCATGTTTGTGTGTGTGTGTGTACAGTGAATGTTGCACAGCTGGTGTGAAAGAGCCTCACAGTCTCGGTGGGGAGGGAGAACACCAAGAACCAAGTCTCACAGAACGGCGCGTGTGTCCTCACAGTTGTCGCCTTGTGCCTAACGCGCCCTCTGTTCTCCCAGTGCCTCCAGAACACACTGAGCTGTAGCATGTCCGCTGCAAAGACTTGTTATTTTACTGTGAAGTTCCTCTAAAGAGCCGCATCATTCAGTGGCATCAGTAAATAATGATATTATCCAGGTGTCTGTCTCCCAAGTATAGCAACACCTTTTTTTCCATGGAGCCTGTTTTCTCCAGAAAATTGTCTAACCTGCCACAACCTGCTGACTTCCTTCCTTTCCATTATGGTGAGATAGTAGCCACTATCCGTGAGTAGTGCCGGCATCAGTTGGGCGCGTGGCTCCGGCAGATGGGCTGCGAGACTGGAGGCGTCTGGGAAGATTACTCACCGTCGTCTCAGTCAAGTTTTCATTATCCGGCGCTCCGTGGGCCGCGCACAGTGCTACTCACTCCTGCCTGATATGAGACATCGCTATTTATGCAAGCTTCTATTTTAACACGCGGTGAATTCAGGTCACTTCCAGCCATGATTGGGGATTGAAGAAATCCTTTATTTGTGTCCTTTGTAAAAATGTGTGTATGTGCGTGTGTTTTCCAGGATGAAGAAGAGCTGGTCTTGCCGCTGCGTCCCAAGAAGTCTCTCCTCAACGGCCTGTGCTGCCTGACGTTTGGCCTGGTTGTGTTCATGGCCGGCCTGGTCCTCGCCTCTATTTACGTCTACCGCTACTACTTTATACCTCATGTAAGACTTTCTCTGTCCCGTGCTGCAGTTCAATTGTTTTCTTAGTTGTCATGCTCCAGCTGGTGTGTTGATTGTAACCACCAGTGTGTGTGTGGGTGTGTGATCCAGATCCCTGAGGAGAACCTGTTCCACTGCCGGGTGCTGTATGAAGACTCAGTGTACGCCCCGCTGCGTGGGCGTCAGGAGCTGGAGGAGAATGTCGGCATCTACTTGGCCGACAACTATGAGAAGATCTCCGTGCCGGTGCCTCACTTTGGAGGCAGTGACCCTGCCGACATAATCCACGACTTCCACAGAGTGAGGACACACGATACCTGCAATTTGAACTGAGGGAAGAAACAAAAACATGTCTGCAGCCATAAAGACTCTATGAGACTGTTCTTCTTCTTGAGTTTAATGCTGCTGTTGCTGATCGACAATGCTAACATGCTAATGTCATCCTGTTCAGCAGTTGACTCTCAAACGGTCGCCTGCCAACATGCGAATGAGATGCCGTATGCCTTTCAGCTATTAAGTTGTGATAATATCCAAACACTGGATGAACTGCTAGAAGAAAACGTATTAGACCAATAGCCATGTAGTAAATATAATAAATAATAATATTATTAAGATGCCACAGATGCAGCAGACTACACAGGACATCTTGAGGACATGGAAATATTCAGCCTAAGGGTTTGTCTTTCATGAACTTGTTTTTAGGGACTGACCGCCTACCATGACATTGCTCTGGACAAGTGCTACGTAATCGAGCTCAACACCACAATCGTGATGCCTCCTCGCAACCTTTGGGAGCTTCTTATTAACGTCAAGGTGACAACTGCCTTGTTGCTCCGTTTCTCTTGAATATATCTGGAGGAGCCATGGTTGCCCATTATTAATGTGCATGAACGATTCTGTTGTCTTGTGCAGAAGGGAACATACTTGCCTCAGACCTACATCATCCACGAGGACATGGTGGTGACCGGCAGAGTGCACAACATGCGCCAGCTGGGACCGTTCATTTACCGCCTGTGCAACGGGAAGGACACGTACCGCCTGAACCGCCGCGTCACGCGCAGACGTAAGTTGAAGTTGGTGGGGTAACCAATTCAGAAAAGGAGCCTTGTTGTTGATAGAGTGTTGAGATGGCATCTGAAGCTCAGCGCGCACAAAAGTGAGATCGCTGATCCGCTTCCTGTGTCTCGCCCCGTTTCCTTCGCAGGCATCAACAAGCGCGAGGCGAAGGACTGCCACCACATCCGTCACTTTGAGAATACATTTGTGGTGGACACTGTTATCTGCGATGAGGCGTAAACGGGAGTGGTTTATCCATGTCGTACCCCCACCACCACCACCACCACCACCCACCTAAAGGCACATCTCCACCACCACTGCAGCCACTGTAGCACTCTCCCCTGGATCAGATCACATCTGAGTTGCACTTTACTTGTATTTCTTTTTATTTCCTGTTTGTTGATTCTTCTTTTGATTTCACAGCCGTTGTTTTTTTTTTAATTTTCCCTTTATTAATATTTGCCCTGAAGTGTGATGCAATACTTAACTGATGCTCCAACACAGGATTTTCCATGTAGCAAAGTCCTGAAGCCAATAATTACTCAAGATTTCAAGATATCTCGTCTTGCTCTTCGGGGATTTCTACGATGGTTACTGTCGTGGGGGGAGGTGATTGTTCTTCTGTTTTCCTCCAGCTCTGGAGGATAATTTGTGTCTTAGTTGCGCTAACATCTACACAGAGCATGCACCCGTGCTTTCCTGAGCAAACATTTACTGTAGATTTGAATTCTCCTCTTTTCTCTCTTGTTCTCAGTGTTGTAAACATGTAACTGCTGATGACTAGTTGCTTGCTTTCTTTCTGTTTGTCTTTTCTTCCTTCAAAGCATCAGTAGTAGTAGAGTTGCACTGGGCATTCGGCTGAATTCCCTTTTATAATATCACAATTGAAACTGGTAAAGACCATTATTGATCTCTTGCTCTTTTATCGTTTGCTTTTCACTTGCTGTGATTTTACTTTTACTTACTTATTTTTTGCTTCAGAAGCTGTTTATCATTGGCAAAGTGAATTATTTAACAATTAACGTCTTTGTTTTTTCTTGCACGTGCTAATCTTTAAATGAGAGAAACTGTTACAATGTTTTGTAAACCAACGTTTAAAGCCTTAGACCAGAGTCACAGACTGGACTAAAGTCAACGCTACTGAAAGGGAGCTAATAATATATGTAAGTTAAACAAAACCAACTCTGATCTGTATATATTGTCTGTTGAAGAACTATGTCTGTGAATAAAGTAGTGACAAAAGTGTCGTATCCATGAATGTTTTATTTATTCCAGAACCTTGGTAAATAAAAGCACGCAGAGAAACCAAACAACTTGATGTACAAAGCAATAAATAACACAATGAAAGTCTGCACAATCTGATGGGGAGCAATTACCTGATTTAAAATCAAATAGTGAGAACTGACACACAATGTCACTAGCATTTTCTTTATGGAATAACTAAGAAGTGCAAACCTATTTGAATAAGTTCAAATGAATTTTTGAAAATAACATGATGATTGCTGTATAATAGAACGGGGCATGTAGGGAGTCCTCTTCTTTTTCTTTTTCTTCTTGCTCCAATCAGTTTTGAAGAGAAAATATAAGGACCTCAATAAATTCCTACATCAGACATTACATGTAAGCCTAGATTGTGTAGTAAAATAGAAGTTGTATTCATTTACATTAGGATAATTCAGCGCCAGGCAGAGAGAGGCGGTTTGCCAATCCTCAGTCCCTAATCACATTAGTTGCGATTACTCTTGGATCATATCAAATCTGGGGATGAGGCAGTCTGGAAATTTACAGATGCTCTTTAATCTGGTGGGGTTCAGAGCTGGTGAACTGCCATCTCCATGGCTGAGACACAAAAACCATCAAAGCCAGAAGCAAATCAAATGATTTTTAATATTGGAAAGAGAACAGAGTCAAACAATGTTGTTCTTAAGACTCAGAAGAAAGGATGATTTCTTTAAAGCCAACCCTTTTCTGGGGAATAATTCAACATTGCTATCGTTTTACTGAATAATGTGGGAGAGAGAAACACGCTCCACTATAGTTAGTTGAGCGTGCCGCTGCTTAGGCTCTTGATCAGTGAGTGTTTAGTGATTTGATCTGTGCCTGCAGTCACAGCTGCAGTTACTGGTGCTATCGCAGGGACAGGTTTCCACGCAGTCGCATTCCAAAGGCAACACCATACAGTAGATCAGCATCCACCAAGGCACCTTCAGTTCTGTGGGCTTCTTCTTTCTGGAGCATCCCTTCAAAAGCCAGTGAAGGCAACTTTTGTGACGACATTTCTGTTTTGGCAAAGTGTTCAAAGTCGCTGTCAGCTCTTGATTGCTGACTGGTCCATGTCCCAACTTGGAAAACGTGTCACATTTGTCCTCTTCCAGTGGGTCTGTTCTTCCCATGGAAGCTCTCCTCAGAGGCTGGACAGTCACTGAAGCACCAGTAGAACACTGAGTATTCTTGGACTTCTTTTTTTTCTTGCAGCCCATCAACAAACCCCATTATTCATGAGAGAAGTTCATGTTACTCTTCTCTGAGTAGCTCATGATCAATGGCTTCTGCAGACAAAACTCCAATGATGATGCTAAGCAAATGTCTGCATGTTGTTTTTGATCAAAGGGAAATCAGACCGTGGTGCAGATGTATGATGTCACAACCATGTGCTTTGATCAAAGGGGAGATGCGAATGGGCGGGGGGGGGGGGATGAGTTGAGCCACGGGGGGGGGGGGGGGGGGGGGGGGGGGGATGAGTTGAGCCACGCCCACACATCTAATGTTAACTGGTTAGTTCAGGCAGAGGAGCCAGGCCTTATTGCCTAAAGTGATGTTTAGTGTTGCTGTGGTAATTTAACTACCTCATACTAAGTTTCCACAGCTTTGCGAGAGTCATAACTTAACATTAAGCTAAGTTGTATGTGACAGTAACCATGCGTCACAGATGTTCCCTGCAGTCCATGCACGGTCGAATCCACCAGAGGTCGCTGTTGCACTGTGACCAGTGAGGCCAGCAGAAGTCTTCCATTTGTGATAAAAATGTTGCGCTTACTTTTTCACTTAGACGAAGGGAAAATGTCCCAGATCTAAATCCTTCATATTCAATGCGGCGTCTTTTTGAAAGTGTTTAGATTGAATTATGCTCATAAACATCTTGGTGCTTGGTGGCTGAAGGACTGCTCAGGAGAAGGGAGAAAAAAGGTTGGTTAGTCTGATCCATCATCATCATCATCATCATCATCTTTGAGGACAATTAGTCCATTTTTCCTTTTGAGGGATTCGACTCTTGTCGTGACCCTGTCAAACCACTAGGAGGAGATATTCTTCCACTTTGCCAAAGTGATTTCTTGACCCTTAAACAGAATAGTTTGATCTGTTGATGTAAATAAAAGCTCTCAATTAAGTACGTTTAGTGTGAATATTTAGCACATAGCTCTATTTTTCATTATGAACCGTTCGTTCTTGGGTTATTGTAAAAATTCTTTGTGATTTATGAACGTGAAATTGTTTGATTTTTGAGTCAGAAACAGCGAGAGTAAATGATGAAGAGTTAGAGAAAAGTGGTTGAAACACCAGTTGTCCTCAGGCCATCTGTTTCTGTATGGACTACACTCTCTCTCCCACTCTGTGTGTGTGTGAGACCCTCCCAGTGGGGGGGTCAAAAGTGGGAGGTCATGACCCTACTGACCCTGTGGGAGTGGGAGATCATCAATCAGCTAGAGGCTGGACAGAGCAGCGGGAGGGCACAAACACACACACACACACACACACGCACACACATACACGCAAAAAAGCCTCAGATTAATGTACTGTAATAATAAATAAATAAGTGTGTGTATTTTGTTTGATAAAATCCATGCTGCTTATTCATGGTAATCTCTCTTGATGCTATCATGTGCTTCAGGGTTGGACAAATAGGACAGTAGGTAAAGCTGAGACACAACGGAGCGCTTCCATTCCATCCAACTCCTCAAGTCTCTGCCTTTGAAAACAAGCACATCCTCAAATAGACACTCACACAGATCCACAAACACTAGCACTATCAGGGTTATCAGCCAGCATTTGCAGAGCGACAGGGCATGCTTTTTCTCTCTCCACCATTCCTCCTCCTCCTCCTCCTCCACCTCCTCCCCCTCCTTCTGCAGCCTGTCCTCTTGATCAATGAGGAAGTTCTTGAGCCTCAACTATTAATCAGAACCTATCGGCTATCTGTCTGCTGGGCCAACCAATCATGGCCGCAGGACAGCTGGTCTGTGAAAAATGTGGCCCGCTGGATGGAAGGGTGGTTGGGGACTTTGGGGGTGGAGGGAGGTGAAGGAGCACTCAATCTGATCTGAGTCAGAACACAGCTCTGCAGCTCAACTGCACTTCATACACTCGCCGACATCGTGAGGAGTGTGCACACACGTACAAAGGACGGTGGCAGATTTCATGACTGAAGCAACATTGTAATTGCTTTCATTTGGATTTGGTTAAATCTGCCTAATTCCAAAAAGGATGATGCATGTAGAGAATTATATGAAATACACAACACACTACACAACAAATACTGATAGTATAAAGCTATGAAATAAATAAAAGTCAGTCCCATGAAGATATTTTAATAGAAGACACTGATTCCTTGCTAAGAGCTCCAGGAAAACTTGACATCATATGTGATATTTCCATGGCAATGCATACAAATACTGCCAATAATGCAACTGCATGATTCACCCCTGGGCAACTCCAGGAAAGAGGAGGAGATGAATCCTCATGAGTTATTGAGAAGGAGCAACCAGACAGATAGGAGATGAACCAATCCAAAGCTGCATCCCTGAAACCGATAACATTCTTCAGACGCCTGCCCAAGACATTATGGTCCACTGTATCGAAGGCCGCGCTGAGGCCAAGGAGATTTAAAATAGAATACAGGCCTCTGTCGGCTCTCAGCATTGAGTCATCGTTGACCTCCCCTGACCAGTCTGTGCAAAGAGCAGGAACCTGACTGGCGTTTTCAGAAGCCATCTCAGTGGAAACAATTTCAAATCTTTGATAACAGAACAGAAGCACACGCAATCCTTCAAAACTGCATCTAGGGCACGGGTGTTTTTAAAAAAACATAATAAGTCCACGACGGGAACTACAACCCTGTTGATCTGTTGTCCAATAATGCGGCCTCTCCTCACACCTCCAGGCTTCATCAACACACCACCATCCCTCTTCTGCATAATCACCATGCTCACTCTCATCCATTCACATCTTATTGTCATGATTTGATTACGCCTAATGCTATTACTCCACTCCCATCTCTCTCTTTCTCTCTCTCTCTCTCGCTCTCTCTCTCCCTCATCATGGATTTCTTGCAGATCTTATTAGTGTGTGATGTGGACCAGGTCTCCCACTTTGGATTTATGAACCCTCAGACTTCTCTCCTTTAATCTCTCCCTCTCTCCTCCTCCACTCGCCTTCCTGCATCTGTCCATCCATCATTCCCAGGGTTGGCTTGGGCGGAAGAGTATTAATCCCTCCATCCCATCTCTCACTCCTCTGGACAGATGAGGGGATGGAGGAGGGACTGGGGAAAAGAGGGGGAAGAGGAGGGTAGGCTACCGAAGATTACTTTCCATAATATTTCTACAGCATTGTGGGGGAAAAATGGAGTGATATTGCAGGTAATGTATGCAGATTTACTTGAAGGATAACTTCAACAGGTGTCAGGAGGAAGGGAGGATTCTGCATAGGTGTGTGTGTGTGTGTGTGTGGAGTGTAGACGCATTTCTGATGATGAACAACTCAGCCAGTGTGAGGGGTCTATGCAAAAATGCCCCCATGCATTTCTGCAAAGACCAACAGGAAGTGTGTGTTATGACCTGTTGATGCTTGCAAAACACACCCACACCTGCACTGTAACCCCAACACCATTTGTTCACCCGGATCCAATAAGCTCAGGGAAATCAATTGGACAGATCAGGACATTTAATGAGTCCAGTCCACAAATTCTCTCTAAAAAAAAAAAAAACCCAACAACCACGAAGAAAATGTGGTTAAAGAAAATAAGCCTTTGACCAGCAGTCAAGGTAAAGCTGACAAACCCCGCCCCCCCCCCCCCCCCCCCCCCCCCCCCACCCTTCCTCCATCCGAACCTCTGCAGTGACAGGTAGATTAAGGGGCGTGATAGATGCCCCTCTCTGTATCTCCCTCTCTCCATCTCCCCTCCTTTCCCTCCCCTCCATCCATCATGGCGGCTGGTGTAATTGTGGCTGCGTGGGGCTGGCAGAGGGAGCCTCCATCCATCTCCTTAACAACAAACAGTCACCAGGACGGATGGCGCTGCACTCCCCAGTTAATCTCCATCTATACGAGGAGTGGGGGGGGGGATGGAAGAGGAAAATAACAGAATGGAGTAAGGTAGTGTGGGCTTATACCGTAAACAACAAGAGCAGGAGAGGGGAAGGCAGATGGAGGCAGGGAGGGAAGATGGTGGAGCTGAGAGCCCATGCCCAGATGGTTGAAGCAGTGGGGATGAGAGGAAGAGGAACGACCCAGGTGGAGGGAAAACAAGCGAAACTGGAGGCAAAGTTTGCAAACAGGCTAAAGGAGCAGGTCGATAAAGGTGGACTTGTTCGGCGAGCGTGCCAGAAGAAAACAGGAGAGATGGGGGGAAGGGAGGGGAAGAAAATTTATGTCCATGCAGCCAGACGACCCAGAAACTGGAGAGGCACAGGCTCATAAAAATGCACTCTGCACCCCACCCCTTCTTCTACACCTCACTCATACCCCCTTTGCTTCTCTTTCTCATCCTCTGTTTCACCCTTTACCTCCCTCCGTCCCTTCACTCCCTCGCTCTCAAGCAGGCGGTGAAGGGTCACAGCTCTCTGATGTTTTCGGGCGTTTGTGCGTGGTTGCCAGAGGTCGCCACAGCCATATTCTCTTAATGGTGGAGTCACGGGAGTCAACAAGGCTGGGTGGCCTTCAAGCCTAACCTCCATCTCTCTCTCTCTCTCTCTCTCTCTTTCTCTCTCTGGCAATGTAAACTAAACTGCCCATTTGCCGCAAGGTGGAAGCCATGGCGGTCTCTTTGTGTTGTTGTTTTTCACCTTGCAGATGATGGATTACCATTTATACGATGTGTTTGTGGCAGCTGCATCTGTGGGCAGGAACTATTGGAGAAGTTTGTAATTTAGTGAGCAAACCCAGCTCTTTTGGTAGATACACAGAGGAGAATGCAAAGCTGCAACCAACACACAGTCCCGCAGGTAAACCACATTTCCACTCTTCACTTTCCTGACTTCTAACCTTTGGACACCGTCTGTACTGAGCTCAGCGCCTCGACACTGGCCCTCAGGCAGGAATGTGTACTTGCAAACATGCAAAGCCACGAGGACACACACATGCTTCCAGTCTTGTGCACACACTCCACGGGCCTTGGTGGCTGCAGAGGAGGCAGCACTTAAGCCCAGACAGGCTGTGACAAATAACTGCAGCAGCCTTGACATGCAGAGCCTGATGCGGTGGTGCAGACTGTTAAACACAGGAGAGCTGCAACCAATCAAGTAAACCTTCGATTCATATTTTTAATGTTTTTATGTTTAATGTTTTAATGTATTTGTTCAACGTAACAGGAGGTCGTGGAATCCTGCTGAAAATGCGTAGCACAAGGATATAGACTAAAATCTCTACTCCATGTAGAGGGTGTTTAGATAAGGAAGGAAATGGTTTTACTCTGGGACAAATGAAATATTATGTGCTTTACTCCCACATCTTTTTCTTTTCCTGTGACCCCATTAAAACGAGGTATGTAGAAAAGAGCGGCTCGTGGAAAAACACTCCAGTGACTCTGAGGCATTCTTATATCTAATGAGGAGTTCCTTCATGCTCACATTCATGTGGGCAATGCATGAACAATTTGTTTAAAAAGGAAAGAAATCGTACGAAGAAATTATTCTAAATTTATGGTAATAAACTTGTGGTGACAAAACCTATATTCAATGACACTGAACTTATGTGAAAATCCCTGAGATCCTGGCAGACGATGATTTATGAGTTTTAAGCAACTCGAGAAGGTGCTTGGCTTCTTTAGGACTGCAAAATAGAACCCCCCCCCCATACACACACACACACACCACACACACACACA